>VYZX01024660.1:8304-25627 GCA_013401335.1 Brachypteracias leptosomus
TATGAATTCAGACTTTAGCAGATTGATTCTGCTCTACTGAGTTCAGTTCTTCTTGGCCATTGTCCTGTCCAGAAACAGGATTAGGCCCCAAAGTCTAATTATTGTGGTCTCTGTAAAGCACTGAGTTATATTTGCTCTGAAGTTTGATGGACAGATGTAGATTGTCCATATTTGCTTCTACTTAATTGTCTCTTTTTGCAGGGGGAGTTTTCTGTCTTCCTTCTAGTATTAATGCAATTTGTATATGGTCAAAAATTTATATATTTATTTTTGGGGGGAAGAGGAAGACCCACGCTCTGCTCACCTTCAGCAGAAGGTTTAACTTAGTTTCTACTTCACACAACTAAAATTCCTTATTTTGTGTGTCTGGAAATGACAGAAAATTAAGGCCTATGGTTTTAATTTTCCCATGGACACTGACTTTGATAATGTGCTGTAAATACATCCTAATTAAACATTCATGTACAGGGTAAAAGCAGAGGGCAGCACAATGCTTTTAGCTTCTCTGCTTTTTCCTAATAAATACAGCTGTCACAGTGAAAGAGAAATTAGGTATTCATAAACATCTCAGTTTTATTTAGTCAAACTAGATCTTGTAAGATTTAAGTTATTACTCTAAATGCTACTCCTTGAAATAGCTGTCTATAAGCTATTTTCACATTCTAGCATCAGATAAAGACACATGAGTTTTGACAAGTTGAAGGCTAGAAACCTTTATGGGAGATAGATGTCACTGCAAGTCTACCACCACATCACTTCATAAAGTGGAGGGAAGGTGAAAAAGGGGAAAAGAGAGCAGTTTTTCATTCTACTATTAAGCTTAAGGGGACAGATATTATTCTTCTAATGTCTGCTCTGCTGAAATGAAAAACTCACTGACAATAATCATTTCTTTGACCTACCTATCTACACCAAGAAAAAAGCAGCAGCCTGCTTCTTGTCTTAAAATGTTGTGCACGTGCCCAGTATGTGTCCTCTCTTTTACAGAAAATAATCTGTTCCTTTGTGAGGCTTGAGATGTTAGACTGGTTTAGTTCTCTATGTGAAATTTTTGGTGCTAGGTGGATGTGTGAAGCTTTTGCATTTGAAAAGCTGTCATGCCAGTAAAATGTATTAAACTCCTTTTTTCCTTTTCCTAAATTTCCTTACTTTCACCCTTGGTGGCATTCAGTTGTCTGCCAGTCCTAGTTTCTTTCTCACCTGGCTGTGCCTCAAAGGTGCTGTAAAGTAACCAGCAGTGCCTGGCAGCTAGCTTTTCGGTAGTCAGTCAGTTATCCATCTAATTATTTCTGTAATTTCCCAGCCTAAGGATCAACATAAAAAATTATGGTGCAGTATACTATGTTGCAGTCTTGCTACAGCCAGCTAGACATTTATTTTGACCTGTAATATCGGGCAAATTTTATTTAGAATGACATTTTGAACCTTGATCCCAGGTTTTATACTGCGTTGTTTGGATGCTCTGTTGTTTTAGGTGGTAAAAAGTGGCATTAATCAGCTTCCAAAGATGAGAGACAAAACTGCCAATGCCCAAGGAAGCTAAGGGATTGTGTTTCCTTCCTTGCCAATCAGTAGACTCTTGTGCAAAGAAATCACTTTGTTTCAGAATCGTAAAAAACAAAAGCAAACCAAATAAACTCTTGTATTCTTGTGGCTCTCCTTAAGGAAACACTGCACCTGCTGGCAGGACAGCTCCAGTGGCATGAATTCTGCATAGCTCTTAATTGCCTGCATCCACATGAATTAAATGCCTTGAAAGGCAAACCCCCTCATGTTTTATTGTAGCCCTAAGACAGCAAATACTTAAGTGTGCACAGATTTTAGTATGACTACTTCAGCGTTAAAATGAAGTATGTATGTGCCTCATATTTCCGTAGTTAGCATCAAAGGGCTTATATATCCTTGTAATCTATTCCTTGCTTAAATCATACAGAGAAACAATACATAGTAGAAAAATAAATTCTTATATAGCTACATTCACCGAGTTCTTGAGCTCCATATGAACTGCCAGTAAACAAGTGTCAGGAGTTTGTGTCAGATTGTTTGCTCTTACAGGAAAAAGGATAAAGCTAGCAGGTTAGATGCGTGTGGGAAATTTGCTTCTAAGTCTGAAATGTAAATATGCTTTCCCTTCTTATTATTATGTCATACATTACATATGAATATAAATGTAAGTTTCTTTTTAAAGAAAATTTTCCGTGACTAAAAATAGCTATCTACCAGGGTAGGGGATATATTTTCTTCAAAAATGCTGATAGAAATATGTTTTTACTTGGTATTTGAAACATCCAAATCAGTTTTACCCCCTTAACATAAGGATTCAGTGAGAGATTTAATCTGAGCTGTATTTTCCCAAGCTGAGAGATAAATCTTAATAAAAACAAGACACAATGTAATTCATGGAATTCCAGCACTAGGCATGAAAAGAAATTGGTATTGCTATATTCCATGAGTTAAATTTTCTTTGAATTGTAAATATATGTTCCCAAAAGAATATTTTTTTCCCTTTAAATAGGTTAGCAACAAGGTAGTAACTGTAATGCATTCCAAGTTTAAAATGCATTTATTCCATTTGGAGAGATTCATTTCATCCTCCACAATGAAGTTTAAAATGTTTGAACTCATTCAAGGAAAAAAAAAATTGACATAGAGAAAATATTTTTAGCAATGTGTAGTACTCTTAAAATCATGAAGACAGTGATCATGTAAGATGCCAAATAACTGAAGCCCTTGCTTGTCTTGAGCATTAAAACAAAGTAAGCAGAGGAGTGAGATGTGCTGCTGGTGATCCTGTAGCTAGGGATGAGCTGCATTACCTCACTCCGGCTGTCCTCAGTGGCACAGTGAGTCAGAGCACTGCATGCCATCAGATGTGATGAAATGAGATGCAACTCTGCTTGAAAAAAAACACCCAAACAGTAATGTAAATGCAGTTTGTCAAGATTTGGTGTCCTGGTTTTTGGTGTGCCTTGAAGTTTCTCGCTAACCTATGCATACATGCATATGCATCCAAGCTGTGACATGCCACAAGGGAGTGCAGTTTTCATAAAAGTGTTCTGTTCCTATTGCTTGTGGTATTTATATACAAGATTTAACTGAATAACACTGCTCATGCATCCTTCCCTTCAGACAAAGGAAAGCGAGTCATCTCAACTTCCTTGTTCCCATTTACTCTGCTCCTTTCCAGCACTAGAGACTCCAGAGATAATAGTGATTTCTTCCTGGACAGGGCTGTTACCACTGTTGCCATGGAGGGTAGTAAGAGAGCAAGGGAAATAACACACGTAGCTGTAACAAATACACTGATTTTTACATGCTTGTATATTAGGGCTTGCATTCACTGAAAATAGGTGGGTTTCTGCCTCAGTTCACGTGCAGACAGGAGTGTTAGCAGTTTTCGGTTGAATATAGGCTGCCATTACTTGATAGAATTTTCTCTGAAGTGAAGCATCTGCACATTACTGAAGTCAAAGCTTTGGAAGGGCTGCAGTCAGTGTGGCAGCATTGTGACCAACGCTCGATTTTGGAGGATTTTATTGTGATATCTGTGAATGATAATGTACTTTCTTTTTCTCCTCTAGCCCGGGTCGCTCCCCAATTTCCTTTGACAGTGAAATAATAATGATGAATCATGTGTACAAAGAAAGGTTTCCAAAGGTAAGGAATCACTTTTTTGAATAATGCATTCAATGAACTTGTGACCAAACTCAGAATTAATTTGTTTTGTTCATTGAAGAAGGAACCCAGCTCTTACCTCTGATTTCCAAGCAGTGCAGTTTGCTGAGAGTTTGGAGTTGCTTTCTCTGCTTCACGTGTTAATTCTGCAGTAGAAGAAATAGAGAAGCTTTGTGTAGTTGTGTATGTGCATCATGTTTACTAAATTTCTCATGTCTTTTATTGGCATGACAAATGCTCACAGGAATGAGGACAAGGGCCATGTTCTGGCTGCTCAGTTCATTTATGTTGTTTATGAGGCTAGTGTCTCCGTATATTTTTAATTAATCCTTGTCTTTTTCTTTAAATATCAAATCAGATCAAGGCTGGAAGAGGGTTGTTTTGCTTAGTTTCACATACACTTAAAAAGCTATTTTAGAGTAATTTCAAAATATGGTGAATAACATTCTCTCATTATTCCCTTGTATAACTGCATTACATTTGTTTTATACTGATCCAAACTTTGTTGGTTTTGGTAGGCTTTCCATCTACATACTGGAAATGCAAAGTTTTCTTTTAAAGTAATTCCAAATTATATTGGAGGTTTTGGCAAAAAATAAGTCTGCCACTGGAGCTTTTGGTACCAAAGAAGCAAGATTTGGATTTTTAGAAAAGTCAGTCTGAATTCAGTCACACTGAAATGTGCTGAAGTGATCTGCAGTAAAAATAAGCTTGCTTTTTTAAAAAAAGGCTGAATATTGAAATCTGTGGAATCCAGCTTTGAAAGTTAACATCTCATTGGAATGAGTGTAGAAGATCATGTATCCCACAGCTGTTAATATGGCCCTTCCTTCCTGTTCTACTCCAGATACTTCTCTGGAGACAGGCTATCAGTGCTTCTAGAGATAGAAATGCCCAGTGTCTATTGCTTGGGGCGGTGATTTCCAGGTTCCATGGTCTTGCCTAAGAGTTCTGAGAACTGTCTCATATCTTATGTTCTTACTCTGGAAACCTAGAGAGGAATACAGCCTCAGGACCACGATATTTTTATGTTCATTTGCATTTTCAGGAAGTGTCTTCTGACTAATTTTTGTTGTTTGCTCATGTGAATGTAACTTTTGTCCATGGAATGCTATTTTAATTCTCAGCAAAATGCTATTGTATTTTGGAATATTTTTTAAGCCTTGTGCACTTTGGAATTAAGACTATATTACTTTAGCACCCTACTTTTTTATGTTTAAGTTCTGGGATAGCAAAGTTTGAGAATAATTTCTGTTTATTCTGTACTCTTAGGCCACGGCACAGATGGAAGAACGGCTGGCTGAGTTCATTGCCTCTAATGCTCCAGAGAATGTGCTGCAATTAGCAGATGGGGTCCTAAGTTTCATTCATCATCAAGTTATTGAACTGGCCAGAGATTGCCTAGATAAATCACGTGAAGGTCTTATTACTTCTCGGTACTTTTATGAGCTACAAGAGAACTTGGAGAAACTTCTCCAGGATGTAAGTGCTTTCTGGAAAGTAGAATATATTATTTTGATTGAAACTTTAGATAATAAGCCAGAACTTTGATTTTAGCCGAGACAATGTGGATTCCAGGGGAAGGGCAGGAGGTGGGGGTGTTAAGGGATACGAGTTGTTAAGTCTGCTGTTGATCTACCATGGGTGAATTTGAGCAAATTGCTTCACCTGTGTACTTTGTTTGTACAGAAGTTAAATATGCATGTGAGCAAGCCAAAGGCAGTCTTTCCTGTTTATGAAAATTGGGTTCACCCAGATGAAGGAAATTACTGAACTTTTCTTTCATGTACTGCAAGACTCCGAATGACTTATTAATTACAATAGTGCCTTCAAGCGGTGAAAACACCATAGTTTGTAGTGTTGCTATAAATTTTTCATAGAAGATTTTCTTGGGCTGAACTTAATCCAATTGTGGATAGTTTAGTACTTCGATGTGTTCAAAGCACATGAAAATACACAAGGGGGCACAGTTTTAATGCGTGCTCAGTATGCTTCAGCTGCTCATTAAAAATGACTCTTTTCCTTTAAAATGAAAATAATATTAAATTAAAAAGATACTGTAGAATTTATGCAACAGATGTTGTGAAGAGTCAGTGCTATTACCAGTTGCTGGGTCCAGACCTCTGTTGAGGAATGTCTTCCTAATCCTCTGCTTTGATTTAAAGAGATACGAAGCTGAAAACACAGGATTTATAAAGATCACAGTCTCAAATAACAAATATCACAGAGACACCTAGAAGCAGAACACCTGAAATAAATTATTTTCTGCGATGTTTTTTTAAATCTGTTTGGTGAAGATGTGTTTGTATGTCATTGATCAGTTTGCCAGCCCACTGGCAAGAGTTGCACTAGTTTGTGCTCCGTTGTCACTCTTTCCAGGTATTAGAAAATTGCAAGTGAATAAAAATACTATGTTAATATACAACTATTGTGTTCAAAAGCTTTGTGGGAAGTGCAAAATCTTCCCTTGTATCAGCTAAAATCTTTGGCTACCCCATTTATATGAGTGTGGCTGTAATTTTCCTGGTATTTGTTACACGTGGGAAAAAAATGACTTATTTGTGTGCTGTTCTGCCTGGATGGGGAATAAAATTTTGACAGATAAAGAGAGTCAGGGAACATCTTTTGAGGACCTATGTGGTTGTCTGCCTATGGAATATTGGTAAGCACCGTGGACGCATTTAATAGTGAAAAAGTGTGTTTCCTGGTAAAAGTGGTGTTCTTTGGATGCTCTGCAAGAGTTTGACCATTGATGCCACCATCCAGGGCTGAAGAAACTCTCTAGTCAAAGAAATTGTTCAGTATTTGTAGTCTTTAAAAGAGAGGAAAATGTTTCTAGAGTTTGAGAGTGGCAGTGTAGCCTTTCTGGGCGGGATAAGCATCCCCCAGCTGTTACTGGTGGGCCCAGCGAGGGCTGGCTGCGGAGTGGGGGGTCCCTGAGCTGTCCTGCCTGTTCAGGGTATGCACCATGGGGCTGGCAGAGAAAGGGGAGAGGGAAGAAATGCCTGTAGCCAGGTGATCATGGGTCACTGGGTCCACCTTGTATCTCCAGAGTCAAAGCAGGGTATTGGCACACGTCTGCTATGAAACGAGGATGGTTTTGAAGTTGAAAAGTTTTCACTAGGAGTGTGTGTGTACGCTCAGCAAAATAGTTTACATTTTTAGGGGCTCAAGGGGACTAACAGTGTGTTTTACTGCTTCTGGTAGGAGATACTTGGAGCTTGAAATTTGTCCATCCCAGACTTTCCTCCTCTGTGTGTGGATGATGATTCCTCATACCATAAGGAATTAAGAGAGCAAAAAGTTGGGTCTGTCCACTTCCAGTCTGCACTTTCAGACCCATCTTCTGGCCTTAAGAGGTTAATCAGGATCTCGGAGAAGGGGTGGATCAGATAAATCTGCTTTTTTCTTTCCTCTCCATCCCTCAGCAAAAATGCTCAAAACACACTTCTTAAATGTCCTTTTCTCCTTGATCCTACATGTGTTATAGTGCTGCTCCCCAGCACAGGGAAAGATGACGTTGAAGTGTTATTAGAGAAGATACGATGGTCATCTCTGGGCTTGTTTGAGAATTGACATTCAGGGCTTTCTTTGACCTCTTCCTCCTTAACATCTTCTGCAGAGCTGGGGTGAGAGAAGGGTCAGCTCTGAAGTTTAATTGGTCTGCTTTAGGAAGTAAGGTGGGCTAGAGACAATTAAAGGGAAAGCTTAGAGAGACAAGGGGGGCAAAACAGGCTGGGAAGGAAGGGAACAAAGAAATTAAAGACAGCAGGAGAATGCCAAAGACTTTATTTGACATCTTTCTCATTTGTTTTTTTTCTGTCCTATCATAGTTCCTTGGTTTTTCTTTTATATTTTCATATTTAAAAGCTACTTGGTTTCCCTTGCTTGCTAGTCTGTGCTTTGCCCTTGAGACTGCATTCTAGAAGGAAATAATTGGGACATTTCAGCCTAAATATATGGAAATCTGTGCTAATATTTCTTTTGGAGGACTCACCTGAAATGCAAGAAGCTTGGAATCAGGTTTAGATTAATCAAAATTTATCTTTATCTTTGCATAGCTTGTAAGGTATCACGCAGAATTACACACTACATAAATAATGCCAACTGGAAAGTAATCAAAACAGCTCTTTCTCTCGGGCAGTTGGATAGTCTGTGCAGTAGATATAAGAACATACCATAAAGCTATATAACAGAAATATTGGGAAGATGATTTGTTGGTGAATAAGGAGATAGCAAGCAGCAGAAGTACCCACAGGTTTTCATCGTATTACTGTGGAAGAGTGGCTTCTCTTGAAATTCTTTTTTAAGGAGTTTATTCTGACCTGTGGTAACAAACTAAAACTTGCACAATATTTCAAACCATAGAAAGGAAACTTGATTTAGTATGTTGTAGTTTGAGTCTACTTTACATTGTAAAAATGAATCTATAAAACAGTAATTGGATGTGTAAATAATAAGCTGTTTAAATCTACCAAATCAGAAAGCTTTTAGAAGTTTTTAGTTTCTGGCTTTTGTAATAAAATGCCAACAAATCACATTAGTTATGGCATATGAGATCTTTGCCCTTGTTTATAGTGTGAAATATTGTCATTTAGCAGAAAAACCTATAGCTTATTGCATCATTGAAATTAGCCTGAAGCAAAAATGAACTTAAGGTGTTTTCTTTATTTTGTAAAAAATGAACTTGAATTTTACACTTCGCACTTATGAAAAAGAATATATGGTGTTCAGTTCTTTATCTGTTACTGTGGGGTGGTCTTAGAAGATGGGATAGGACCTGAGGTTACTGGGGGGAAAAAGTTATTACTTGGCTGAATTGATGAGGTAAAACTAGCCAAAAGAAGTTTAATGGCTTTTGTGTAGGTGCAGACAATGGGTGAGGCAGGTGGAGGATTACAGGTGTTTCTGTGCATGGAACAAAAGAAACAGGGGAGGGTTTTAGTATTGTACTGGGGTGACTGATGCTGCACATTGGCAAATGGATATTCTGATTGGGGTTGCTTTCTTAATGTAAGCCTGAGCATAAATTTATTGGTTCTTGGCATTCCAGGTCTATTGTTTTGGCTTCCATCCTTATATTAGCTCAATTACAGCGTTGTGACTTACCTATCCCAGTTATTGGTCCTGCTGAACCCCAGGGGAGGATAGTGATTTTAATTTCATGCCCCAGTAGCTACAGTTAGTGACGGATGGGTCTTTCAGATAAGGGAATCGGTTTGTAAATTACCCGTTGCTACCTCCCGTACACGTGTCACTGGCAATGTGTGTAGGAATGGCATCAGCCTCTACCCACAACCCCCAGAGCTTCTCCCTCCTCCCCTTGGGAGGCAGAGGAGGGGAAAACCCTGAAATGCCACCAGCAACCTTCAGACAAGCCTGTTGTCATCGGGAGCTGCTAATGAGGTGGCATGCTTCATACCAAGGCTCACGGAAGCAGCAGGCAGTGCTGGGCTCTGTAACCTTCTGGTTTCCAGATGCTGTCCTTGGGACAGATTGTAACCAAGATGTCTGTGGGGATGGCCGGGCTGTCCTGCAGGGGAAGGAAACCAGAAGAGGCAGTTTTATTGAGGATCTTGGAAGAGCAGCGCTGTGCAGAGATGATGGCTGAGTGGCTGTTACAAGTTGGGCTTGATTTTTGTAATCCTTTTTTTCCCCCTTTTGGTTTTCTGTATCATTTAGCAATCATGGTCTAGCTTTTCATTTTCAAAACAGACATCTGATTAAATTAGATACATTTTTAAATTATTTTGCGTAAATTTTCATAGATGAGAAAAGGAGAAAACAAAAGGACTTGATTGAAAAGAATAAGTTTGCTTTAACAGTATAAATGGATGCAAAATGATGAATTGTATATATTATATTTTTTGCATAATATAACTGGGGAAGGACTTTCCAATTGCATGGCTCATATTTCAAATAATACAAAGTTGTTGATGTTTTATTTATTCATTTCAACACAGCTAACCCCTGGTGATCTGGAATGGCTTTTCAAATGTGAAAGCATTAATTTATTTCTAGAACTCATATTTTAACTTACAAGTTTGTGTAATGCATTAGGGAACACAGAGTGAATACTAATCATCTTAATTTTGATTATTTTCTATTTTATAATTAGAAAATACCTTTTATTTAGAAAAAAAACCCCACAACATATTTCAGTGCTTTTGAAAATAACCTTTTAAAGGCTCTATAGCCAGAAAGCATCTCTGATATTGTTCGTAGCTATCAAACTAGCAGGTACATCATTTTCGTCAAGGTTAAAATTCTAGCCCTAGCTTATCAGTGCTGAAGTAGACATTAACATTTCTTATCCTGACCTGTGTCAAAATGAGAAATAATGAACTTTAATTTTCTTTTTGTTTGGTAGCAAAATATAAGGAATGTATTATTTTAAATGCTGCCTATATGTTTCTAGCTCTGATTTTCTGCTTTCCTGTGTTTTTATTGTTCTTTTAGGTGATCACTAATGTGATTTGACTTCTCACCCATATATCTTTTTTTCTTAGATGGTGCTAATGAACAATGCTAAATGAACCTTTTAGTTTCTTGTTGGTTGCATCCTTGTTGATAAAATACTATTCCTATAAGCAACTGGCTCATTGCCAGCATAAGCTCATTGGTTAAGTTCTGGACTTTATATCTGTGGCTCTGCTAAAGCATGATTTTTAGACCTTGGGGAAAAAGATAGCTATACTTTGTTTCAGAGCTTTTTGTCATTGGAACCGTCTTTTTATCACCGTGCAATGAAATACAATTTTCTTTGTGCTTCAGGACTCATAATGTACCTGTTGTGTGCTTCAGCAAAAGAAGAGTAATTTGGGGGGTTTGTTCAAATTTGTCTTTGTCTTTTTTTTGTTCTTTTGGTTGTTTGTGGGTTTTTTTAACTATTGCTTTAGTGTGTTTATTCTTATAAAAAGACACCCCCTCACACACATACACAGCCCTTGAAACTAAGCCTTGAATTTATGCTGAAATCTGATACAGTGAAGGGAGCGGACAAGAAGTAGTTCTTTGAATTGAGTTTTATGTGCTCTTTGCTTCTCTGCTTGGCCCTACATAGCATGCAGTCTAATGCTGTAATTTTTCAGCAGGATTTATAAAATTAAAGAAAGAGAAACTAAAGTTTAGTTTTTCTTGATGAACAGAAGTAGTTCAAATTCTAGCTGAAAGTAAAGCCTAGATATATATGTGACTGTTAGTAATTATCTAGACATCGGTATTGTGTGGAAAGTAAAGTTGAAAAACATCAGTATTCCTTTTCTCATTTTGAAAAATAAAATAAAAACACGTTGTATCTAATATAATAAAGAGGTGATATAATGCAAATAGAGCCTTTTAAGTATCTCTTGCGTGATAAAAGGAGTCAGTTGTAATGGAAAAGCTAAATGTAACCTGGCATCCTTGAATGAGCCAAGATCATTGCCTGCTCTGGCTCAGTGATGCCTTTGCTGCCAATTATGGTTACTGAGCTGGTGACTGCTGTGCGTTCAGCATCTGACGTAGAAAAATGAAGAGTTCATTGCTAGGACCGTAATGTGATGTTCTGCTCTCCACAGGCCCACGAGCGATCCGAGAGCTCCGAGGTTGCCTTCGTTACCCAACTTGTGAAGAAGCTGATGATTATCATTGCACGACCAGCTCGGCTGCTTGAGTGCTTGGTAAGTTTGGTCCTCAGGGGAGTGTGTGTGTGCTCTAATGTCTGGTGTGTGTTTGAGGAGGTAAGAAACAGAGCCTTCAAAAGAAAGCTTTAAATTCTCATTAAAGCATTGATGAAAATAAATCAGTATTTTAAAAAAAGAAGTGCTGTCTTTTGTCTTAATATAGAAGTATTTTTCCCAGGGACTGTGAGGGCAATAGCAGCTAAATTACATTTTAGTATAAAGTTTACAGCTGAGGGGCCAGATGTGGCTGTTGACATCACTTCATGCTACTTGATGCCACCTGATTTTTCTCATGTTAGTAGCTACAGTAAAGAGCCTATAAATGTATGGGGTGTGTACAGTGCCCAGAGAACCATGTAAGAAAACTGTCACTAAGGAAGAAATTCCCTTCCATGATGTAGATGATGGTTGGGCTTTGGACTCAAACTCTTACTGTAGACCCAGCAATTGCAGAGAAACCTGGTGTCGGGTTTTCCAGCAGTGAATACACAGAGAGATAGGCCAGTGAGAAATCCAAGCAGATTTGGAAGCCTGGGTTTGAGATCCTATTTGGTGCTATAGGAATACATGGAAAAGCAAGTCTCATTGCTTTTTTAACAACTTACTCTGGCTAATAAGAATGTATTTTTTTTGTTTAATTATAGAAAATGGTGAAAAGTGTTCATGCCATCCCAGTGAAATAGGCCACTGTGTCTTGAAGTCCCACAATTCCAAAGATATTTTGTTTTTACAATGGAGAAGCAGCCTGAATGTACATTCTTACTGTGATGCCATTTATACTGTGTATAAACCTTGAGTATATACATGGAAAGAGGTGATCAGGCCTCTGGTGTACGCAGTGTTGTGGTGTTACTGGTTATAGGAATCAGTTCTGTGACTGCATTTCAAAAGTATGTTGAAAAATTGGTGAGAGTGTAGGGAAGAGTCACAAAAAATTGTTGGAGTGCTGGAGAAGGTGTCACAAACCTACAGTGGAAAATCATTAAATGTCAGGATGAAATTCCCTGGCATGTTGAAGCATAGTCTGATGGCTCTTTCTGGATGTAAAAATGACAGGGAAGCTACATCTGTTTTAAACATTAGAGAAGTTGGCTAAATTCAGAATCTGTGGCAGAGTAAATATTTGAAGCATGTTGAGAGCAGTGTGTCCATGGGTGAATTTTATCATTGGAGTCACTAGAAGGTAAATGAGTTTTGCAGAGCTTTCTTTGACAAAGCAGACAGGAGTGGTCCAATCTTTCCAGTGATACCAGTTTTTGAAAATACCTTTAAAAGTACTGAGAACCAGTAGACTTTGGAGGGTTCTCTTAGTCCTCCTCAGTGACCATCAGATGGGTTGCTTTGCTGTGAATCCATAGTGCAAGGAAGGCCACTGTCAGTGATGAAGAAGGCCGCACAACTGACAAGATAGATGCCTACACTTATTCAAGGAGTCTCCACTAGATTACATTGAAAATCCTGGGCTCAGTTCCATTCAGACTGGGAATTCTTTGGCTTTCAAAACCATTTTTGTGACTTAGATGAGTTTTGTGACTCCAGTTATCTTCCAGCAGTTCTTCAGAATGTTTTTTTTGGAAGTGGAGACAATTAAGAAGGAAATAAATTTAAGTTTATTGTGTTTGCATTTGCTGCATTCACCATTATCATTTATGCTTGTGTATGCTCCACTAGTAACACATCATCTAGGAAAAGATGAAACCTCAGTAAGTTTTGGGAGCCCATCTCTGTATCTACAAGCAGTTCCAAACTCAAGCCAGCTTTTAGCTGCAAATCTATAGGCCTCCAGGTTCCTCCACTATCTTCTGCACCTGATGTTCTGCAGAGGGAGTGGGAGCAGGTGGAAGCAGAAAAGTCATTGAGATTTGAGTAATGAACTCCAAAGCATGTAGTGACAACCTTGACAATGAAGTGGCTAGACTTCAAAGTATAAAAATATTTGCATCTCTATATTAGTCTTCCCTGCTTTTTTAACCTGTATTGCATTTCTAGCAATTTTTTTCAAATATATATTTTATTCTGCTGACATGAAGAATTAAGTGTTAATGTTCTTTTTATGCCATAAAAGAACAAGAATTGTAATAATGGGTAGTCAACCATTTAAATAGCTTGAGAACTAGATTTTTATTTTTTAACATACTTTTTTAGTAATTTAACCTTTAGCTTCAATTATTTGTGATTTTATAAACAGTTTTTCTTATATTTAATATTAGCATTAATTTTAGTAACACAGCTTGTTCTCATTTCTTTCTTATAAATGAAATAACTGACCATATAGGCAGTGGTTGTGATGATTGTTGTTGTTTTAATGGAGGTGAAGGCATTTAAATATTTTAACTTCAGTTATTTGGCCTTAGTCTTTGTATTACCTGCTGGACTGTGAGATAATTATTTATAGACTGAGTCTCTAGGGCTTCAGGAAAATAATAATGTGTTTTATGCATCAATGAAACTATCTTTGGAAAAAAGTATGTAATTTAATCTTTCTTCAGATTATTTTTCCTGTAGCACCTGTCCCCACTTAGTAGGGATCATTCTGTATTCAAATGATTAAATAAATCTACTTAAAGAGAAGACAGAACTGGAATTTATTTAATATCTTAATTTTTGTATGTTTGAATTTTTGTCATGAGACTTTTTTCCTTCTGTTCTTTACTCACCAATAAATGATGTCCAGTTGTATTGTGAAGAGTCCTTCCTTGACTGCACCTTCCCCTTCACCTCATTCTCTGTATGATGCTCCAGTCTGTTGAGCGTCTCTCTCCCGTGGTCCTCTCTGGCCTGGCTCCTGCTCTCTCCCAGTTCTGAGACAGTTGATTAATACTTTTCCAGAGGAGTTAGGAAGGAACTTTGTTTCTTTGTTGCTGTCTTTGGTGCCAGCACATATCCAAGCAGCATTTCTTGGAGCAATCAAGGAAAAGTAGTATTTTCTCTGTTTCTCCAACCATTCAACTATCTTTACATCGTCACAATCTCACGTTTGTTTTTTTTCCTTGTCTGCAGTTGTGTGCAGTGCTTTCTTATGCTGCTGACCACACTCACACCAGGTCCTTTCTGATGCCCTCACAGCTGTGTGCTGTAACTCTTCCCCTTTTATTCCCATTTCACTAGAAAATTTTTGGAGAGTCTTGGTAGAGCTGCCCATTACTGGTGAATGATGAGTCTTGTAGGGGAGAGTTAAAATTAACTAGTGAATCTGCTTCTAACCAGAGTGCTCCAGCCGCCCAAAAGCTTGTCTTCTATTTCCAAGTGTATCTGTTAATCTAGTAAAAGAGATCACACCTTCTTATAACCTTTTCTCACCTTAGAGACCACATGCACCCAGACTGAGTTGATAAGATGATCCTGTACTGTATAGTGTAAGAAATACTGCAGTATTCTATTTCTACATAGAAAGTGAAATATTTTGTGCTGATAAAATAGCAATTGTTGATTTATTAATGATTTTATTAACAATTGCTGAGGTTCAGATTCTTACAGAATGGGGTGGGTGTATGGTTGAATCAGAAGTGACATTTGAAAGGAGAGGTTTATATTGGCTCAACTCACCTGTCAGATGGTGGTGGCAGAAGAAGGCACCTCAGTCCTCATCACAGAGCTTTCCCTGGCACATCTCAATGTGACAAAACAGGAAGGTTGGTCCAGATTAATGCTTGCAGTATCATGTCAGTATTATCCAGTCATCTGGTTTTGGTTCATAAAAAGTCTCTACGGTCCTTGTCCTGTGCTGATTTGCAGATTTAAGCCAGTGGACATTCAGGATACTGTAAAGGTCTGGTCATTTTTTCAGAGCATAGTGCAATGCATTGACTTATTTGTAACTGCAAAGGCTTTACATCACTGTTGAGGCTAGAATTAACTTTGGATGTTCCTGAGGACTCTCCTGTATAGGGAAGAAACCTTTCAGAACTGTAAAGCTGAATCACTTACCTCTCTCTGTCTTTCTTGCCACCTTGCTGTAGGAGTTTGATCCTGAAGAGTTCTACCATTTGTTGGAAGCTGCAGAAGGCCATGCCAAGGAAGGGCAAGGAATTAAATGCGACATTCCTCGTTATATTATCAGCCAGCTGGGACTCACCAGGGATCCCCTGGAGGGTGAGAACTCTTTTGTTTTGTACTCTTAAAACTGCTGAAAGGATAACCAGATCTCCTGGTCACTATATAGCTACAGGAGGCTTTTATTTTATTGGTTTACTCTCTAGGCCATTTTTCTTTATTTTCCTGTTTGCTGTCAAATTCCAGACTGTTCTTTCCAGCCTCATGTCTCAAAGGAATGTTGCTGGGGTAAGGATCACACATCAACAGTGGCAGTTCTTTACTTATGATGTTAATAATGTCTCCCTGTATTATAGCTGAAACAATGTTAGCAAATGGTGTTATGAATTAACTGTTTTCTCTGTGCTGTTGGACGGTAGAAGTAAATTTCCCTGTTATTTTTCTGATCTGCCTGCCTGCTGGTGGCCTGGTTGGAAAGTATCTTGTCATCCTCTATGGAAAAAGTGAATTTGTTTTGATTTTCCATGGGGAACCAGGACTAGCATGAATTTTTTAGGTGAAGATGAGATTGTATTTTTACACTTTGCATAGCAGTGAAACCAGAGAGTGTTTTAGAAGATGGTAACAGCTTTTCTGCTAGGTGCCAAAATTGCATATGGTAAATTGAATATGCTGTAAATGTAGAGAGGCCCAGAAGATCCTAACTTTGGAGTTTATGAGTTAATATTTTTGCCTGGCACTTTGCTAACTGAATCTCTTCTCCTATGACAAGTTTTATGAGCACGCATGGCTTGCTCAGCAACAACAGAAAGTGTGACAGACTGGAGGTTACTGCGGAATATTTCAGTGATTGAACCATACTTTTTGTTTTCTCAGGAGAGCATAATTTTAGCATAAATTAGTAGTCAGGGTAGGACTAGTTTAAATTCTACAGTGTTTACCAGAATGACAGTGACAGGTTAGCTTCAAGTGAAGAGCTCTTCGGGAAAATTTCTACCAAAGATTGCTAAATGCAATTTAATAGCATTTGTTGAAATCTGACATTAAAGGGAAATTTCCTTTGATCCCTGTCATGGGAGAGAACCTTTCCATCACTAATTCCCCTTACTAAAGTCAAATTTTCTTTGGAAATGTGTGGAGATGTCAAGGTACCTTATTTCCTTTCTGTAAGGAGGGCACCTAGAAATGTCAATGATATCTGTTCAGAGACTAGTTGTTAATGTAGGATTTGGTTTTGCAAATTTTACAGCATCTGCTAAGACATCTGAGTAGCCTAAACTAACTGACGTTCTCCTGGTTCACTGCTGCTCAGCATTTTGCAGAATCAGGACGGGTTTCACAGGGGGAGGTTAAAATGTAACACTTTTCTGGAGTACAGAGTTGCCACCAGGCTATAGGCAGGCTGGAATAGGTTTTAATATTAACTAGCTAGTGATTTCCCCAAGCTTGCATTTATTGCTTTTGCTTACTATAGAAACCACCTAAAATAAGCCAGGCTGAAATTAGAAAAATTAATTCTATTCATATTTATCTAAAATACTGCCTACAGCTTAGAAGATGTTAAAGTTTATTGCTGTATAATTGAGGTGACTTTTTACAGAGGGGAAAAATGTCCCTCTCATCTACAAGCACCTCTTAAAATCCTGTTTGTCTTGTATAAACAAAGAGAATAGTGTTTGATTGAGATCATTAGGAGTAATCTTTCCTTTCTTTTCAGAAATGGCCCAGCTGAATAGCTATGACAGCCCAGACACTCCTGAGACAGATGATTCAGTCGAGGTAAAGCTGTAATACACTCAGTCTGTCTAGTGCCTTTTTTTTCCTCTGGAAAGAAGTAGTCTACAGTGAAGAATTAATTATAATGCAGAGTAATTTTAATTTAAAAAAAAAAGTACTGACATTTAAAAGTGCATTTACAAAGTATACACTCATAAAAATGTGAAAATCTATACTGTGGTGGTGAAATGCTTAAAGTTGCAAACAGGCATTAA
>VYZX01024660.1:27438-100613 GCA_013401335.1 Brachypteracias leptosomus
CAACAAACAGAACCTAATTCTGAGAAACCAGATCCAGCAGGCTTTTGTGGAGCGAGATATCTTGACGTTTGCTGAGAACCCCTTTGTGGTCAGCATGTTCTGCTCCTTTGAGACCAAGCGCCACCTGTGCATGGTTATGGAGTATGTGGAAGGTATGGTTGTCACTCTCTACACCTGCAAAGGGACCTTAGATAGGGTGGATGTGTGGTGTGTGTGCAGTGTGTCTCCCCGTAAAGGATGATGTTTTCGAATGATCTATAAAATGTGTACTTATGGGTGTAAGACTGATCAGTGCACTGCTCTGAGCTCAATAAATGGGAAGACCATCTCATGTATGTGCTAATCTTTCTTCATGGGGAGTGAGCTCAGTCAGCCCTGCAGTCACAGGGGAGGTCGTGATGCCCTTTTAGGGAGGAGTGTGTGGGCTGAGCTGGAGAACTGAGTCATTCTGCCACTAGTAGCGTTTAGCATGAGGAGATACTCCTTATGTGAATCCCTGTGACTAATACAACATGATTGCAGTGGAGCTCAGGAAACATAAAGCCACATGTAGAAAACTGCTGGGGTCAGAAGTCAACAGGAATATATTTCAGTCCTCACTGGAAAGAAATCCTCCTGCTCTCCTCTGGGATGGCATGGCTAGATCCATAGCACACTTACTTGGCATTACAGTTAGAAAAAGACAGTTAAGAAACATCACCAAGCTACACAATCTTTGTTCTTTAGCAGCCTTTTTAAAAATACAGTGTGATTTTATGCTGGTTATTTTGTTTTGCTTGTTCTTTGGAATAAGATTTGATTTGATTTGATTTTATCACTGTATCTTATTGTAAGCAATGTATTTCCACTGGTGAATAGGATTCATTTCTTTTGCCTGGCTTGCTTGGTTGAACATTTATGAGAAATAAGCCTGAAGTTATTGTATTAGTGCTTTTTCAGATGAATTGCTGGAATGAAAACAGATGTACTGACCTAACAAATTTTAATATGAATTCCTATTCGCAAGTAGAGTTGAGGTCGAATGACATGTGTAGCCAGTGTTCCTTAAGAAGCTTGAATCAGGGGCCACAGACTTATTTTCATGACTACCACTGTGTCCAAAGGCATGGCTGCCTCTCCATGTGTAGGGAGAGCCAGTTAGTGGCTGGAGGGGTGTTTACTTACTATTTTAAGAAACTTATATATCAGAAGTATTATGTGTCCCAGTGGTGGAAATGAAAGAAATGTATAGAGCCAAACCAGTAATGAACTACCCTTTCTTCAAGTCTTGCTTATGGTTTGGAAATGGCATCTGTGCAATTCTTGAGTGAGCATGCCCAACAGACATGGATCTTAATTTTCTTAAGATTTTCTATTTATTTGAAGCTCAAGATGGAGTCTAGAGAGCACTTCAGAATTCAGGCTAACAGGGTTGAGAGAGAGAGAGCGCCTTTAGGAAACGTCCTCTAATCTAGCATTTTAGACCCACAGCTGTTCTTTCTTACTGGTATTTGCTATTTCACTGTGCTGTATTTGCAACTTTTCTTCTAGGAGGTGACTGTGCTACACTTCTCAAGAACATTGGTGCCCTACCTGTTGATATGGCAAGGATGTATTTTGCAGAGACTGTTCTGGCATTGGAGTACCTACACAATTATGGGATTGTCCACCGTGACCTAAAACCTGATAAGTAAGTTTTTAGCTCTTGAGAAGCTGAAGGAAGAGAGACCATTCTTCNATGCTCAAGGAAGTTTGTGACATTTGTGTTTGAAAGATCTGCTTGTTAGTCACATCAGTGAAAATGCTGCTCAATTCCAGAAGGCAGAGTGGCTTTTGGAAGGAAGCATTGTGGAGTTCCTTCTTTTCTATGGGAGCTTGGCACTGAGATGGGATTTTATGGAGTCACAGATAAGTCTGTCNAGTAAGTTTTTAGCTCTTGAGAAGCTGAAGGAAGAGAGACCATTCTTCAGGGTCTTTCTCCATAGGCAAGTGGACATGGGGACTAGAGAAGAACTTCAATAGCATCTGGCATGTAGGAGTTTTGATAGAGTCTCTTGCTACTGATGTAGAACCAGATAGATACTGAGAAAGGGTGGGAAGAACATCTTCAGATGTTATCTCAAAGCTGTTGCTACACTGATGAAATTATAGCAGAAGGTTGTCTGATTTCTAGTTGCCTTAGCTGCTCTGTGATACTCGGTTGCAAAGGAGATTCCTTCCAGGTGCTTGATATGGACTTAACACTGAGAACTTGCTTAGCATTTCTTGTGTTCTTCTTAAGTTGTTTTTGGGAAACAATTAATTGAATATTGGATTATTTTGCTGCTTCTCTTTCTTCTAGTCTCCTGATAACTTCCATGGGCCACATTAAACTAACTGACTTTGGACTGTCTAAAATTGGGTTAATGAGCCTTACAACTAATCTTTATGAAGGACACATTGAGAAGGATACCAGGGAATTCCTGGACAAGCATGTAAGCTGAAAAATTTTGCCTGTTGATGTAGAGCCACATGCAGGATTCTGCCTCAGGATAGAATTGGAGTTTGTAGCACTCCCTCTCTACCTCAATGCTGTGTGTGGTGGAGTGAGAGGAAGAGGTACAAGTTCATTCTCATGTTTGTGCATAAACTGGTATTGTTTGTTGTTTCAGCTTCTTGTTTTGGAGTGATGCACTTCAGCTCTTAGTTTAGGATATTGGAAGTGTGACCCAGGCAGCAGCGCAGGTGCGAACGGAAGTTGGTTTAGGGATGTAACACAGATTTGCTTGAAGGTTGTTCCACGGTCTCCCCCTTCTGGTGCTTAGAAAGTTCATGGCAAGTTCCTGTATGTTTCTTCTTGCAATTTTGTCTGATGGCTTAAACATTGATTTTTACCCCCATGATATTTACTAAGGGTCATTGTTCTCCTAGGCCTTCATTTTGCTTGGCTTAACCAGCTAAGTTCTTCTAGATAACAAGGTAGATTTTCTTTTGATGAATGAATAGCTCTTCCGTGCACCTCTTTCAGCTTGAGTTGATATTTCCTGGGCACAGTTGGCAGAACTGTACTGTTCTGGATGCAGGCTTGCCAGTGCCTTTTATTGAAGAATACTGCTTTTTTCTGAAAATACCTAGAATCACAGCTGCATTTTCTTTTTTCACTGTGCCAAGTGTTAATTCATAATCCTCCTGGGGTATTGTCTTCCTTTGCTTCCAGGTAATGATGTTTTTTCTAACTTGAATCCTCTCTGACCACTACATCATGGTCTTGCACTTTGCAGTGCTACATGTTGTCCTGATTTGAGCTAGAAAGAAACCAGTTCTGTTCAGAGATTTTACTTTTCATCTGAGTCTCTGCTAACTAACTTAGGGATTTAGGGATTGACCCTAGACCTCAACACATGATTTACAACTATTTTGTTATTTTTGCTGCTTCCAAACCTGAGGCAACTTAGATCTTCCAATGTGATTTCCTTAGCCATTGTCTGTGCCAGCTGTACCTCTCAAGTTTGAACGCTGAAGTGTGTAATCATGCTGTGCTGCTAATGCTGCATCTGTGAAACTAAACCCTTCTAGCACGGAGATGTGAGAGATTTGTCATAACTCAGTTTCTGATAACTCTACCTGTGCCAGTAGACATCCATCAAGCAGACAGACCTATACGCACAGAATATACATTTTTCCTGTATGCTTTGCTATACGTGCATATAAGAACTACTCAGCTGGCACATCCAGACTAGGAACATTTCATAGTATGTGATATCATTTCTCTGCAGGTAACGTGTTCCTCAGATATAGACTCTTGCTCCATGGAAGTAGTTCACAGCATAAAGTACTTAGTGGCAAAACATTAATATCTTCTTGTAAAGTTCTGAGAGGGAAAAGAAAAAAAAAAAGACAAAGATAAGCTTTGATGTGAATTTGGCAGTTTGTAAGTTTATTGCTTTCTTGTGTATTTCTCCTGAGGTCTGTGGGACTCCAGAATACATTGCACCAGAAGTGATCCTGCGCCAGGGCTATGGGAAGCCCGTGGACTGGTGGGCCATGGGAGTTATCCTGTATGAGTTTCTAGTCGGCTGTGTCCCTTTCTTTGGGGACACACCTGAAGAGCTGTTTGGACAAGTGATCAGTGGTATGTTTCTGTTCTGACTCTGAAGGGGTTTCAAAGTGTGCTGTGATGTAAAACCTTGAAAACACTGAGAATCTACAGTTTGGTCAGGAAGGACTAGGTATAAAATAATGGGTTTTCATTTTAAAATATTTATCTTTCTGATTCCAGCTATCAAAAGTTATTGAGTTGTTTAACGTCTTGCTAGATAGTTCTGTCATTGTGCATGGTGTGGGAGTTGTGAAAATCCTTGTGGGATTGGGGAAAAATATTTGGGGATTTTTCTGTTCTGTCTTTTAACATTTTAAAATGATGGAAAACATGAAAGGACCAGCAATGGACTGATCTAATTGAGTCTTGGTTATTGAGTCTATAGGTGCAAGTGTCAATCAATTAATAATTGTTGTATAAATGAAATAAAAATGAAAATCTAGGCAAAACACATTGAAGCTGTTGTACTCGGTACCTTCACATCTTGTGGCTTTCTAAACCTATCTCCTGCTTGGAGTTGGGCAGACGATTGCTTTGTGTTCTCTCAGTGAATATGCCAGTGAAAACATTTCCTATTGGGAATGCTTTCTGAAACAGTAAATTTTTAACACAGTTAGCAAATGTTCTTTGTGAATAGCAAATTTCAGCAAAAAACTAAATATGATGCATGAAATAGTTACCTGTGAATTGTTCTCTCTGTTCCCAGTATAACAAGTGTGGAATGTGCAGGCACGAGATACAGCCATGGTATTGTCAGTGTCATTGTTTATGGACTGCCACGGAAGTCCCATTTCATACTTTATTAATAGAGTTCTTAATGCTTTTTTTTCTCCACAAGCACTGCTTGGATTGACAGCAGCTTTAGCTGACGCTGAATTTTATGCATTTTGGAAATGTCAATGCTTGAATTATATTAAGTATGCAAGCTGCTGAATTCAAGATATTCACAATTCTGGGGCAGTACTGAACACTGTGTTTTATGGTATAGGAAAGTGAATGGTTATTCAAATTGGTCGTGAAGCTGGTAGAAAATGTCAAGTCTCTTTTTGTCTCCAGATGAAATTGCCTGGCCAGAAGGTGATGATGCACTGCCACCAGATGCCCAGGACCTCATTTCTAAGCTTCTCCGCCAAAATCCTCTGGAAAGAATGGGAACAGGTAGGAGCCTTGTGCATAGGAAAGTACTGGCCAGAGGCAGGAAAAGAAGCTGCCTTGCCAATGATGCACACCCACCCATGCTGAAAAGTGCTCATCTAGAGCTGGGAAGCAGTTTATACTGGGTCCAGTGAATCTTGTGTGATGAAGCTCTGAGGTGTAGGTGGTACATGAGTCAGATATTACAATCTTGTTTGGGAAACAAGAAAGGGGCACTGTCAGCTTGGCCACATAACTTCTCAAATTTGTGCTGTTCCATTAAAATCTTGAGCGTTGTGTCTTCATTTGAACACTGTATAATGAGACTTCTTTGAAGTTCTCTTTGACTTGGAGCTTAATCCCCTATATGGGTGTGAACTCCTGGGTATAATAAAATAAATGAAAATTTTCCCCTTCCTAGAGGACTGTACTGTAGAATTCTCCAAACATACAACAAAGTCTGATAATCTTTTGGCAAAGTCAGATGTGTATGTCAATCTTTCTATATTATAATGTCAGATTTAAAGTTTTACAAGCCAACACTTCTCGTTTCCTGATAGTAAATAACCATAAATAATCTCTAGTTACACTCTTGTTTTAAAATAATTTGTGCAACACTGAAGCTTCACAGCACAGTTTGTCTGTTTCACTGGTTCAATTAGCTAGATTGAATTTTGGCTTTTCAATTGGAAACTGCACTTTAAGGATAAAATAAAACCTCATATATATAGCAACTCGAAAAGGCACGTGTATTCAGCAGACTTAACACATGTACACACAAGGGTGATGAATAGGTTATGAATTAATAATGATATCAGATGGATTTTTGCATGTTCTTCTTTACTTCAAATCCATGTACACAAAAGATGTCACTGTCATGGAAAAGATGTAGAGTTTCTTACCCTATAAAATGAGTTGATGGACTGATTTTTTTCATTCCTTATATACCTGTAATGCTGAGACTGCTGTTCCACTTGGCATCTTGTAGTGCCACTGGCACTCAGCAAACCTTTTATCTCTTTTTCACTGCTATTCTCTTTTTTTAAAAGACAGTAGAATCTTTATGAATATTAATTTCATTTGAAAAAAAAAAAAGAATATACTAGTAGATGGATAATCCTTACTTTTTCCTTCTGGGTACTCAAGCTTCTGAGTTTAATAACAATAGATACTAATTCAGGAAAATATGTAAGCCCCTGCCTTGTTTTAAGCACATGAATGAGTTTATTCATGACAGTGGAACCACTCACATGCTAAGAACCTTTCTGTGTTTGCTTTCTTTATTCAGCTATGAACAAGATGGTACTTAGAGTTTGAAAATTTTAAATTAAGATGTTAATTAGTTCTTAATCTTGCAACTTGCTGTGGAATGTAACAGCAGATGCTGCCTTCCAGCCAGTTTAGTCATGTGCTGTCATTAAACTGGAAGAGGAGGTGGGGAGGAGGAAATCTTGTTTGGATTTTATCATGCATCACCACTTTGGTAAAAGGATAAATTGTTTCTCAAATTTCCCCGAAAATGTGTGGCTAACATGTATTTGGGTACATTCACAGGCTCTTGACGTTTTTAGGGTTTGTTTTTCTTGTTATGCAAAATCTGAAAGAAATACTCTTCAATAAAAGGTGCTTATTTCAGGTAGCGCCTTTGAAGTGAAGCAGCATCGGTTCTTTAAAGATTTGGACTGGAATGGATTACTTCGGCAGAAAGCTGAATTCATCCCACAGTTGGAATCTGAGGATGACACGAGCTATTTTGACAGTAAGACTAAAGCTTCAGCCTAAATGACATCATACTTTTTGTGCTTATTTCATTTATGAAATTGTTAGAGATAAGCCTTTGTTAGAAATTGAATGCAACACTTGATGGAAATGGCTTTAAAAAGTTTCGTTGAATGCTAAGTAAGGTTTCTTTGAAAGCAAGTTAATTTTCAATTAAAATATGTTGCTGCTGAAGTCAATTGCCTTTCACTGGTGCCCGTGCTGCAGTTGTTGTGCTGTGTTTATTAGAGTACTTCCAAAGCATTTGTTGAACCCAGCTTCCTTGAGTTCTTGAGCTATATTGTCTTTCCTTAGTGACCATTTTCAGCCAATAAATGTTTTAAAAAAAACCCCCCAAAACCAAAACAAACCCTAAACCTTGAAGACAAGTACGTAGGGAAAATTCTTTAGAGATTTGAAGTAATTTGAACTATTTTCTCTGTGAGTTTATCACCTTATTTTTGTATTATTAACTCTAATGAGATATGAAGTGAAGTGCCTGTCTGGTGTACATAAATGCCTGGGAACTGCCATGGTATCAATGCTATGTTAGATTCCAGATAAGCACCAGACAGAGTTGGTGCTAGGAGCATAGTGTGAGGGATGGAGAGATCTCTGTCCCCAGAGCCTCTGCTCCCTAGCTTTTCTCAGTTGACCTGGGGAGCTGAGTGAATGGGAAGGGCTTGGGCTTATCACTGGTCAGGGGGCTCTTTCCCCCACTCCAGCTGCAGCACAGGGTGATACTGGGCTATTTCAGTTCACTGAGCTATGGAAATTTCTGCCCTACTTCAATGGAATCTCTTCCATCCTTTTCCCAGGGCCATGGACTTGCTGGCTCCATATGAAGCACATTTTTGCTGTGCTCCCATGCTTTGCTCAGGGTGAAGGGAGGGAGAGAGCAGCCTGGCTCTAGCCCCTCAGCTACCACACTGTGAAAACAGTGATCCTATTTAGATAGTGCTCTTCCAGTTTGGGGAAGAGGTTTTTAGGTTAGAGATTGGATGGAGAGGTAGGATGGAGAGAGATAGATTGAGAAATCTCCATATCCTTGCTGCAGAGAGCAATTTGAGTCAAGCTATGCAGAGGGGGCAGAGATGTGTTTTTTCATGTATTGAGGTAGTACCAGTACAACATACATATAGAACCGAGGTGATGGTGTGTTCCCCTGCTAACTGGACTTACCAGACATTGAACTTGAGCTCCGGTCACTGAATTGGTCAGTGATTTGGAGAGGTGCAGTACAGCAGCCATGAGCTGCCTTTGTCTTGTTGGGTAGAAGCACCACATATGGTCAGTGGTGCAAATTGCTGGGTCTGTCGAGCAGGAATGATGGCAAACTCCCCAGGTGCCCAGGCATGCTCAGCAGGTTATTGGGGTGACTTTGATGTGAATCCTTTATAAAAGCTGGAATTCTCATGTCAGAAAATATCTCACATAGACAGTGATAAGAGTTGGCATTGCTGTTATAAACGCTAATGCAGAACATTTTAGAATTTATAAAAGTAGCTTTCTGGCTGATACAGTGCAGCAAATTTGGCTCAGTAGAGCTATCAGCTTTCTGTAGCCAAACTTATTAACACCCACCCCACAAAATCCAATGTGGCTGGCTTAGAAATCCAGTGCTGCAAATCTCAAAGCACAAAATCTCTTTGGAGGCAGTTTAGATTTTTGCATTAAAAAATAGCTTTGCATATTGGCTGCTTGCCCATTTTCTTTCACAAATTCTAATCCTTTTTCTAGTTGTAGGAGGGAGAAGGGAAAATATTTTTGTGGGGTAAATATTATTTTTAAAGAAGGCTTGTATGTATGCATGCAGGACAGAATCATAAAGATGTTTATTGGAAACTGAGACAGTGAATTATTTCCGTGTTTCCTTCCATATGATTGTTTGCTGTAGGGAAGAAATATCTCTACCACAAAGGATCTGCAGGATTAGATACCTGCTGAGTATCAGCTGCTTTTAGAATATAAAATAGTTGATGATATAAGATAAATTCAGTAGGAAGGAGGTATTATTCACTGCTTGTTGTACAGGATGAGCAAAACTGGCTGAGCATGTTTCATTATTAAGGAAAATACCCTGCATGGTTCTTTGTAAGTAGACAAGTAGGAAAGCTTGAGGTATGAGAGTTATCAACACTCCTGGCACTGATGAAATGTGCCACCTCTTGTTTACAGCCCGATCAGAACGGTACCAACACCTGGATTCAGAAGAAGAGGAGGACACTAATGATGATGATCACGTGGAAATCCGGCAGTTTTCCTCGTGCTCACCGAGGTTCAGCAAGGTAGGAGCATGCTGGCTCGTTGAAAGAAGAAAATCTAGAGAGGAACACTTTCATTCCTTTGTATGGGATAAATTTTAATCATGCTGCTATGTGGGAGTTGCATGGTGGTTAGTATTCACTGAGGGAAGGAAAACTGCATACGTTGTTTATTCTTTGGTAGTTTGTGGCCTGTTAGAGGGTAAGTGCCAGAATAATTGGAGAATGAGATTTTGTATTTCTTAATGTTTCAATAAAATACAGGGTACTGTGGAGGTCTCTTCTGCATCTGCTACAGTTTAATGTTTTTACTAATGACTTGGATGCTGGTATAGGGAGTGCCCAAAGCTTACTTGCTTAGAACAGTGTCATTCTGAAAGGGCCTTCCAGTAGGTGACAAGTTGGTATTAAGATGAAGGATGAAAATTGATTCTGACATTTTGAAACAATGGTTAAAATCAAAGGGATCCCATGCAGTAAGGACATAGGTGAAGTTCACACCTCTGCTATTGTTCATTGTCTCAAATGCAGGCTGAGAAACAAAAGGTGAAGTGAGAATTTCAAAGAGAGAGATCTGGGCATATAGTGCATCTTGAGTTAGATGTGCCGAATTATTTACACAAAAAGACAGCTACCATACTGGGCAAGCACAAATACTTTCTGCAGGGAAAACAAAGAAATCCTTTTTATCCTCTTAGCAGTAGGAAGGCCATCGTTGGGATACTTAGTCCTGTTCTGGCCAATGTTCTTCCAAAGTAAAAGAGAGTCCAGAGGAAAGCAAAAGGAATGATCTGAGATCTACAAAATATATTTCCAAATACATAACTGCCAGAAGGAAAGGAGTACATTGGTCTTCCTGTTCTACCCAGAACAGATAGAAAATGATGGGCACAGAGGAGGCATAGGGTAGATGGTAAGAAAACGTTTCCAGTGTTGAACAATAAAGTACTGGCATGGGTTTCCTGGCAAATTGGTAAAATTTCCATCTCTGGTGGCTTTTAAGAACAGGTTGGAGAAACATCTGTCAGGTGTTACAAGAGAGCTGGTTCTGCTTTGAGGTGGGGAAACGGACAGGAAGCACTGAGGAGGTCACCTCTAGCCATGCTTTCTGGATTCGGGTCTGGGCAGGTGTCTCATTCTTGCTCAGGTGATCTGAAATAAAAAATTGGAATTCCAGACATTTTGAAGTAGTACAACACCACTGTTAGTGTGGGTAAAATGAAGTATGTTTCGGGAGGGGGAGAGGGAGGAGAAATGCGGTTTTGTGGTCAGCTAACTTTATGAATTGTATTTCCTTCTTAATGAGATGGGAGTAGGAATTTGATGTAAAGCTTCTGAAAGATACTTTCATTTCTCATGACAGCTCCTCCAGATTTCCACTATTGGAGTCAGCACCAGTTTGTTCTTTGTCCTCAGCCAGGCTACAGTGGTTTAAGTAACAGTTACCATTAATTTTATTGAGTTGCTCCTGATTTGCATCACCAAAAGTATGTTTAAATTTGGACCTGAGGATTAGTTGACGTTTTGAGAAAGTTCTCATGAGTACATAAGGGATTCTTTTTTCTGCCTTTTCTCACCATGAGTTCATCTGTTCTTTAGACTGAAGCTTTTTTCTAGTGTTCAGTGTTTTTGCCACAAAGAAAAAAAGTTCACTTTTAATGAATTTATTTTAAGACCTGGAAAATTATACAGCATTTGTAATGTGGGAGGCATAAAAGGCTCATTATATTTTGAAATTCTTGTCTGACAATTCAGCCATATGATTTATTAATAGTTATCTTGTTGATGCTCTGAATTTTTAATAACATTATTTTCATTAATCTCTTCTTATGTAAATTAGGTCCACAGTCAAGTGTAGTTTTAAAAGGATGGATTTTTTTGCTTAATCATTTAATTATTTAAAGAGGGCTGTAAAACCAAGAAAGGCACTTTCATTAAGCTGTCAGCATTATAGTAGTTTCCTTGAGGAGGGCAGGACTTTTTTGTTCTGAAATAAGCTTGGGGCAATGCTGATAGACTGATGATAATGAAATGGGGTCATGAGCATGATGCCTATCACTGAATTGAATTTGTGTAGTAAGATTTTGAGATCCAGATGCCAGCTTTCAAGACTTGCGGAGCCTGCTTTAGCAATATCTCCTCTTAGAGTTGAGAATTGTTAAAAACAAAAATTAAGTCGTTTCAAAAAATCTAAGTGTATCTGGTGTGCTGGGCTGTTTTCAGTGGAGAGGTGTTGGGTGCTATTACAGAAAAGCATGTTTGTTGTTTCTGAATCTTGCCTTTTTCCTTTCTTTCCTGGCATGCTCTGAGCACGTCACACCTGCACAATGTCAAAGAACATTGCCAAGTTCATGCTTTCAGGGAATATCTTCCTTTTTGAGAAGACATTATGCCCCTCAGTCAGAAAAGGCCGTGTAGGTTTGTTTTCTATGTAAAGAAGGATCTTTTGCTATGTGCAGGTGTACAGCAGCATGGAACGTCTCTCCATCCATGAAGAGAGGAAGACTCCACCACCAACTAAACGGAGTCTGAGTGAAGAAAAAGATGACCGACTGGACAGCCTTGGCGGCTTGAAGAGCCGAGACCGCAGCTGGGTGATTGGGTCTCCTGAAATGTAAGTTCTGTAGAACTAAGTCTTCTGGTTTCTCATAGCATCTCAGAAAGAGCGACCTGTGCCAAAACTTTCTGTGTCCAGTGTTACGTCAGGAATGCTTCATATGATGTATTTCCATAAGAGAATCCTGGAATAAATAGCTGAAAATGAATGTGAAGTGATGCGGTCCCTAGATGTATCTAGTCAAGTACTAACATCTACTAAATTGGTAGTAAATATTTCAAATTAATTTAAAGGAATTATAACCTTAAATAAAGCTTTAATTTGTGGAAAGACTGGTTACAGCAGAGATGTACCAAGAGCAGCTTTTTCTTAAACATCTGTGAATCCGAAGTCTGGTGTCACCAGACTTTTAACCATTTGTCACAAATCAGAGGAATCATTAGGAGTCCAAAGTTTCTAAAGTTCAGAATATGCAAAAAAACCTTGTGTTCTAATAAGGTCGGTAAAATATATGAATACCCATTACTTGGATACTCACCATGTTTCTCACATTACTGAAATAATTGTCAAACTTTCCTTGAAAAAGTGATATCTTTCATTTTATGCAACTCCTGTAAAGCTTTCACACTAACATTTGTCATTAGAAAGATCATAAAAATGTGATTGTGATCTAGACTGCATGACTCCATTAAAAAACCCAATCATTTTACAGATTACACTCTTAACTAATGTGCACTTGCATCAGGTCTTCCTGGCTTCAAATTCACAGCAACTTTGAAAGAAAAATTCATCTAATTCCAAAAGGAATGTGGCTGATGATTTACATTTTGTAATTGTGGTTTTTATAATATTTAATATCATGTTCATTGTATAGTATGTTTCTTTGGTTTTATTCCTTCCTCTCTTAGAAGCTTAACAATGGAATGTATTGGAAATCTAATCTCAGATGATGCCCCAAAACTTTGCTGGTTGAAGTCCTAATGATGTAGTTCAGTCTCCTAACCTCACCCTAAATTGGATTCAGATGTCTGAACTTTGGAAGTTCATTATCCTCCTAACTTAATTGAGGGGCTCTGTCTTGGCTTTTCTCCTAGACTGCGTAAACGCTTGTCTATGTCTGAGTCCTCACACACGGAGAGTGACTCCAGCCCACCCTTGACGGTCCGACGACGCTGCTCGGGGCTCCTCGATATGCCCCGTTTTGCCATCTCTGCTGAGGATGAGGGAGCTGTTCTCAAAAGGCCTCAGTCCGAGGGGATGCTCTTGTCTGCTGTGCAGTCACGGGAGGGGCTGCCGGTCCCCATTCCAGAACAGCCTGTGGAGCAAGAGCTGCAGCTGGAAGGTGATGCTGGACCCACCACCACCCCCTCCACGGCCGTCAGCAGCGCCTCAACGCTGACAGGTGCGTGCTGGGTGCGATGGTGGTGTACTCCCCAGGAAAGCTGTGTTAGCTTGCAGACTGGATTCAGATGTTGAGTGATCTGAATGTCTCATGCTAAGCAGGTGTTTAGTGTAGTTTTGTGTATGTGCTTGCCTTTGAAATAAGGTCAGTGGGTTAATTTCTTCAAAATTATGTCTTATATTTCAGTCCTGTCACTTCACATTGATTAAGGTCTTCTCGTGCTTGAGACCCATATGTATGCCTACATACAACCATTAGGTGCCTACCTGAGGCAGCATTAGTCAGAGCTCCGCCACTGGGTTGGAGCCTGAGGAACAGGCGTCAGCCATACTAACAGATCCCTGCTTCTGATCCCTGGTTTTATTTATCCAAAAAGTTTGGAGTAGAGTCTCAAAATTTGCTGAGGGGGTAGGGTTTGTGTCAGGGGTGTACTACTTACTGTCTCAGCCAAATATCCCCAAATCTGGCCAAGTTGCAGGCTTAAAAAAGTGCAACCCAAATTTAGTAGAGTGGGTCTTAAAAGTTAGTGTTTGGCTTCTCAAAAGCTTTGACCATCCTGAGGCCTTTCTCCAGTACTGGGCTGAGCAGGACCTTCCCTGAGGTGGTGCCCTGGGCTGCTGCAGTGCAGAGCTGGGTTCTGGGTGCTGGAGCGTCCTCAGCATCTGCTCCTTTCAGGACACCAGGAAGGCAGAGGGCGAAGTTGCCTGTTTCTGAGAACAGAGGAGGCCAGAGCTGGGAGCTGGTGCGAAGTAGTAAGGAGTTAAAAAATGAAATTTGGACCAATGGAAGAAAGTGGGGAAGTTGAATTGAAGGTTGGCAAGATAATATTTGAGAAGGAAGGCATATTTAGAGAAAGAAACAGATTGTAGTGTTGAAGAACAAGAACTAGCTGGGTAAGAAAATGAGAAACAAGTTACTGGGAGAAACTGGGAGGAAGCAGGCAAAGCAATTAAGGATGAATTGAGGATGGAAAAGAGAGGAAAGAGTGACTAAGCAAGGAGTTGGAGTGGCAGCAAGACTGGACAAGGTGAAGGTGGATTGATAGCAGAAGGTGGAAGTGCCTTAAAGGAAGTTTGCCTCCAGACTACAGTAGAGCCAAAGATCCCAACATCTCATTCTTCCTCTTCTGCAATTTCTATGAAATTTCTTCAGAATTGTGCCATTCCCCTCTATGTCTCATCCTCCCAGAAGAGGCCTGGTGCTGCTATCATGTACTCCATTAATCCGTGGGAAAAGATGTAGGAATGTAGGAAGTAAGCTTCCACATACTTGGATGACATGGGTGCCCTAGTGGAACCTTAGTTTCTCAATTTCATGCTAAAGCCTAGAAACATGCTATTAAAAATTGCAAGAACATCTCCATTGCAAATTTGAGTATCTACACGTTGACATAGGCAAAGGTGAAGGTTCCCTGGGCAGCCTGCTCCCCTGAGCCTAGTGTGTTAGAGCAGCCTTTAATCCAGCACATGGGATTCAGGGATACCTTCGCTTCAGTGTCCCCAGCCTACAAAGTTAAATCAAAGGCAGGGAACTGCAAGGAGGGAATTTAATTCCTGTCACTGTCTTGGAGAGCTCCTCTAAGGTATATCGCATCCTTTTCACACACAGCCTCCCATTCTGGGTTCCTCATTGTCTGGGAGCTTTATTTTAAAACTCTGTGGCTGTTAAATGTTGAACAGGCATCTGCTACTGAAGGCTATGGAAATGGTGCTTTGAATTTTTATTTTCATGGTACTTCCTGGTTTACTTAGTATGCAGAGCAGTGGTGCCCACTTAAATAACGATGATCAATGTTTTGTTCTGTCCTCATTGTTCAAAATGTGGCCCTTAGGCTTTATTTATTGCACGCTGCTTAAAATTTGCTTTTGAAGACAGAATGATTAATTTCCCTTGTGATGCTCACGACTTTCATTTCTAAGCACCTTGTAAATTCTAATTAATGTATTTTCACAGTGCCCCTTTAAGGTATCAGATGGGGAACTGAGACACCAAGCTGGAGTACATCTCTCCCAGCCCCCAGCATCTGCTGTGGTTACGTGGCCAGTCTGATTTTCAAGATTACTTAACATTTTATATATAATTATAGCAGATTAAGTAATTCAAGACTAAATTGCAACAGTGCACAGAAGGGGGCAAATTAAGGTTGTCTTTGCAACCCTCTTTTTCACTTCCCCTGACTTTAGTGCCTTAGTATTCTCTTAAAGTGGATTTTTTTTTTTATGTGCAACTCCAGTAGAACCTGGCTCTTCTATTACAGGCAATTTTAACTTAAAGATTGACAGTTCTTGGTGGTTGTAAAAATGAAGCACTTTCCATAAACCCGTTTGCATCTGAGAACGATGCCACGGAAGCGGCTTGCCCGCAGAACTGCGCCGTGGCTGCAGGGTCCTTGTAGCTGCTACTGAGCAATGTGGTTTCATTAGCAAGCTTCTCTGACAGGATAGAAGCCACTAATTTTCTGTGTTCAGAATAACACTATTTCTGTAAATAAAAATTCAAGCCGTGGGGTTTCTTCTTAGGAAAATTTACTCTTGGACTTCATGTAAACATGACTTTGATTTAATGTATTTTGCCTGTAGGGGAATAGACTGTTAGGAATTCCCTGTGGTTCTAATCTGTTTTAATTTAAACTGTAGCTGGGAGCACTGCAGATTTCTCTGATCCACGAGCTCGCAGTAATAGCAATGAAGGCCCAGACTTTACCACTCCAAAAGCCATCAGCGATTTGGCAGTGCGGCGGGCACGACACAGGTTGCTCTCTGGGGAATCAGGGGAGAAACGTACCTCAAGACCTGTCAATAAAGTGATTAAATCAGCATCCGCTACTGCCTTGTCTCTCCTGATTCCCTCAGGTAAGAAATGCCTCAGGTGAGGCATTGTCAGAATCTGCAAGCACTAAACAAAAGGTCTGCAGACAGATCCTCCCCCTTCACTCTCCTGGAATTATGCCCTCGCTGGCAGGAGGGGAGAGATCTGACTTTTACAGTCGGTTTAATATTTACTGCTGGGCAGGATAATGAATATTGCTCTGCCACAGACAGGAGCATTGTGTGTGTGGGCTGACTGCAGCTTCTGCAAATGGCAGCTGGGCCTTATTCTTTCCCTACTTTTGTTTAACTTGGCTCCTAGCTGGTCTTGAGACAGTGGTCCAGCAAGGAGGTATAGAGACACAGAACAATTTTAACCCTCAAGGTACTATTTTTGGGGGTCACATGCTAACCACAGAACTGTTTGGGAACTGAATGTGTCCGGTGTGCTCGTGCACCAGGTAGTTTCAGTAGCTCCAGATAACTTAGTTGAGATTGAGTGTTCAAGAGTTCAATGTTTTATGTAACTCACAAAGTTAATTCAACTCTAAACAGCAGCCTTGTTGGCCCAGCTCTGTCTCCAAGCAGAGCCAGACCTTGACAGTTCCTAATGCCAGGTGGTAACTTCTAGTGAACAGCCCAACCATGCCAAGCTATGACAGACTGGTGAAGCAGGAGCCTCTCCCCACAAGGACTTTGTCCCTCTTTCCAGAGGATAAGTCTGTGCTGTATTTCCCTGTCTCTAGCTGTTCCTGCCTAGATGAGAGCAGGAAATTACAGCTGGGCCACCAGTGCCAACCCAGCAGAACCTGCCAGCAGAGCCTGTCCCTCTTGGCCAGAGAGCTGGAGGCAGGTATGCAACTGCTTCTTGGCGCCATTGTGGTGATGCACGTTACATTTCTTGTGGTTTGGGCATTAGATGCTTTTCAAACTACAAATTCCCTCATGAAAATCTGTAAATGTGTATTTAATCACCTAGCAAAAGTTCCTCCAGAGCTGCTCTCATCTGCCAGGTAAATGTGTGCTGGGCAATTCAGCAGGTGTTTCTTAATGGATTAGGGATTACCTTTTACAGCTGCATTCAATATTCCTGCTCTTTGGGTTTATTTTACTGATGTTGACCAGCTTCACTTTAAAATGAGAGGTTCTGCATTTGCTTTGTATTTTTAAAAGTGGTTGTTGTTCCACTAGCAGGCAGAGTCAGACATTTTAGCCAATAGTCCAGCCCTCAGCTGTTTGTTTGGGAAACGTGCTCTAAAATACACTTGTGATGGTTTTTTTTCAGTAGCAAGGTCCCTGCAGGAGCTATTTTTTTAGGGTTAAATACTTCTGCCCCTGTGAATTTCAAGCACTACCAGAACTACCTAAATGTAGTTGTTGTCTGATTGCCTACTGATTTTTTTGTGTTAATACTAGCTGATTTTGATTTATCTCAGCACCAACATGTAACTTGCACCAAGATCTAGAGACTATCTGATCTTTTGGAGGAGGATAATATATCCTAACTTTGAAATGGGGTGTTCCAGGGCTGTGCCTAGAGCAAATACTTATCATGGATTGTAAATCCCTGAAAGAGAAGTAGTAAACACTGTGACCCAGCTGTAATCCGAGGCCAGCAGTGTTGCCGTGTTAAATGCGCATCTCCAAATGTGCCTTTTTGGAAACTGCTGATTTTTGTGTTTCAAAGCATGAATTAGTTGAAGCTGCAGGCAAACCCAGCTCTGGTGAAGACCACCAGCTTTAAGAGCATTGGCAGAGATGATTTTGTAGCTGTTCTCTAACAAGTATTTTCTCTCTTTTGGAGGCCTGGTTTCCTAATTTTTGCCCACCTTTGTGTCATCACTGTAGATCACCACACGTGTTCTCCATTGGCCAGTCCAATGTCACCTCATTCTCTATCCTCCAACCCATCTTCGAGGGACTCCTCACCCAGCCGCGACTTTTCTCCTGCTATCGCAAACCTGAAACCACCAATCATCATCCATCGGGCTGGAAAGAAATACGGTTTCACTCTGCGTGCCATTCGCGTCTATATGGGTGACAGTGATATCTACACTGTGCATCACATGGTCTGGGTATGTCTCTGCTTTTCTAAAAAGAGTACCCTTGGGGCCAGAAATGCATTTACTCAGGCTTGTGGGATTTAGCTTTATAAATTGTATTTTGCCATCCTGTTTTCTCTCTGCTTATTTGGACCCAAAGTTATCCTTTTGGGGTGGGGGAAACCCTTTTAAAATAAGTAAATAACAAAGTAAATAACTTTGGGTTTTACCTGTAGCAGTTTCCAGGCCCATCACAGAACCACAGCAACCTTTCTTTCCTTCTTTCTTCCCTGGTTACATGAATCCACCTTCTTTCACCAGTAGCACATACGTTAAAGCATGTTTCTGCGTACATACCCTCTTTCTCTTTATTGGGGTTGTTGCATGAGGGCCAGTCGTAGCTAATTTATTCAGACCTACATGAGCGATTATAGCCTGTTTCTGATCAGTTTGGTCTGCTGGGGTTTTGCAAGCAGTCACTTGGAGTTGATTACAAGCCTTAAAGCATCACTGCTGCTGTGCTGATTGCCTAGGGATTTAGCTCTTGGCTTAGTTGTGTGCTGTGCTAAAACGTCTGGTTTCCATGTCTGTATCTCTTCGTTCCCATTACTTCTGGTACTTGATCTCTGTGTTCCTTTATTGTCAATGTATATGGCTTCTAGGAATGATCCATTCCCCAAAGCAGAGCTGTTTGAATTGTGTAGTTGTGTAGAATGGGGTCATGGTAAAGGTGATTCATTCTTTTCCTCGTATCTCTGCGCTCGCTAGGTGATTTGGACATCATATGCTTTGATTGTTATTTAACACTAATTTTTACCTAGAAAAATAATCTGAAGCTGCATTTTTCCCTTGTTCGTCTCTGCTTTCTTACCGAGATACTGTTTTGTAGTTTTTTCTGGCTAGAGGGAGTGTTGCAGTGTTCTCAAGTGTTTGTGTTTCCTCACTGTAAAGGAGGCTCACCTTTCTGAACAGTGATCGAGAAAGGCGGTGTGTTCATGGGGGAAAAGGTCCGATGTTGGATAGGTTAGTAAGGGATGGAAAGTGAAAAAAGAGACTCTGTTTGGGATGAGACACAATATGGACACCTTAAACACCTGGCACAGAGACTTATTTCAAAGTCTGTTGGCCACCTTGGTTTCCAGCATGTACATGAAAGGATGCTGGATTTGGGATGGCAAAGAAATTGAACAAGATTGAATGCTTGTCTAGAAATCAACAGTATCTAGTTAACATTCCTGAGTGCTGAAAATTTTTGGAAATGTGTTAAACCTTTTGCTTTGGGAGGAGCTGATCTCTTGATCAGCAGCTTAACCATCTTGGCTGGCTGCCTTGGATCAGGAGAAGACTGGCAAGATGCTGGGGAGGGGGATGGAAGAGCACAGATTTTTGTGCTTGGCTGTGCCAGTCAGTGGTTTCTTTCACCATTCTTTGAAGCAGCTGATGCTGGCTGCAGCAAGAGATGAGACGGATGGGCTTTGAGTCTGATCTGGCCAGCAATCTTGTACATTCCTCTTCTCAAATCAGTTATCCCCTTCTTGTTGCCAGCACGTGGAAGAAGGTGGTCCAGCGAACGAAGCAGGTCTGCATGAAGGGGATCTGATAACCCATGTCAACGGGGAGCCGGTCCATGGACTGGTGCACACAGAAGTGGTGGAGCTGATTCTAAAGGTAGGGACTCAGCACTCTTAGATTCTGGAAAATATGAGGCACCTTGTTTAACGTGCCTTAGGTATCTAACTGGCATCGTCTGAAATACAAGTATGTGCACAGCACCTGGGCCTTGTTTTGCAAAAGCTCACTGCTGCAGCTTGATCCCTAAATCTCAAAAATTTCTGCATGTAATTTATGCTGAACAGAGATATTTTGTGTGAGGAATAAGGACCCATCCGATACATTTTTATCAGCAGTAGAGACAAAGGTTAATAAGATTTAAGTGTACCTTTCCTCAAACATCACTTACAGAAACAAATGCCTTAAAAATTTTCCAAATTACTTGTAGAAAATATTTTTGGAAATTATTTTTTGCCTTTAGGCTGTGCTAATGTTATTAGCTCTTAATACTGCTTTCTCAAGGATTATTCCTAGTGGTATTTAAAAGCAGCTTTGTAATGGTTGGTCTTAAAATTATCCAGTTAAATGACTTGCATTTTGATACCTCCTCTGAGCTGAATCCATTTATGAAAATAAACCCCAAAGTTTTGGACTGTTCCAAGAGACAGAAGTATTTGGGATTGCAAATAGAGGAGCAATCAGGATTTTTTTTTTTTTAAGATGAGTGAGACATGCCATGCTCTGTGTAGCAGATTCATCATGATAGATGCCTGATATGCTCACATCTGCCATCAGTCAGAGCACTGGGAATAGGATTGGTGACAGAATATCACTTTGTTCAAGTTTCCAAGTATTACAAGTATTAAATTGAGGCAGTTGGGATCTCAATGGGAGAGGTCAGATGCTGCGTTCTGTCTGCTCTGGGAAGCTTTGCCTACCAGCTGGGGTCTGAGCTAATCATTTGTGAAAGCCTGACTAAAGAGGGCTCTCTCTCAGCAATTCCTTAATAAATGATAGGTGGAAATGCAACGAGGGAAATGGAGTTTGACAAAGGATTACAAAATGGCAGGCAGAAATAAACTAGCAGCCTACCTGCTTAGCCTGCAGATGTGCTTCAAATAGCCACAGTTTAAGCAATGTCTCTGTGTCTTGTTTCTGACAGAGTGGAAATAAAGTGTCCATCTCCACCACGCCGTTTGAGAACACGTCCATCAAAGTTGGTCCAGCTCGAAAAGCCAGCTACAAATCCAAGATGGCTCGTAGGAACAAGAAGAGCAAAACTAAGGATGGTCAGGAGAGGTTTGTTTTGATGTTTTTCTGTTAAAATTAAATGGTAACCAAGATAATGTAAGAGGGGTCTTGTCAAATCAATTTGTAGATAACGTTTATCAGCAGGTACATCCTTTATTTCTTTTCGTTTCCTTTTTCTCTTAACTATGCCATAAAATTGACTGAAGTATGCCAATAAAGGTAGATAAATCATTTGGGCTTGTAAACAACTTTTGAATGCTCTTCCACAGTAAGAAGAAGAGTTCTTTGTTGAGAAAGATCACTAAACAAGCATCACTACTTCACACCAGCCGGAGTTTGTCGTCACTAAACCGCTCTCTGTCTTCTGGAGAGAGCGTGCCAGGCTCTCCAACTCACAACCTGTCTCCTCGGTCACCAACGCAGAGTTACAGATCCACTCCTGAGTCTGTACACTCAGGTAAAAAAAAAAAAGAAATAAAACAAAACCAAAAACCCACACAAACAGGAAAAAAAACCCTTGAAGAAGATTTTTGCTTATTGATTAAAGTAAAACATGCAGCAGCAGGTAGTAGATCTGTTTGTGAAGTAAAATGACAGCTGTGATGTCAATTACCTTAGGGATGGATGTATTCTCATTGATTGATTCATTTAAAAATGAAAATCCATACATCCTTTTAAGAATGCATTTGCTGTACTACAGCAGCCTTTCACTTTGATGCAAATGAATATCGTAGGTTGCAATGTTTTTGTAGCAGTTTGACACATTTTCTATATTAGTTCAGAGAAAAGGAATCAAAACAGTGTGGCAAAGTCATATCTGAAAATCGAATCAGCTGATGGAATAAAGAGATTTGCATCTTGAGAATAGCAATAAAACACATGATTTATCTGCTTTGAGGGTTTTTGTTCTGAAAAAACATTCTGATAGCAGAGTGTTTCTTGCTATGTTCTGGTGTGAATTTTCCACCAGAAGCCATGCAAGATTACCTTGCAGCACTTTGTGGTAACATGGCATTTTGTCTTGACTTTGCATGTCTTATTTTCAGTAGCTTGTTTTAATGGCCAATTATATATTAATCTTCTTAGTCTTTTTCTTTTTTTTTTTTTTCCTTCTCCCTGTTAAGTTGGTGGCAATTCTTCCCAGAGCAGCTCTCCCAGTTCCAGTGTACCCAATTCTCCAGCCAGCTCTGGACACATCCGGCCCAGCTCTCTGCATGGACTAGCACCAAAGCTCCAGAGGCAGTACAGGTCTCCCAGGCGTAAATCTGCAGGAAATATCCCTCTGTCACCATTGGCTCACACTCCGTCACCAACTCCACAGTCCACATCACCTCAGCGCTCCCCGTCTCCTTTACCAGGACACTCAGTTGGCAGCTCCAGTGTTATTCAGTCTTTTCCAGTAAAACTACACTCCTCCCCACCACTGGTGAGACAGATTTCTCGCCCCAAAAGTGCTGAGCCCCCTAGATCTCCTTTGCTGAAGCGAGTGCAGTCAGCCGAGAAGCTGGCTGCCTCTCTGTCCTCTTCCGAGAAGAAGCTGGCTTCCTCACGGAAGCACAGCTTGGATATCTCTCACTCTGAGTTTAAGAAAGAGATGCTACAGAGGGATCCCAGTCTGCAGAGCTTACAGGAATCTGCGAATGAAACAACAGGTGGCAAACTTGGGCTGGCAGAAAAAGGGATGCTGCAGAAGCCAGGTTCACGGAAGTTGGGTGCTATTCGGCAGGACAGGGTGGAGAGGAGGGAGTCTCTGCAAAAGCAAGAGGCCATCAGAGAAGTAGATTCTTCTGAAGATGAAACGGATGATGGTTCAGAAGATAGTCAAGATGGAAGAAGACTGGACAAGCCCCCTGACAGTGGGGACCAAGGCTCAGATTCTTTTAATGAGGATAGTAAGTTTTCATCTAAATTGGAAAGCAAGGATAGTATAGAAGATGATGCCTTTCTACCTGAAGATCCAAAAGGTACGGAAGATTTGCAGAAGGGAAATAATCAACAAGCCAAGCCTGTTTCAGAGCCACTGCAAATCAGTGTGCACCCTTCCCCATCAGAGGTCCTCCCAAGAACTTCTCCAGAAAACTTAGCTAACTCAGAAAAGCCATTCCTAAGACCAGAAACAACTGCAAAGGAACATAAATTGCCAGAAAACAAAACTTTTGAGTGTTTTGGTCCAAAAGACAAACCTTCTGAAGCAATCAAAGACCTAGGGAGAAATACAAGTACTCAAAAACCAATAGATCGCACAGAACATATACAATGCCCATCTATCAAACTCCTGGGACTTGAAGGTGACTCTTCAGGGGACTCGTGTGGTAAGCTTGACCTGAAAGACCCTCTGCTAACAGAAAGCAGTCAGAAAAAGCAGGATTCCAAATCTCTGCTGGCACTTTCTTCATGGTGCCCAGCAAGAGCGAGCACTCCTCTCTCAGTGAGCCCCACAGATCGCTGTGAGAAAGATCACAAGGAGACACTTCAGCCTGCAGAACAGCACAGCGCCTCGTTGCTGGCTCCTGGAAGCATGAGTGAAATGTCACAAAAAAGTCCTAGTATTGAAAAGCAACCCAGCTCATCCCAGGCAGAGAGTGCTTCAACTGCCAGCAAAACGAGCCCAGCAGGTCCTGTATCCTCCACGCTCCTCGTCCCAGGTGCTATCGAAAGAGCTCTCTCTGTGTCTCAGCTAGTGCCACTAGCTCAGAGCGTGTTAGGCCCTTTGAAGCTCAGTATGTCTGGCTCCGGAGAGGTGGAAAAAAGAAAGGATTTCCCCCATTTGAGTGCCTCCTGTAAAGAAGAGAGAGATTCAAAACAAAAAAGGCAGGAACCTTCACAAGCAGGAGCATGTCAAGAGAAAACCAAACTATCTGGCACGGACGGTCTGACCACAAGGAGCAGATCCTGCACCGAGTCGTTAAACTCAGCAAAGCCCTGGGAGTCAACATGTCCTGTGGTGGCAAAAAAGGAGGCAACTTTTTGCAGTGCTAAAACATCTGAAGTGTTGGGAGGTAGCTGCAAAATCACTTCATCGAAAGAGCTGTCTCATGCTCTTGGACAAGCAGCTCTGAGAGCCTCTCCTCTGCCAGATGGCAGCACGAGGCCCTCTAAAGAAGGGACTCTCACGCCAGCAAAAAGCAAAGAGGTTGGAAATCAGTTAAAAACACAAGACTTTCCCCTGTCACATGATGGTGCTGTAAAGAAAACATAGCAGCATCCCTGGTACACATGGACTGGAGCATTCTACGTTCAAAATAGAGACTGCATGTTTGAATTCTGTAATATACACTAATATAAAATAGAACTTGTGTACATCTATTTTTGGGAGGGTTTTTTTCATACTGTTTTTTGTGTTTTTTCATCCTTGCTATTCTATTTTTGTACACAGTAATGCTTGCTGTTTGAGGTCTCTTTAGAACAGGGTATCTTTAAAGCAGGGCTTAAGAAACAGTTTGTTGGTTTGTTGTTTGGGGGTTTTTTTAATTATTTTTTCCCTTCCAGACCTTTTACGTTACCTGAGTTTAGGGCCTGTTGTTCTCTTCCCTCTAATTGTTCATTGATTTGAGATCCTCAAAATTTCTCATACAAAAAAAGGCAGCTTACTTTAAAATCTCCACTTTTCAACCTTCTCTTTGAAATGCCATTGAAATTGAAAAATTTCAAGTATTTTCTTTGAATTTACAATCTGATGTCCTTTGACAAGGATAAGAAAATACTCTCTTGTCCACAAGTTATTCTGGAACCACAAACCATCTTTGTAAGGCCTCCTCATCACTGTGTGTGTTCATGGTCCTGCACGTGTCCTTAGAGGACACAGAGGCAAGAGACTTGGCTGGAGGGGCTGGACAGAGGGTGACCCTCATCTTCTCTGTGCAACAATTAAAAGTATTTTTCAATGGAATTGTCAGAAAGAGAAATTTCCAGTCTGTAAGCTGTTTTTTGGGGGGGATTGTTTTTACTTATCCTTTATGGGACACATGGCAACTTTTCCTTCTGTTTTTAAAATTTTAATGATGTTTTATCTTCCTTTCCCTGGCTTCAATTCATAACTTGCCCTGCCTCAGAACAAATGACCCCAGGGGAGGGGTGCCTTGTAGGTTGATTTTAAAGTAGAGAAATTTGTAGTCATGTGTTCTCCAGTGTGTCTCAGGCAAAATTATCTCAATGATAAATGACCTTTGGAGACTTTTCCTTCTCTTGGTGAGTCTAAATAGGTAGGGATTTTAAGGTGTTCCTTAACATTTCTGAATTGGGGCTTGGGAAACTTGCTGAGTTTTTTGAATCTGCCCGTTTTAAAAACAAAAAAAACCTATGAGGAGTTCTGACTCTTCAAGTTCTGTGGACAAGCTGCAAGCAGACTTCAAAACACACGTGATATTTTAAGATTTCAGCTTTGATAACTAGATCATTTCCACTGCTGAGGTCACTTTCCATTAGAAAATTACTCTTTGCTCTTAGGTTTAGACATTGCTTTGCTTTAAGTGTGACCGACTGGATAACAGTGCTCTTTGCTGAGGATTAGATCAATAATAATACACCAATAAATGTGTTGAGTGGTGATACCTATAGCACTGTAAGCCATTTCTTCATGCAATTAAAGGTTCCTCTCAGTGAACACTCCCGTCATTTATCCCAGATTGTGCTCAGCTTTTATTCTAGTCTTGTCTGAGTGCATCTCCCTGCGGATCACCCGCGAGGTCTGTATCCTGCTCACTGGCTTACTCCGTTAGAAGCAGAATGACTGTGCAACAGTATTTCAAGCTAAAACCTGCCTCTGTTGGTCTGATGTCATTACACCGCTGCCTTCCTCGTTGTCTTGGCTTTTTCTGAACTTGAAGTTTTGATTCGCTTCCCTCAAATGCAAATATGTTTCTATATAGGAATATATTTTCTCCATCTCTTTCAACTTGTTTTCAGCTCAACCCACAAATTACAAAAATCTCTGGAATCTCACGCTGCTTTTTTCTATATAACCATTGTCTTCCCCCCATTTTATTCTTGATTTTGGCTGCTTGGATTTCATTTCTGGACCAAGTTTGGATTTGGTTTAAGCTTTTTTTTTTTTAAACATGTTTAAATGAGTGTTTACTCCGTGTGTCTGTGTGAACATGTATGGTGTTGTTAATACACTAACCAAAGCCTCAACGCTCCCAGATAACACGTTAATAAAAACGTTGCTGTGCCGGTGTTGAGAGCAGAGCCTGCTGTGCTGTCTCTTTGCTCTTTTCCCTGGAATTCACAGGCTACTCGTGAAACTTGATTTGCAATAATAAACTGCAGTATTTCCACTGCCTTGTCAGGGTCCCGGGTATCTCCAGCTTCTCAAAGCACTCTTGTTGATGTGCATCATTCTGTGCTGATTTGGAGCAATAGCAAGTAAGGAACACACCTGGCAGGACCTGGTACTTCTCTGGCTGTTTTTCTCCCTCATGGGTTGATCTACTAAAAGATTGCTGAGAAACAAGGTCTGATTGGTGTCCAGTCTATGATAAAATGGACAGGAATAATGAAAAACTGATTCAGTATCCTGAGTCTGTGGTAATTACAAAGACAAGCCACAAGCTTATCTCCTGACAGCACCTAACCTTGGTGAGATGGAAGTCTCTGTATCAATTAGTGATCCTAGAGTGAGGACGTGGTCCCACCTGGCTGTTCCCTGGGCGGCAGGTCCCTGTTTCCTTCTTGTGGTGACATAGCTTCTATGAGTGTGCTCCTGAAGCATCCACAAAGGGCTCTGCATTTAAAATAACCTAAGGGGAAAACTAACTACTGCTGTTAGGAGAGAGGGCTGGAATACCCTGGCTCATCCCATGCAGGGTGGGATGGGACCTGCTGAAGGTACTGGTTGTGTTAGTGACTGACTCCCTCCTTTTGCAGCTGGTGGTTCCAGCACTGAATTGCAGAGTTATCCTTTCTTATGCATAAAAAGAGGAGTGAAAACCTTGCTATGTCACACCTTTTGCTGCTTTTGCCTGAATTGGTGAAAGAAGAGATGAGGTATGTCATCATGATGATGAAGTCGTCCATCATCTCTTTTGTAGCTGCAGTACAGAAACCGATCAGTGCAATTTAAAGCCCTATGTTTTTGGAAGCCAAAGCCAAACAGTGTTAGGAAAGCATCCTATTGAAGCCCCATATTCCCTGCTCCTGGTCAGTCCTGCAATGTGCCAGGTGCCCCATTGTCCAGGTTCCACCTTCTGTCAAATTTATATGGTGCACCTTAGCAAAACGTTTGGGCAAAAATAATTTTTTCTATAAAATGTTGACAGTAAACCAGGTAGATACACCAAGAGTTATTCCTTGCTCTGCTAAGATTTGCTTAAATACCTTCTCAAATGAGCTTGCAGAATGTGTCAGGAAGGAACAAGATGTTGGCAAAGCTGTGTATGAAGAGCAAGAGGGTGCTCCCCAGTGCAGGATGGGACCCATGGTACTGAGTGAAGCATTCAGAAAGCCAAGAACTTGGCCTCCATAGATAACCTCGAGTCAGACAGAGGGGGGGTCGTGCATGTGGTGTGTGTTTGGCGAATGAGCTATGCTATAACCATCCAAAAATGCTGCTTTCCTGCTTCATTCCTTTGTTTCCTTCTGTCAGCTTAGATGTATCCTCTGCTCCTCTTCTGTGTTGGGATGATAGCATCAAAGCTGGTTCCAGCTTCTGCAGCTCCTCTCTGCTCCTGCACCCAGCCAGTGCATTCCTGCCCTGTGCCTCATTTCAGTGTTATTTTTTCCCCCTCTGTCTCTTACTGTTGCAAACTAAGAGAAATGGATGATATTTATTGTAAATATTAGACTTTAGTATTGTAACGGCCACTCCTGGGTTCGAATGTCAGAGGCCTTTGGCTGCTAATATACTAAAGAGCGCTTGCTGGGGAAGGGGGTAGGAGTGACCAGTGGTTTGGTTGCCACACTTGCATTAAGGTGTGATTTGGAGTACTTTAATTTTTATTTTTTTTTTTCTGAAGAGGGGAGGATAAAGTCTTTCTCTGGTTTTCTCTTACTGGATGTGAAGGATAATTCTGTACTTCTAGTAGAAGATTTGACAGCAGTGTGTGTTTACGTTGTGTTCGATTACCATATCCAGGTGGCTGTGAGAGCACCTCCTGAGCTGGGCTCCGCCAAGCTGTGTCACTCAGCACTTAGCTAGATAAGAGAAGGTGTGGAATTTCTGTGTTTTTAGAAACTTGAACAATTGCCACATAATAGCGGTGCAATAATTTTTATTCATGTTGTACCTGCATGTCGATGTTCAAATCCTCCTCCAAAATAAATAATTTTTTTTTTTTTACATAAACTGGTGTGTGTCTCTTGTTCTCTCCCCTGCAGTGCTGGGGGTGGCTGCTTGCTGGGATTTTCTGCTCCATGGGCCAGGCATGTGGATAAGCCAAAGCTTTCCACTCTGAAGCTCAAGTCCAGAGTTTACCATCCTCCACTGAGAGCCCCTTAAGGACATAGTGTCCTGTGTCCCTGCTAATGCAGGGTTCTCATGGTCCTAATGGTACCAAGGGGTAAAAATGTGTAAGACAAGCAACTTAGCTGAGGAACAGAAGAAAACATTGAGACAAGGAGAGGATGGGGCTGACCACAGCTGACGAGTGTATGAGCTGTGTGCACAATAAAATCCCAAGGGCAGTGGCTGCCAGTGGCACAGGTACGGTGTTGGCTTCCATTAGCCACATGGCCCAAGGCAGCAGGAGCTACGTAGCCCCCTTGTATACCTGGTTATTTAGGCTGTGTTGACAATACACCACCCAAAACCTTTCCAGAAACAGTCCTTTGCTTTTAATGTTGGCAGGTGTGCGTGTTCCCCGTGGAAAAGCCTTCAAAGGCTTATTCCTGTCCTTGGAAAAAACGAGCCGGGGAGATGCTCATGTCTGTGGGGATTGGACTCAGCCTTGTTTGCTGCTGCTGAGGATGCTCAAAATATCCTGTGTCTCCATGCTCCAGAGAAGCAGAAATCAGGGGCGAAGCCCAGCTCTGTCCCCAGGAGATTTGCAGTGCTGCTGCCAGCAGCCTCTCACCACACCGCTGGTCGTCACCACTGACGTCATTTCATAAGAGTGATCCTCCTGCCCACGCTGAGAGGGACAGCGCGGCTCGGAGGGATGGGAGCGAGAGTACGCAGTGAATGGATGCTGGTACAGCTCCTGCAGCCCTGCACAAAATTGCCTTTCCCTGGCAGGGCAAGGCTCTGCAGCTCCTGCTGCTGCTCCTGTGCAGGGGTCTGGGGCCTGGGTCCAGAGCATCACACTCCCTTGACATGGGGGGCTGGGGCTGGGGCAGGAGCATCGCTCTGGTTCTGCTCCTTGGGGCTGAACAGAGACATGGCAACAAGAGTTTTTCAAATTACATCTTCATGGGAACATCCAGTTTTCTCCATTTTTAAGACTTACTAGCTGGAGTTTAATTAGGGTTAAGATTAAAGTCCACAGCCATCCTTTAGATGTTCCCCCAGTCAGAAAAAAATAGCTCCTAGTCTATGACAGTTTATTCTTCCAGAGGATTAAGCCACAACAAAAAAGGGCTGTTTTCCTCCTGAATGACGACACGCATGTGGCAGCTCAGCTTCGGCACCAAGATTTGACTCCCTACCCCAGGATCAGACGGTGTGAGCAAGACCCTGGGTGAAGTCCTTCTGCCCAGAAGACAAGCTGCCTGCAGCTTACCGGGAAATTCAAAGATGGGAATTAAGGGGAAAGCTGAAACAATCCACATGGGTGCTCAGCTCCCAGCTGTTGACAGCTTGCCCTGAATGGAAACTGCAGCTGGAGTTACTGCTGGATGCACCAAACAATGACCTGTGCCCTCATCAAAATCTGGCATCTGCAGCAGTGGCACTTACTGTGCCCTGTGAGCTGGGGGGTTGAGATTTGTCACCTCCACAAGCTTTTTCCCCTTTTTTGAGGGCCTTTTAGTAGTAATGAATGGTGTGTGGTGCAGAAGGGCTGGGTGGCCTTGTGAGTGGGGGGCTGCCCTTGGCACAGGGAAAGGGTCATCCCACGGGAGGTTTTGCAGCGGCACCCTTCAGCATTGGGCTGAGCGAGGGGCACATACCTAGGGCCGGGAGGGTTTGTGCTATCCTACAGTTCTGCCTTCACATAGGTTTAGGAGAGACCAGACTGGCCCAGGAGACTGTTTCCCCACAGCCAGACTTCCAGAAAAGCCACGTGTGGTACTTTGGGCCCCAGTCCAGGCATTCGTAGAATCATTTGGTGCAGCAAGAGGAGAACTGGATTGCAAAGTGCTGATTCCCACTTGGTTTGAAGAGCTGCTGGACCTGGAAGGTTATTACTGAGCAATTGGTGCTCAATAACACCTGCCAGTGCTGCAAGAGGATGAGTTTATTCTGCATTTGTGTGCGTTAAGAAAAAGTTTCTGTGCATTTTGCTTCAAAATGGGGCTTTACTGGCAGAACCAGACTCTCTCAAGGCGTTGCTCCTCTTGGCAGCTCCAGGCTCACAGACCCTGCAGGTTTTGCAGCCTGAGGGCTGGTTTGCTCAGAGAACCAAGATGCAGCAGCTCCTCGGGGAGGGGGAGTCACCATGGAGGGGGTTGTAGCCATCTTTGGGTGCAGGGTGCAAGAGGCAGGGTGCTGCCCAGCCACCCTTCCAGAAATGGCACAAGAGCCAGGAGCAGAAAGAGGCTTTGAGGATTTGTGTGGGACTTGGCACCTCCACTGACTCTGCAGGGAGGAGGGTTCAGCGGGCAGGGGGACCAAACCATGGCTATGTGACACAGAGCCCCTGCCCAGACCCCACCGGGCCAGGGGAGAGCTGGTGGGGATGGCAGTGGGAATGTGGGGCTGCCATGTGGCAGTGTCCCCTGCAGCTGATGGCTCACAGTCCCCCCAACACAGGGAGGAGCAGGGTCAGGTCAGCTTCGCCTGTGGGTGCTTTTGCCTGGAATTTGTCCCAGGGATGTCACATGCGTCACCCTGGACTTGTCACCCCTGCTTGGACGTGTTCAGCTCGCCAGGGCCAAAACCCCATTAAAATCCATTGTTAAAATCTGTCACCTCCCTCCTTTCCAGTGAGCCCCAGAGCAGGGATGTGTGCCAAGGTGGCTGATTGCTCATCCATCCCTCCTCTGGGACACGAGGGTCCCTATCTGCAGGATGGCCCATCTGGGGCATTCCAGCTGGGAGAGCCTGGCTACAGGGGGCAAAGCCAGAGGTTTTGGTGTGGCAGAGGGATCCTGTGAGCCCTGGGGCTGATGTCTGGCCAGGAACAGCAAGGAATGGGACTTGAGAGTGACCTGGGGCATCTCATGTGCTGTCACCCCAAATGCTGCTGCCTGCTCCTGACATGGAGTCAGGATGTGCACCAAGTGGCAGGGGCTGATTTGGGGTGATGTGCAGATGTCTGTGACCCTGTTGGGCTTAATCCTTCACATCTGGCTCTGCCCTGTGTAGCCTCATCCGCCCCAGCCACAGAAGCCCTTGAGGCTGGCCCAGAGCCACCCCCTCTCCCGCCTCCATCACGTGCCACTGGGCTTTATATTTTAAATGCCGATTAGGGCTGACCTCATATTTCAGAGCTTACTTCATAGTTACTAATGAGGGATTAGGAATGTTAAGTTAATTAGCAATCAGCAAACGAGGGCTCAGTCAGTCTTCTCAGCCTGACATGCTGTCAATGAACCAGTTATTTGATGATAATCGTAAACCCGCTCAAACGGGCTGGCTAATGCTGATGGGCAGCAGGGAACCAGGGTGAGCCGTGGCCGAGGCACTGGGAGCCCACGGCCCTGACTGCTCTCCTCAGAATCAAGGGTTCAGGGCACCTGCTCCTGGAGTCAAGGGACTTAAATAAATAAACAATTTTAATTTTTTACCAGCTGAAATTTATTGAGTGATAGTCCAACCTGCCCAACCTTGCTACTCCAGCAGAGACTTTACCTGATGGGCTGCCTGGGGATGCTGCAGGGCTTGGAGCTGGTGATGAGCCCTGAGGTTCTGGGGACATGCTAGTCCTTGTGCTTGGCTCATGGCAGGGGCTTCGTCTGCATTTTGGGGTGCTGCCCTCTAACAGACCCCCCCACCAGACTTATCCAGGGACGACCCTTGGGGGACAGGACAGGGATCTGCTGGGAATCGTGCTGACACAGCTGCCACCATCAACCCACACAGCAGCCTTCAGAGATGCTCACTCACCATCACTTCTTTATTTTGTGTTTGCCTGCCCTTTCCCAAAAATACCCTCCTGCAAAAATGCTCCTGGGTGCATCCTCCCCACTACTGGGAAGTTCCTCCTGGGCCAGCTGGAGCAGCTTGGCTTTCGGCTGGGCTTCCACTCCTTGGGTCATTAAGTATTCTGGCATTTTGATTTACTCCCCCGCCCCACCCTCTGCTCCAGCAGGTAAGCCCAGCAGACAGACGGTGAGAGGGGGAAGCTTAGCAGTGATCTGATCAATAATTCACTCTGGAAAAGGGAAAAAAAACCCCTTAAAAAAAAAAATAAAAAAATCCCAGAGTCCATGTGGGAATGTAGCAAAGGGGGCAATAAATGGGATGAACTGTCTGTCCTGGCCCTGGAGGGCACAGGGGGTGTTGGGCTCTATCCCAGCTGCTGTTTCTCAGAGGGCTCAGCCACACCTGGGGACATGTTCCTGCTGTACTGAAGGGACACAGGAGGAACAAGAGAAGGGTTGGGGACCAGTGGCATTACTGTCACCAGCTAGTGGCCAGTGCCACCACAGAGGGATGGGTCTCTAAGGGATGAGGAAGCTGCCTCCACCCTGCACAAAGAAGACTTGTACATGGTGATGCCAAAAAGGGCCGTTTTCAGCCCTGGATGGGGGTCAGGGTCATGGCAGATGCTTAGGGATGGGTCCAGGGCAGGGATTCTCCTATCACTCCCTGAAACCTGTTTTTTTTGGGAAAAAAATGCTTCCTCCTTTTCAGCTGGTGGGGCTGGAGGTTTTCTTTCCATGGGAGCTCAGCACCAGCCAGGGCACAGGGCTGAGGTCTCCCCATGCCCCTCCAGCCCTTAGTGGGTAGCAGTAGATGGGGATGAATCCATCCTGCCCCACAGCCCTGCCCTTCCCCATGTGCCACCCCGGCTTGGCAGCCTGGGAACGAAAACCGAGTGAAATGCAGGGGATAACTGGGTGCCTAAATATAGCCCTGCTCTAATTAGCACCAGGCGACTGCCTCCCAGTCACGTCCGTCTGCCCACTAATCCCACTGAGCTGCACCCGTGTCCCAGGGCTGCCTCCAACAGCATCTCCAGAGCAGCCTCACCGGTGTGGCTGCACCGCCTCTAACCGGGGCCTCAGCGTGACAGGGGCTGCCCGGACACCGGTGTGGGGGTCAGCAGTGAGGTGGGGAGCAGCGGTCCTCCTGGTGCTGAGCTGTGCAAGACTGGGGACAGAGTGTTGCCTGCTGGGGATGGTGATGCCCCGGGACAGAAGCACCCACAGGCTGTTGCATTTTTCTGTGCAACTCATCCTTCCTGTCTTTCCCCTCTTTGGTCTGAAATACCTGTGGTCTCCTTAGGCCAGGGCTGGCTGGGAACATCTCCAGCAGTGGGTGCTCTCCCACGCTGCTGCCCAGGAGCTCCTGTGTGAGGGGCTGTCACTCAACTCAGTAGGGTCTGCCTGGGAGAGCATCTTGCTCCCATAGATCTCACCAGAAGCGTCTCTGGCTCTCCCTGGTGCTCCCCTGGGGCAGTGGGTCAGATAATATTTAGCCCACCACAGTTTCATTGGGCTCTGCAGTCCTTCAGTGGGGCAATTTGGTGAAAGCCTGAGTTGCACCATGGCTCTGACTGCTGGTTTTAGCATCCTCTTGCATTTCTAATACATGTATATACATATACATGTTCTGGTTTGCCCCTTTGCAAGTGCACTGGGTGCCAGCAGGGAGGGATGCAGGGGCAGATGACCTAAACCTGTAGACCTGGTGGCTGCAAACTCCTCTCTGCTCAGCAGCCAACTCTTCCCCTTTATTTAAAGTCCAGATCCCGCCCCCCCGCCCCCGGCTGGCTCCTGGGAGGCTCTGCAATGTGGGGGCAACATCTCAGAGAGGTTTCTCTTGGGGTCCTTCAAAGTGTGTGACCAAGCCACCCCCACTGCTGTTGGTGAGGAAACAGGTCTTGCTGGGCTGGGAATAAGTCTGGGGTTTGCTCTGGCAACCCCTGTTAATCCTGGAGGAGAAGGTCTCTGGGAAAGGTGCTGCCCTCCCAGGTCACTAGCAGCAGAAGGTTTCAATCCCTGTTAAACGAGCCTGACTTGCTGCCTTTAATCTCCCAGCCTGAGCCCAGTCCTTGGGACCAAGCCAGGAGCTAACCTCCTAAGCTGCCTCTTTTCTGCAACATCGGTATCCCCACTGGGCACTGGGGAAGGGCTGCCTCAGCCCAGGCCTTCCCAACTACTGGTGGGGGAGAGAAGCAGCTTTGCAGGGAGTGAGGCTGGGGGATGGAGCCTTAGGCTCTGCCTTTGCTTCCAGCAGGGAAAAGGGAGGGATGGATCCAGGGCCCTGAAAGGATGGGTGCTGCAAGAGTTCATGAATAAAAATTGCAGGAGCATCATTCCCAGGAGGAGGGAGCTTCCAGGGATTGCCATCCACATGCAGTGTTGTCCTGGTGCGAGCCTGGAGCTGAGCTGCTGCTGGGCCTTCATCCTGTGCTTCTGCATTGCCCAGTCCAGCTCCCTCACAGCTCTGGTGCTGGGGCAGCACCTTTCCCTGACCCTCAGAGGTGATTTTTGTCTTTACAGGCAGACACCTGAAGCAGGACATTGCTGGGGCCGGCACTCCCTGGCCCTGACTCCCGTGTCCCATGCCACAGGCTCTGCTGAGGAGAGCTGAACGGCTTCCATCAGTTCCTAAGAAAACCAGGCTGAAGCAGAATGCGAGTGCCTCCTGCAAACAGGGCAGCATTAAAAGCCCATTTCCTCCCCATCCTCCGAAGGCCATGGCTGCTTTGCTGGAGTTGAAAAGGAGAAGATTAAAATGGGCTTTTAATGATTTCCAGCCCCGGGTTCGCTTCTGTGCCACCCTGGGCTGCTTCCCCCCCCCGTGGCTGCTCAGCAGTGATTTTAAAAGCAAATGGGCTCCCATTGCCTCCCTACTGCCCTTGTCCATCATTATAGAAGTTGATGTAGATGCTGGAGATAGCTCATTAATTTTTGGAGCTGCCATTAATTAGGGTGCTCCTTAATCCTGCTGGTGTCATTGGGATTTTTGGGGATACTCGTCCAAGGCAGTGGGCCCACGCTGCTCCCCAGCACTGCCTGCTTTCTCTATTAAAAAGAGGAGGATATTAAGAGACTAGGATTCCCTTGTATCCCCCACTCCACGTCCCCTCAGCCTCAGCATTTCCATACACCATCTTTCCCAGTTGCTTTAGCCAGGAAGTGCTTTGGGCCAGGAGGAATTTCACCCCCCCCCCACCTCTTTCCAAAACCTTCAGCCAGATGTGGTGCCATCCAGCAGAAAGCCATGGGGCCGTGCCTGCTGCCATAGGAAGGAAAGCTTTGATTTGGGATGTGAGCCTTTAAACACAAGGAAATGGTGGTGGAGCAGCTCCAGGGAACAGCCAAGCCCCTGCCCTGCCCACACTGTGCTGCTGGATCAGGAGGCAAGGGCAGCCCACCCAGCTGTTTTGCAGCTGGATGGGGACCCCACTTTCCCTCTTCCCCAGGAAAATCTCCAGCTGCTGGAGCCAGGCCAGTGCTGTCCGTGCCTCCAGTGGCACAAGGCTTTCTGTTTCTATGAAAATCCCCATCTAACTCCCAGGAATCCCCTCCTGTTCGTGGGATGCACACATTTCAGTCCTTTTCCATTCCTGCACTGGACGGGCAGGTGCTGGTGATGGGACAGGGCTGATATTCAGTTGAGTGGGAGACTATGTGTGAATTTTTGGGGGTCTTTGGGGTTTGTGAGCTTGAGGTGGTGTGAGATTGCAGCTGGAATGGTGCTCCTTTTCCTGACTACCTACTGGGACCATCCTATGCAGGGGGTAGACACGAACCCACATGTGCAGGCACACCCCAAATTCAGGGCCATTCATCCCATCCTGCCTCAATTCCTGGAGAGTGGGGCTGGAGCTCCACCAAAACTGTCTCAGTCCTCCAGGGATGCTCTGGACAGACATTGGTGAAGCTTCAGGTGTGGTTTCCTCTGACAAAGCTTTAGACAACCCAAGAGATGAACACTGGGGACTTTTTGGGCAGGTGCTGCACCTGTGGGTAGAGGGGAATGATGCTCTCTTGGGGTCTGTTTGCTGGATGGGGCATTTGCTGCTCAGGGAGAGGGGATTAAACCCCAAATCTTGTGGTGGCTCATGGCTCAGAAGAGGGAATGGCAGCAGGGATGTGCCTGAGGATGTTCAGGGATGCAGTGTTTAAGCTAAAAAATGCAGTGCCTGGAGCCTCATCACACCACCCATGCCTGCTCCAGCACATCAGGGCTGCTCCAGCCTCCTGGAGCTGTGGCTGGTCCTCAGTATGGCTGGGCAAGGAGCATCCTCAGCGTCCTGTGCTTCAGAAGTGCCAACCCATTACTCATCAGGGGGAAAAAGCACCACCTCCCAGCATGGGGCTGGCCTGGGCTGCTGCTGTTTGGGGTTCCCTCATCCTACTCATGCTGTGGTGGTTGGTGGTGGGGCAGTCTGGCACAGTGAGGGGCTCTGGCTGGATGTGGGTGCTGGGTGGAAGGGGAGGGGACCCTTGTGCACCTGTAGGTGCTCACTTGGAAGGCAAAGTACTGCTGGTGGCAATCAGGGCTGGGGTTTGGCCAACATCTCTACAGAGAGCTGATGATGGATTCCAGATGTCCCGTGGGTGCATGGGCCTTGTCATGGCACTTTTTTTTCAGCAGATGGGCTGCAAAAGGGTCCTGTTCAAAGGCAACATCCATCAGAAGTCATCTGGGAGGGGGGCAGGAGGAGGAAGAGGAGAGGGAGTGATTTTATTTCCTTGGCTGCTGGCTCACAGGCAGCAGTGGCCTCGCAGGGCTGACTCCATTTCTCCACATCTCCTCCCATCCCTGTGCTAGAGGCTGGCAGCAGTGAAGGTGTGTTTCCTGCTGCCTAAAAATATTTGGGATGTGGGCAGGGGTGGCTTGGGCTGCCTGCCCTGCCAGGGGTGTCACATGTGCCCCAGGCCATGTGGGTGTACAAGCTGCTGGGGACCCTCCCCTGTGCTGCAGGAGAGGAGAGCCTGGAGCCGGGCACAGCTTCAGCTGGGGTGGAGGGTCCTGTCTCCTCCCTCCGTGTTTGGGTTGGGGGCGTGGATTTTGGACAGGTAACAGAAAACCAGTGGGTTTGGGGGTGCTCAGGAACAAAATGCTCAACCTCATCATCCAGGCAGGTCTGGAAGGCCACCTGAGCACTGTCTGGGAGGACAGCACCGAGCTGTGCAGCTGTTTGGTTGTCCCACCCTGAGTGAGGCTGGGATTTATCAGCCTGGTTCAGAAACCAACCTCTGAGCTGAAAATGATGGTGAGGGACAACTGTGCCTGCAGTGAAACCTGCTGGGAGGGATCCCTCTCCCTCAGGAGGACCCTTGCATGTGAAGAAGAGGTGCTGTGTCCTCAGAGGGGCTGTGGGAGCCATAGGCTGTGGTTCTGCATGCCAAATCCCTGGCAGAAAGGACAGCAGAAGCCTCACTCTGCAGGGGAAAGCAATGAAGGGGCCGTTCATTGCCTGCACCTTGTTCCCAGCAAGAGGTTTCCTTCCCAGAGCAGCGAGAAATTTCTCCTAGAAATTACAAACACTCACAAAAATTAAACCTTGAAGTAGGAATAAAAAAAAATAAGAGCAACACGGAGAAGGAAAGAAAAAACCCCAAGAACCCGCCCCGTGCCTGGGATCAAAGCTGGGCGCCGTTTGGAAGCCCTTGGACAGAAATATTCCCCGGTTTCTTTGGCCAAGCCGCTGCCGTGAAAGGCGCCTTTGTTCCCGGGGCCTCGGCCCCACGTTTGCCCGGTGGACTTTGCTCCCGGCGGCGGCAGAGGGGGCCGCACTCGGCCGCGGTGCCGGCTCTGCTGGGGCAGGTGCCGGGGCTGGCGGGTGGGCTGCCTCAGCGGCAGCGCTTTGATGGGTACAGAGGAGCAGGGTGAGGAACCACTGCTGCTCCTCGCCCCGGCCACCTGCCTGCCACTGAGAGCAGGTAGAAAATACCCGGAGCTATTTATTCCGTGAGTGATGTGCGGCCAAGTGCCCTTACGCTCTTGCTCACCCCCTCTTCCTCCCCAATTCCTGTCTTTGCCTCATGTTTTGCCAAACTTTAGGCCAAGGTTACATTTGTTTGCTTTTTTTTCCTTCTTTATTTCAGCTATTTTTGTTTTTCTGGCCTATTTCATAAGCTGCACCACTCTGTGAAACTGGAATTTCCCTTCAACAGCTGCTTCTATGTACTGGGGCTCATTGACTCCACAGGGTTGGGGCCAACCAGGTTTGGTCAAAGTTCCCCTTGACAGAAGAAAGGAGAAGCAGGGTCCTGCATCCTTCAGGTCCTAAATCTCCTGGGTCCCAAATCCTCACATCCCATGTACCCCTGGATACACATCCCCAAGCGTCATATCACCAAGGTCCCAAATCCTCACATCCCATGTACCCCTGGATACACATCCCCAAGCGTCATATCACCAAGGTCCCAAATCTCCTTGAACCCACATCCCTAAGTGCCACAACCCCAAGATTCCACACCCCCCTTGAGCCCCAAATCCCACATCTCAAGTTCTGCATCCACCTGGACCCACATCCCCAAGATCCCACATTCCCAGGTCCCACATCCCCAGCTCCCCCCTCCCTGCCAGGACAAGTGGGAATCTGAGGCTAAGTCCCTTTAACGCTAAAGTGCCTCACATCAGAACGGTTTAAACCCTCTCCAGTTCTTGGATGTGGTCACGGTGACTGGTTTTGGTGGATCTAATGTGGGGTGGGGAGGGTGGCTCTGGCTGAAGCCCAGCCCGGAAAGCTCAGCAGGGCTCTCGCTCACCCCGGCAGTGTGGTGGGGAAAGCTGCCCAGAACAGGCCAGCCCTGTGCAAAAATGGGAACCTGTGTTGCTGATGAAAAGTGCTTTCTTTGGGTAGGATGTTTGTGTTTCCTTTGGCAGAGCAGCCGCAGGAGTGTGTGCAGCACCTGCCTGGGGCTGGCTCTGCTCACAGCACCCATCAAGGCCCTTCCTTTGAAAGTGGGAGGAAGAGGAAAAGGTTTGGGAAATTCTCCGGTTCTGCTTGGAGCTTGTGGTCAGTGAGTGCCTTGCCTGGGCAGAGACCCACTACAGCAGCCTCAAAAGCCGGGATCTCTCCCAGGAACCAGTGCAGGAGTCTGAGAAGAGTTTTATCTGCTGCCTTCGAAGCACCCATGGAACGGAGGGACACATCCTGGCCCCTGCCTTCCTGGTCTGCCCAAGATGTTCCGTCCCAGGACATGCTTTTGCTTTCACACCCCCCCCCTCCCCGCCCAGGCCACTGCGACAGTTAATGCTCCTCTTCCTGCTCCTTATCCCATTTCTGGGAACCAGCCTCTGGGTTGCTCTGGTTTGCATCAGGGCTTGGAGGCTGAGCCAGCTGGGTGTGAGGAGTAGGCTGGAGGCTGCCTGCACTCCTGCTGCTCCAAGGAGCCTTCAAGGCTCTGCCCCATGGCTGGGGGAAATGGTTCTGGTCTGGTGGGGATAGAGAACGGACAAGGCTCCAGGGAGCTCTGTGGAGGAGAGAGGAAGCCCATGGGGAAGCTGGAGTTGGGCTTTGTTGCATGGTGTGTGAGCCAGTGGTCAGGCTGGGGGAGAGCGGCCAGGCAGTCATGGCTGAGATGGTTGCTGGGAGCCACCGAGGGTAGGTTTGGAGACAGGAGGGGATGACGCCAGGCTGGTGCTCTTCACCAAACCTTCCCTGCTCCATCATGTCCTTCCAGAACACAAAGCTGGTGTGCAGAGAATGTCCTGACAGCTTGTTCCTACTCATCACTTCTTCACAAAAGCCAATGTTATTTACCCAGGGAGAAAGTTTTGCCATCAGAAAGTGTGGATTTGATGAAAAGACAGGGAGAAAACAGCCAGTGAAGTGGTTTATCTGAGTCAGGGTGACGCCTCTGTCCTTCAAACCTTCCTGGGCATTTGGATTGTATTGGTAGAAAAAAAGGCTAATGCTGGTGTGGGACTGTCAGCTTAACCAAAAATGTTGTGTTGGGTTTTTTCCCCTTGCAAGTATTGTCCAGACTCAGATTTTGTATTTTAACTTTTTGTTTCAATTTGGACAAAACCTGGTGTGTGAGATGCCGAGATTTCCCATGAAATGGGGATTCTGGATCTGTGTCCAACCCTAACCCACTGGTTTAGTTGAAAGTTGTTGGCTCGTGCTTCATCTCACATCTTGCTGGGAGGAATTGTGGCTCATGGCCAGGGAGGATGCTCCTCCATCCTTCTCATGTCTCCCCAGGGCCACTCCCAGGGGACACAGGCGTCACCCTCTTTCTTGGACACCTTTCCACCCACCCATCCCACAGTCATGGAGGGGAACTGATGGGAGAAGAAGCTGCCCTGACTGCTTTTCCATGATCAGCTGCTTCATTCATGGCGGACAAGTCATGAAGCTCCCACTACAGCTGGCTCCTGCCCTCGGGTAACAGGAACCCCATGAAAGCATCCTGGGGGTGTCTTCCCATCCATCCCACACCCCTGCCCTGCAGTGCCATGCTCAGGGGGTGCTGGGCCACTGCCTGCTCCTGGGAAGGGTCTGTGTGTGACTAGGGGGGAACCCAGGGGACTTGCAGGAAGCTCCGTGGTGTGGCCAAGGATGGAAAAATCCCGGGGATCTGCCCTTTCTCTGAGAAGACATCTGAGCTGGGAGGTGTTTTTCTTTCCATCCAGTCAGCACGGCTGCTTGGAAATTTCCTACACTGGCTCCCAGCTGTAATGTTTTCATAACAAAACGAACCGTCTGGCAAAGCCCTGAAAAATGATTCGCCAATTAGTGCCTTACATCTTTCCTGTAATTCTACCTCATTAGCCTTTATTAAAAAGAAATAAATTAAATAATAATAAAAAAGAGCCAGTCTCCAGGAGCACCTTGCAGTGTCCTCACAGTTTCTCAGTGATGTTTCCACTTCACTCTCCTCCTGCTTGGGTGCCAATGTGGTGGACACTGTCCCTTGGTGCCCATGGCTCATCTATCAGAAGCCACATGGCTCCTGATACCTCCAGATGATGTTTCTGGGCCAGGCAAATTCCTCCAGTGTTGTGTCCCATCCCTGCAGGAGGACCTGTGGGAAGCAGGCAGAGGAGACTTGACCTTGGGGTGCTTTAACATGGGGCATCCTTGCTGGGTGTAAAGGCAGGTGCCTGAGCAAGCCCTCAAGGTCCATCTGGGTGCTCCCCACTCCCCTGCACCACAACCAGGGGCTTTGCTGCCCGTTTCGGTGCCCCTCGCCTGCTGGCGGAGGGGCCTGTGGCTCAGGAGATGGAGGAAGTGCTGACTCAGCGGGCGGAAAGGCTTACTGGGCAATGTGAAAAAATGCTGGCGCAGCATTTTCTGTAAGCGGTAGACTCAGCAGGTTGGAAAAACGTTGCTCAGCAATCAGCAAAAACGTCAACTCATCGAGTGGCAAAAACACCGAGCTGTCTGCAGCCCCAGCCAGCTGAGCCATGGGCAGCCCTGTTCCACCCCTGCCCTCGCTTTCTGAGGGTGCTGCTGTGGCATCCCACCAGACTCCCCAGTGTGAGGGGTGAAGCCCTCCCAGGTCTGCCCTTGCCAGCTGCCAAGCTTGCCCCAGACCTTTGACTGGCCACCACTGGGCTGCCTGGTGAGACTTCGGCTTCTCTCCAGCAGCTCCCAAGATCTCAATGGGAAAATGCAAACCATGCCTCTGGAGAGGTGGCTGCAGTGGGCTGTGTGGTCACACCCTGGCACAGTGAACACCAGGGTTGTGCCATCAGTGTCAAGAACTCGGCCATACAGCATTGCTGCTGCCCCTTGAGCGTGCTGGGACCATCCCACCAACACCTGCGGAGGAAGGGGGACCACCAACACCACCCACAAACTCCCCGATTCTTTGGGGACCCAGTGCCTGCTGCTCATGAAGGAACTGGGAAACCAAACGGTCATTTCCAAAACCACGGCAAAATTAAGGATCTAAACAAATGGATCCAGCTGAGCTGGTCTCTCAGAAGGCTGCTTCAGCGCAGCAATCCCCCCTCTCCCCCCTGCACCGGCATCACCAAATGTAGTTTTCTCTGACGGCAGAGGAAGCAACGAGGCATGCAAGAACATTGCTGATGGCTCCTGCTCTCTCTAGACACTGTAAAAGGAAGGGGGGGGAAGGCTCCATTAAGAAGCGCGCGTGTGCTACGTGTATTTCTCCCTCATCTCAGCCCCAAGAGGGTTTTGGGGCCTGGCTGCTTCAGCTCCAGCCGAGAGGGAACGGGACCTCATTGAGGCTTTCTGTAAAGCCTCTGTTAAAGATGCTCGTGGCCTTAGCTGGGAGACACAAACACAGCTCACACCACAACAGCCCGACCACGCTGCAGTTCTGAATTTATTAGAAACAGCTGTCAGTACATCCTTCTAAAACATTACATGTCAATGTGCTTTATTGCAATTTTTTTTATTGCATTTTTTTTTGATCTAGAGCAAGTAGGCCCAGGATGCTTAGTGTCTGGGATTTAAAAGCCCAACCATCTAATAAAAGAAAGTACAGCAAAATTGTAACACACCTGGTGACAAGTACAGTGTTGCATTACTGAGCTAGAAACTACAGGATGACTTGTCCGAAAACACTAACATACAATTGGTTTCCTTATGAAGCAGTTTGTTTCTTTTCTTTAAAAGTTAAACTACATGAATTCCTTTTTTTTTTTCTTTTTTTTCTTTTTTTTTTTTTTGTCTTTTGTCCCCCCCTGACTACACCATAAACGACAGAAGAACAGGTTTTACACAAATAACAAACAAGAGTACCAAAGTTACATGCTGGAATTCATCTGGAAAACAAAATAATTCAATAGCTTCTGGAGAAGCAGGTTCTTAACAGGTGCAGTTTCCCTTAAAGAAAATAGAACCAAAGAAAAGCAGGAACATTAATGCAAAGGTTGTACAAAGGAGTGTGCTGTTATTTCAGCCCTCGATACAAGATCAAACACCCACTCATGCTTTACATTGAACCACACCTTATACAAAGAGTCCACTCACAAAGGGACACGTACCAACACCACCCATTGCACATCAGCTCTGGACAGGGGGGCTGGGGGCTACCAGACGTGCAAATGGTCCCTGCATCCCGCAGGACAGCAGGAGGGTTTCTTTTGCTAAACCTTCTCCTGGCACAGAGCTGAGTGCTCTGTCCCAGAGTTGATGACACTCTGATTCAATTTACAAATGAAGTAGTAACCCCCCAGGAAATCCAGAGTTCAGCATTTCAGAAGCACATACGCAAGATGAGCACAATAAACTCCTTTTCATTTGACAGAAATAAACCCGATTCTGCCTACACACACATGGCAGAATGTGCTAACAGTGAATTTTGATTTATTTTTAAGGGGCAGTGCCACTTACAGCTAATGCATATAAATGTGTACGTGAATATATTTTACATATATCTATATACATACAGTACATATACACACACACGCGCACACACACACAGATGATGCAGACCGTTACAATCCCGTGGTGCAATAAACAGCCAGATATACAAAATTAACAGGTTTCATCAAACGAGTCTTTGCTGGATGTAGAAGTCACTCACGAAAACAAAACATACCAAAACCCCACAAAAGCCGACGGAACACGAACCCCACCGCACCCGATGGACACCTGGGGGCAGCTGGCCCCAGCATCCTACCACCCCCCTGACTGGTGCCAGAGGGTGATATTCACCCTTGGAGACTTTTTTTGTCTTTGGATGCAATCATTTTTCCCAACGATCCTGAGCCCCTTGCTACAAGCACTTGGAAGGCGTGTGGGTACAGCGCTGCTGAATGCAGGGGGAGACCCCCCTTGTTTGCCAACGCTGAGCTCACAGAAGCAATCCCAAGGGAAGGTGGTGGAGGGGGCATCAAGTTAAAGCTGCTTCTTCTAACACAGGTTGATCAACGAGGCATTTTTTAATATCAATATGAATTTTTGCCTCTGAAGCTCATTATTACATTTTTGAAGGTAAATTTGAGAATGAATGGTGAGTCTAGTCATAAAATACAGCAAGTCTATGCCAATAGCAATTAAAAAAAAAAAAAGCACATTCTGCATTAATTGTATGGAGCCAGCCCCAAAGACCAGCACTTCATGTGCTGTCATCATCGAAACAGTTAACGAGCTACAGCTCCCAATCTGCCCCTGTGAACAAACAGGAAGGAATTGAAGATTTCAAGAGAGATTTTTTCCCTTCCCATTCGGTGGAAAGTATTTCTGCCCACAGAACACAAGATTCACAAAAATGTTGGACAAACTTCATCTAACCCCATCCAAAGCTACTCCTCACGCAGTACTTCACTAGCCGAGCTGCTTCATGAGCAGGCCCATGTTTATTTGGGCTTGTAACTCGGTTCCCTTCTCCTGGCTGCACAGGTTAAGGGACCTGCAATGCAAGTTCCCTTCCAATACAGAAAGAGGAGCAAGTCCTTAAGGACTTCTATTAATTTCCTGACTATCTCCTTGCACACACATTTAAGGAGAGTGCAACAGATCATTCCAAAGGAAGGGTCTGCTCTGGCATCTCCTCTTTCTTTCATGGTTCAAGGCAGAGGTCCTATTTCATGGTCTGTCTACTGCTCCATCAGACTACAACCACAGGGATGCTTTAGGATGCTGACCCTTTCTCTTCATCAAAGCTATTTGCTTTGAACACTGAATTTGGGCCAGCCTAACACCCCTCCCCTCGCAGCATCTTTGTTCTTCGGGAATGTTATTTTGATTTTGCTATTCCAAAAGCAAAGGTTGCAAATCAACATAAGGAAACTACATGTAAGAAAATCTGATTTTAAACGCGGCCTAAACAGAACAACCCCCAACCCATCATAGTGCTTTGTAAAACTGCATTTTGAACCTGTCTCTTCCCCCTCCCGATCCACAAGCAGTACCTGTTTCATGTCTGCACAATGCAGCAAGCATACAAGACTCACTAACATTTCAGATTTTTATTCCCTGTTAGTGTAACAAAAATAAAAAATAATCAGACATTCAAAAACAGAAGTGAGATTGTTCAAGTACCAAATAAGGGGCTTTTCCAAACTTAAGATGTGACACTCCTATAGCAATTCTGCTGTTTTTAACAGCCACAGCGTTCAGATACGGACATGGTGCCACCCAAGCCTGCAGAGAGTCCAGGATTTGGGGCAACCAAGACCCTCCCTTTCCTCTGTCCTCCCCAAAACAGCTCTAAGTGTCAACATTTGTTTCCACAGTCCCCGTTACAGTTGCCTGGCTTTGCAAAGGACAAACTTTGATTTCTGCCCTGCTGTGACTTGAATTTAGGTATGATTAAATGCAAGCTCTTTTCCTGGGAATGGCTTTCAGTTGTGGAAGTCTTGTGTACACTAGTGTCAGTCAGAAAAGAATCAGGCCCATCACCATTAAATAGAAAACTTCTTGATCATCTGCCACATCAAGAGATGAGTGTGGAAAGAGCATTTTATTTTTGGCATAAGACAGAGGGCTGTACTGGATGTAACTCTAGATTGCAACTACCAACAGGGCAAACCAGCAACTCAATCCACTGCTGATGAGAATTAAAAAAACCCCTCCACATCCAACAAAATACAACCCCCAAATCTAGAGTACTCCAGTATCAGAAGTTGGCTGATCACATATTACTGCTTCACATACTAGTGAAGCGCCTGTCAGGACATCCCCCTGTTTCTAGGTTGGTTCTAAGATTACTTATAATCAATCAATAAACTAGTGGGAAAAGATTTACAGCTTACTACTTCCAAAAACATGGCACTCATGGCTGACACAACGGGGCAAATGGCAACTGTGGAAGCAGACCTAATTTCCATCCATACGAATACAAAATACTGAATCACCCCTGATCCCTGCAAATATACTTCAAAACAGATTAGAAGAAACTGTGCATATTTGTTTCAACACTCCCCCCCCCCCCCCCAACNACAACCCCCCCCCCCCCCCCCTTAACACTGTGCAAAAGTTATTTAACTTTACATATATATTTAATACAATATGGGTCAATGAGATCAGGACTCCTCTAACTGCAGTCCTCTACCAGACAGCTACTACAACAGTAAGACTCTTCCCCCTCTCCTCCCCATGTTTTGACTCTTGAAACTAAAACCTTTTTGCATCTTTACTGTTTTAAAAGAACTTGAGTTCCTTTGTTTTGTCTTTATGTTCACGCTTCCTGTATTTGTTTTAAGCTTAACAGCTGCTTTCCATAGTAGGGTGTAAATCCTGCACCTCATGGGCCTGTTTCTGCTTTCTCGCAGCCCCTGGAAGCTGCAGGTTTCTCACAGGTCTAGCACTACTGAGCAAACAGAACGAGGCCGAGCACAATGAGGGCGGCAGGACCAAGCCCTTGCCCCATGGATCACACCAGCTACACGTGGCACTTGCTCTTATACCCATTTTCATTTGCTCTAGAAGTGTGAAATGGACGCAAAAAGAATCTGTGCAATGGCACATGAGTCAAAGGGGAGCAACTGTAGCAGCTGGAACTTCAGGTGCCTAAACCAAACAGAGAGATACAGCAGCAAAACACAGCCCCAGAGAGACCGCTGAGGATAACGGCGCCAAATACAAAGAACGTGGGCTTAGTCTGCCCAGGGCGCTGATCTGAGGGTTTGGGCAAAACACACCACCAAAGAATGCTTCAAGATGGCTTATTTGCTGTGAATGATGCACTCGGAGCCAATACATCACCCGCAACCAGCAAAGAGATCTCAGAGAGCAAGGGGCCAGAATCCCAACTCACTCACAGCAGGGTGAAGCCAAGCTACCTTCACAGCCGCCAATGGAATTACACTGTATTTACCTTGGCAGAACCAGGGCTGGAGCCTGGACCAAGACCTCACAGGATCAGTTAGATTCCACTATGGGGAAACTTCAGACAGCCCTGCTTTGCCTTCCCACTGCTGTCAGTAATGTGAGGGTGGGCCTCAATTTATGAGCCTGAAAGTAGATCTGTGCTTGTTTAAAACAGAACCAAACCCTACCTAAAAAACAGGGCAGATGTGGAACACTTCAACCAGGTTGTCTCTGTCACACAAACAGGGATCAGAAATACACACCCCATCAGCCTCAAATGTTAATGTTGCAAATCAGAGAGATCACAAGGGCAGAGAAAACAATCAGACACTCCTCTTGCACAGGTTTTTCCACAGGCATGAGGCACCTGGCTGTCACTTGTGCCTTTGAACTGATTTCCCTCATTGGGCACTTGGACTCAGCCCAGCGCCAAGGGAACTCTAGATGCACAAGAGGTGTGAGAATGACAGCTTTACAGCTACCAGATTAGAACTGCAAATTATCCAAGAGGTAGGGCAAGTTTCTTTAAAAAGAAAAATTTCCACGTCCATCTACCACTGAGGAATTAATTTGAGATTTTCAAAGAGCAAAGGCTACATCTCATTTTTCCTTTTCTTGGGGAAGTGAGAGACAAGGGATGCACGAGCAGCTGTGGGTCACTTTGGCAGAGCAGCTTGTGTGAATTTTCTCCTCCTCTCACCCAGTTTTGGTTGTTTTGTAGGGTTTAATTAGAAAAGTGGCATCTACAGAATTCTTTGCCTGAAGATTGCACTCTGGCTGATTAGAAAGTACCTGGGATGCATCAGTATCACATCAGTGCAAAATAAAACATCTCACAGGCATGCCAGGCAACCAGCCTACCCTTCCTGCAAGGGCTGCCAGTGCTCCAGCCTCATCACTTCCCTGCTCACAAGTTTATGACATTCAGTGAAATAACACTTCTAGTGTAAACATTGAATACCAACAGTCCTGGCACTACTGCCCAGGCATTATAGAAACACCCCATTTGAACAGGAAATCAGGCCCAGGGTCAGAAACAGGCCCAGAGCATTCTCAGCCCTGCAGGGCTGTCTGCTTCCTCCCTGCACAATGGGTGCAGTGCAAGGGAACTGCTTCCAGGAATAGGAACAAAAGTAACTTTCAAGGTTGCACACTGAACAATTACTTTGCCAGTTGTGCTTTGATGCCAAGTGGTTCAGTTTGCCAAACTTAGCTCTTTTTCATTTTAAAAGCTTAAGGAATGGAAATAAGCTGCTTTGTATACTTTCCAGGGAGGGGATTTATTGGATGATTGCTATATTTGACAAAGCCCAGGAATACCCACTCCATATTTGACAGCAGCCCTTGCCAAAGGATGGTACCAGACATCCAGTAACAGCAATACAGCTCTCTTCCCTTCCTGCATTTTGCATCAGGTCCAAACTAAGTACAAGGGAATTTAGATTATACCAGTGTAGAATTTTGCTTGGCTACAGTGGTGTGAGAGTTCAGAACCTAGCTTGCAAAGAACAAATCAGAGATCTATCTAATGAGCATGCTCACTTCTAGACAACTGGAAATGACTACACCTCATGAAAATTTGGTACAATAAGCCATCCAGAAGCATTCGAGTGCACCTACCTCTTCTATACAAAAATCAAGTGTTACAGAGTCTGTCATTGTTCAGCAAGAGAACTGCAACAGGCGAGTGCAAGCTTCATCCTAGTTTACATTCTGAAGCACAGTATCATTAAAAACTGAAAACAGAATCTCAAGCTGAGGAATGGGAGGAAGGGGGGTGAGAAAGAGGAGAGTGAGCAACTACATCAGATCAGACAAATTTAGTGTTTTGAAGCCACACAATGTTTAGCTTTTCCTTTTATTTGTTTCAAGTTTTGGTGTAGAAAGTATGTGCGGATGCTAATGCAACCTTCCCCGTAAGTGCTCAATCTAGCAACGAACAAAGTTTTGGTGTGTTCAATTTGGTTATAAAAGTTTCCTTTAAGAAGACCTGTAGTGCCATTGAAACCAAAACTTTGTTACTGTTGGCAAAAAATAAAGCAACTTTTCTTTACAAGCATTTTTCCATTTAAATAAAAACCTGAAGCTTTCCCATAATTCCTTTGGTCTTCTCTCACCAAATTCCACACTACCTCAAGACAAGCCCTCTTTTGGAAGTTCGGCTGAATCGCAGTGAAGCTGCTAAAATCAACAGAGAAGAATTGCTGTGGTAGAGTTTCCCCCCTAGTTTCTTGGGAGTTTAAGACTGAAAGACATTACTGATGCCTCAAACAGAGGCTCCAAATTGTCTCTACAAGAACAAGAGAAAACAAAATCCAATTAGAAGTTCCACTGAAGGTGCCTGGCAAAAAATTATCTCCATAAAATGATGTTTTGCTTCCAGTATTTTTGTATGCTTGTGTTGAGTTTATTCCCCTCATAAGGAAACAAAAGTATCAGTGTAAAAGCACAGCTGAGCTTTTAAGGTAGCACCAGGACACCTACACCCAAGTTGTCGTCTTGTTGCTGCTAGGCCTCTTTTTGATTCACATTCACAGAATCACTTCTTGTGCAAAACAAGCAGTCTAAGGAGAAAGAATGCCCTCCAAGTTCTAATAAAAATTGTAGAAAAGAATCCAAGATAGCCAACACTTTCCTCCTCCCCAAAATTTATCTGCAGAGAGAGGGAGGCATCTGTGCGTAGACAGGATAGGCAAGCCTGACATTTAGGGAATCATTGTGTTGGACAAGGGATGTCTGCTGGTAATGAAGAACCAAATCCTTAAGTGTGCTGTACAGGTTATATGGTTCTGCAAACCCGTAACCTCTTGGAGTGCTGTAGATCACACAGTGTTTCACTTCTCCATCGGCTCTGCAAGGAAAGGAAACAGGAGAGTTTAACATCAAAGGACAAACCCAAAGTGACAGTCTATTAACAATTCACTAATGCAGCAGCCCTGCCAGTCACTAAATTACATAAAGGAGGACCCAGTAGATGGAAGTAGCTGAGATTAATATAGTCTGTGAAGAAACGGTGCTTCAGGCCATGCGATTAAACACTCTTGCATAATAATCCACATAAGAGGCCTCTTCTATCCCAGCAGTAGAATTCCCTACTGCATTTTTTCCAAATGTTTCTTGGGAAAGAAGTCCATGCTTAACCAAGAAGATAAGCACCTGAAGTCAGCAACAACTTTGTGCTCAACTTATCTGGAAACCTTTCCACTAAGTGAAGCCACCAAGACCCACAGATTCTTAGGACCTACAGGGTCTTTCATGAAATGCAGCACTAACCTTCAGTGTGCATTTTCCAATGTTAAGCATGGCATGAGTTCAAGTCAGTTCATCATCCAAGTCATAGCAACTGAGTCCCTAACTTGGCAAAGAAGTTACTGCAACACAGTATTTCCAGAGCTGCTAGAAAAACTCATTTGCCAGAAAGATTGAGTATTATGTAATCCCTGTACTGGAGCCTATTACAATCCAAGTCACATGTAGGAACAGGATACATTAAGCCAATCCTTTGCTAGCTTGTAGTACGATACAAACCAAGCAGAAGTATCTGATGAACCCATCACTTCAGCAACTGTGACAAACAGTATCTTGAAGATAGCAGATAGTACCATCTCCAGTTACCTTGAGGTGATATACCTTCACATATTTATTTCTCAGACTTGCTTTCAGAAGCAATTAACCTCATGTGAAATAAATCAGTGAAAGCCATTTTGCACTCCAGAACAGGCTTGAAGGATTTTTAGATAATGGAATCAAGAGTATTTCTGACCTCCATTACACCAGCATAAAACAAAGTGAAACACAAGAAATCAATGCAAGGCTGTGTGAATGTCAAAAACTACTGCTCACAAATAATGTCTCCTCTGAAGTATCATCGTTACCTTAAACATACAAGAGAAAGCATCTAGAGTTGGGCATGTCTGAAAATGAGAATGGAAGATGTTACACAGCTTTACAGCCCTGTTTTTCTTGTTCCCATTATTCCTTGGTAGGGAAGAATATGGGAGAATTTGGCCTTAGTTTACTTATGACTGTAAAGCTTCAAGTTGGAATACTTCAGAATTTTGTACTAGCTACAGTGGTGACTGAAGATCCTGCTGGAACTGCAGTTATTGCACATTCAAAGCACATTTTTGCAACACAGCTTTTTCCATGCTAGTCTTCCTGCAAACATGCAGCACATTCCAATGGGGAGGCCTAGGCTAGACCTGGCTTTTCTTCTGCAAAATAAAGAGCTGTGGTAGAGATTTATGAATTGAGTAGTTGGAACAAACAGGAAAATAGACTTACACCACAGAACAAGCATAACATCCTTTCTTGCTACTCTCGCGAATTAAAAATGCTCCATCAGGTTTCCCACAGAGCAAGTCTTCTGCTTGGATGCGGTTGAGATCCCCAACAAACCAAGTTTTCTCATCATGATGTGGCAGGTTTTCATCCTCTTCATTCACAAAGTACGTGCTGAAAGAGGATAAATTTGTTAACTTAAGCAGAGGTCAGGAAAGGAGTTAGTAAACAGAGTGATTCATTTTTGCAGAAATCAAAGAAATACCAAAACACACTCAAACTGGGAGGTCAGGCTCCTAGTGGACGTATATTAAAGGCTTCAATATAGGACTTATTTATTCCAACTTTATTTAATCCTGAATTTTTCAGCAGAGTTGCTGCCTCACCTGACATACAGTTCCCCTAGAGAATTTCTCCTTTTTTCTGCAGTCCTTTTTCTACAGTCCTTTACAGTGAAACTAGTGTTTTGTATCACCAACCCCCAAAAGAGAAAACACTTAATGGAACACTTCTCAGTAAAATCATACATATAGTGACACTTACTCATCAATATTTTCATTTTTGATCCCCAGCCAGTCGTTTATTCGCTTCTGTCTCACCCCTTTGTGATTGAGCCATCTGCCAGAAGAGAGCATTAATATGTTACTTCAGAACACACATACAGGTTTTCTTACTGAGCAAGCTGAAACTCAGACACAAGGTCCCACAGTCGGGAGCTTAGTTTGTTCTCTAGCAGCAAAAGCCATAGAAAGACCATAGATTCCATAAGACCACTTCCTTGCTTCATCTTCTGAGTTGCCTCCTTTAGTGGACATAGCAAGAGGGAGTCATGAAACAATCTCCTAAGCAGAGAAAGATTTGAGCTGAAGAAGAGATACTGCCTCTGCACAGTGCAGTCCAGAAAGGAAGTGGAAAACACTTATTTATAGGAGTTGCAGAATGTGCACCTAGTTGTGTCTGATTAAGTCTAAACAATGAAGTCATGAAGACGCCAACCAACTACTTAGACATCCCATGCCAGAATGTAGAACCCTAGCACTCACATAACTCTGGTTATGAAAAGAAAATTAAATTCCCATTATACTGATGGAAACAGTCATTAATCAGGTTCATCAGAAACAGTATTCTGAGGTACAGATCAGGTTTACTTACACAAGATACTGATCTCTGATTTTGCGGAGCTGAATTAGGTCAGGCTTGATACTATTCATTTTCTTATCAGTCTCCCTGTTGTCCAGAGCTTGTTTCTTCAAATCTTGTTCCAGGCGCATTTTACTATCATGGATCTCACCCAGGCGTGACTTTAATTTTTCATAGTTCATCATTATCCTGCAAACAAGTGTAAGATTTGAGAGGTCAAACCAGTCTAAAAGGACTGAACTTTGCCAGCAGCACTTATATAAGAATATCACAAGAACTACTGTAGCAGCTCCTCCTTTTGACCGCCTCATCTTAACATGAAAATTACTATAAGAGTGTCAGGACAGACCTCTTGCCAGAGGCCTACCAGCCTTTTGCATAGTTTGAACCTTCAGTTTACCTTAATATGTTTCCTTCTGGCAGAGATACAGGAATAAATTAACTCTAGGAAGGTTAGAGCAGATTCCTCCTTCACTTTCAGATTCACTTTTTGGTATATCAATATGCAGTCCCACCATCAATACCAGTACTAGCAAGATATCAGACGCAGACTTCAAGAGCCACCAGCAAGTAACACTGCCTGTCTCTTCATTCAAGATTAGTTCAGGTTTGCTATAATTCAGGAAAATTACTTATTTCCCCTATTAATTGCTCCTTAGTCAGAGTGAAGCAACCACAATTGCATGTTAAGATTGTTACAGGTAAGCATTTTTGGTCTAAAAATCTCTCTAATGTTACCCTACTGTGATTCATGAAGTTAGGCATTATACCTGGCATTTCTTTAAAAGCCCAGACACAGCTTTTTCTGGTAGTATCTTCACAGAAGGGGAATTTCAAATGGGGTCCTGACTGAATTTGTGAGATAACTACTATCCACTATCAAGTAGTGGCAATTAAATACTTATCTTTGAAAGCAACTAAAACTGACTATGGACTATGAGATTTACCAGATCTCTACACATTTCACAGTCTACAAAAAGATTTTTCTGAATTTTCTGAGGAAATCCAAACAGAAGGGGGATAAACAAATGAAATTATTATTTCCTGATCCTTTCCTGGTTCTCATCACAGTATCTGGATTTACTGAAGTTAAGAGAACAACCCAGATATCTCCCACCTCCTCTGTCTACAATGCAATTCCTTGACAGAAGAGGGCTTTACACCTTGGGGGAAGGTCTCAGAGAAAATACTGAGTTTACAATAGTTTTTTTATGATGCAAAATTATATAAAAGAATTTCATGGGAGTGTCAATGTGGACTCTAGTTATTCCTTGTAAGCAATCAACTTGAAAGCCTACCTTTCAATTTCTTTGTCATTCCCCTCCCTGCGAAATCGCTCAATGTACTCTTTGCTGTAGCGCTCCTGTGAGTGGCACTGCTCCTCAAATATCTTAATGGTTTCATTAAATGCTTCAATTGCAGTCCTCTTCATCTGAATTTCCTGTGTGAGGAAAGAGTCCTTCATCATTTGTTCACGACAGATGACAATGCAAGACTCAATTATGTTCCCTAAATTGATTGAGAAGTTTTCTCCCTCCACAAGTCAAAATGTGATTAATCAGTTTTAAACTTGGTCAAATGTCCAAGTAGAGTCAGGGAAGTACAGAGAAAATTTACTCCCTGTAAGTCTACTCTCCTACCCTACATGACACTATTAGGCTGCAAACCCCTCAAATATTTTAGTCATATTTTCCATCTTAGTTTGCAGGAAGACTGCCAGCAAAGCTCCTCCCCATATATGAAATATCTTATTTTACAAGAAGCAGTCCAAATACTGTATTCGCATTACCTTAATGCATAATATCTGGTATCTGATTTTAACATGGCTTCATAAAAAACCTGGACAAACCCCTCTACAATTCACTGCAGCACTCAGCAGCTGGAAATACTCAGCAGCCAGGGAAGAAGCCTGCAGTGCAAAGCTTGGAGGACATGGCCTTCACTGCTCTTATACCAGGAAGCTCAGCTCCTCTTTCTTCCTTGCCCCACACCATTCCTTTAGGACTAACAGAAAGTAATATTCACTGTTTCCATCAACTTCAAAACCACCTTGCTTTATTCCACAATTTACTAAGTTTTTTTCCTCGTATCTTCTGACCTTGGACTGTCTTCATTAAATGTAACAGGTTAAAATGATTTTCTTTACACAAGAAACAAGACTACGCAGATAGTGAAAGTAGAACCAACCTGTGATGTTCTGGTATATTCTTCATACAACTTGTCATACTCTTTACTCTTTTCCTGATACTGAGCATGGTATTCTTGAAGCTTTTTACCTACTGCATCTATATTATCTTCTTTCACCAACTGATCCTGTACATACAAAAAGCTATTAAGTCTTCAAGTAAAGCAGCAGCTTTTTAACAGCATTCATTTGTTCACTTAGGCACATTTGCATTTTACAGCTATTAGTATCATTTTTACAACCAGGTTTCAACAGAACACAAACACTGTATCTAAATCCCCCCTCCTCCATGCAACAAGTTCCACAGTTTACAGATAGCAGGAACTGGAATCATGGGACACCAAGAACTGTGACAAAACACTAAGCTTCCAAAACCACACTACAGCTTAAGTCTAGGATTGCTATCTCCTATTGGAGAAAGCAGGAAGTGAATTGCTTGGAATCTGAAGTTAAAGATCAGAGGTTTTTCCCCAAAGAGCTTTGCACTTTTTTCCTTAATGCAGGACAATGTCTCAGGGTAGTGAATAAAAAACTATTATTGAAAATTTTAGATGGCTACACAGAGTGAGCAGCTGCATGGCTCCTGTGTGCTTCAAGGACAACACTGTCTAGAACAGTGCTCTGTGGGACCACAAGGGTCCAAGGGGAAAAAACCCAAAGGCTTCTCAGAGAGGTTCAAGCCTGCTGCATGTCAGGGTTTCACTTCCCTATTGGACTGCTCAGGAGGAGACTGGAAGCTTGATAAATTAAAGAATCTTAAATGGCTAGGTGATTTGGAAGAGCCATTATTATGAGGAAAGTAAGCAAGAATGTGAAAACCCTTTTTTTCAATTTTTAAAAAATAATTCAGGTTTCACATAAAGAAAACAAAAATTATATAAACATTTGCTTTTTTTTCTTGTCTGCACTAATAGCTATTGGGGTTTGATGAAGGATTTTACCTGCTGGTACCGGGACACCGGATACATCAACTTCACATCAAGCTTCGGGTTATACTGAGCAAGAGACTCATTGCGGTAGTGGTTGATCAGTTCCACAACTGAATTAAATGTCAGTGGATCAGAAAAGCCATATTTTCCATCCCGATGATAGATCTTTATCAGCTTATTGTTGCCACCCTTCCTGTAAAGCAATAGGGTTATAAGAGGTTTTACTGTGCACCTCCTGTCCCTCTCCAACGCTACCACTGCTAACAAAGACACCAGTGAAACTCCTGGACAAGTGGCTTTGATGCTGTCACCTTCATAGTGATTCTTTATATACCAGCAGGTATTAGGTAGTTTAAGAGGCAATACAGAATTATCATCAGATACTATTTGAGTAAAGCCCAAAATAAATCTCTTTGTGTTCATTTTGGAGTCAGTTGATGGTAGTTAAGACCTAGCTTTACATGAGGTTTTGCAAAGGAAAAAGAGGATGCTGAAGGCTGAATAAAGTAGCCATAGGAAAACCCAAACCCACAATTTCCTGCAATTTGGGGTCACTAATAGTATACAACTAAGTATACATTTATACAGTGATTAACATGTCTCTTGAGTTATGGATGCTAATACAGGATATTCGAACCTAAACAAAATCCTTTGAGGATTACAAGATGGTTGTAAGTTTAGGACTTTACATTATCCAGATTTATACATTCTAGCAGTTTCTGCAAATATAGTTTAGACAATATCCTGTCCTTCCTGCATCCTCAATTTTGGTTCCTAAAGACATCTGCATTCAGCAAAATAACCAAACCGTGCCAAACCTTAGTGTACGGGCTGTAAACTTCAAGGCAGAAGTCAAAGCAGAATTTGAACTACACCCTTGGGGTCAAACCTGCCATTAAGACAATGGAGTTTCATGGCAAGATCAAATATCTCCCCTATCACAGTAACTTAAAGGTGTGCTCTAGAGGCAGTGGCCTATGAGCCTTGCCTGTTTGTCTCTAACAACCAATCTTGGGAGCCTGGCAGAGACAAGTGGCTGGACAGGCTGGGCAAGGCACCAGCAGCCAGTCACATGAGGGCTGCTACCTAACTGCAGTAGACAGGGCTGGGGCAGCTCTGGGCAGTCTGCCACTTGCAGACAATTTTAATGAAGAAATGAACGTGGTTCCAACTCAGTATTCCTAAACTTTATATCAGAAAGCACAAGACAACTCTTTTTACAAAGACACTGTGTTCAATTCTCCAAAGCTGCAAACTCCCATTAATCAAAGCCCTAGTTTATATATACCTTTTACCTTTGCAGTTCTGAAACTATGAAGCTCTACTGAGTGGCTCTCCTCCCTGAGTCCCATCTACACAGAGATCCTCACAGTAGCGTTTAAGGAGGGACAGGATTCAATCCACGGAACAGAACTGACTATCAGAGCTGGCTATTTATTTGCTCATTCTGGGATCTGCAGTACCTATGAGAACATCTCTCAACTTGAGCCACTGCCACTCCAGCTTTACACAGTCACTGCTGCCACTGGTACAGCAACTAGCTACTCAGGGTTTTACTGTGTGGACTAAAACTGCCCAATGCTTACCGTAATGTCAGAGTGTAGTCTCCCTGCATCTTGGTCGATGCATCACGCACCAGGAACGTTCCATCTGGCATGTCTCGTAATTTATCATTTACTTCTTCCCTGGAGAATGGAAAGGAAGGCAAAATTAGAAGCATTAAGGACATGGTCATCTTCACCACAGGTATCAATACTGGAACCAGTAACATCAGCATGCATAAGGAGTTCGATCTTCAAAGTATCAGGCAAACTTCTTTCACACTCAGGCTCTCCAGTCTTTTAGGCCACCTAAAGCAAGTCTGAACTTGTGTAGTTATACCAAAAAAATAGCAGCTGCAGCCAACTGCCACTTAGGAAGAAGTCTCTGTTTAAGCAACAGTAGCAGCTGTGTCTCAGAGTTTACAACCTTTCCCCCATAATCTGCTCAAGTTTTAAAGTCCACACTGGAAACAGGTGTCCTTTGAGAAACCAGTCCTGACCTCTTAAAGAAGAAATGGTCTCTAGCATCACAGCTCAAAGGTGTCTAGAGTTTAGCACAGTTTTAGTCTCAAGAGACTCATTATTGGCTTAACTGTGATCTTATTTACAGCAGTTTTAAATCACTACAACCTTGCTAGCTCCAGTGTAACTTTTCCTTATTTACAACTGAAGCAGAAGGGGTACTCAGTTCAGAGCTAAGCCAAATCAAGAAATTTTAGTGACAGTTCTGTATGTATTAAGAAAAGAGTTAAGTGTCTTGCCAGGTTTGACTGTTTCACCCACATTATGTATCTCACTTTATAACAGCTCCCTCACAGGTTCTTAGAAGCACTAAGCACTTTTTAATACAGTCACTTGGGAATTAAAGTTTATCAGATAGCCTCAACATTATCTAAGCGAGGTAGGAAGCCTACTTGAGTCTTACAGTGAAAAATCAACAGCAGCTTTTTTTTGTTCAAATACTAAAGAACAAAAGTATTCTTACAAAATAGCCTTAGTTTTTATCCAGCTACCTGAAAACCATTCTATTAGTAGAACTGACACCTATTAACTATCAGGTACATATCTGTTTACTCCTCTCAGAACATTTTACAGATTGGACTCAGTTAACTCAAATGACCTTCTCTTTTTTGAATGGATAGATATGATTTAAGGGCTTGGGTTTATGCCTGCAAGTTGCACCCTGGAGCTCAGGACGAAATCTTCAGCACAAGTTCTAAACTGAAGAACATGGCTCCTGCCCTGACAGCCTGATGCAGTCCATACCTGCTGGCTGTCAAATTAGGGTCATAACTCCATCTTTACATGCATGTGTATCATATTTTAATCAAAGCCATTTCAATGTGATTTGTACTGCATTAACTTCTGCCATCACATGTATTGTTAACTGAGGAACAAATCCACAGTTGATAACTGATGCCAATATCAAGCAGTTTTAAACAAACCCTGCATAGTGGGTTTTGTGATCAGGTTTTGCCACTTGCTTTGATTTAGAATTAACAGAAAAATATTACTGCCGAGGCCCTTCAAAAGCAAGATCTATGCAGGTTTGCTTTATAAAGATAAGGGTGGTACAATAAAGATACGAAAACTTTATTTCCTTTCTCAGAACTCCAGTGAAGTACTGTGGCAAACATGCTCCTCTTGCCTCTGACAAAGTGCTTCAAAGTATTATGTGCACAAGTTTGAGCAATTCCTGATCACACTCCCAGCATGTTCACATTTCCTCTTACAGTTCCAAATTCTAGACTCTTCAGAAATGCCTTAAGGGAAAGAAATGACTGGACACTTCAGTTTTTATGTAATCAAGCATATAAAACCCAGCATTTCATCTTCTGAATCTAACCCAAGTCATCTATTTTCTCAAGTGCATAGAAAAGGGTTTCTTTAAGAAGTAAAATTTAATTTATTTGGTATGCGTCTGCATCATCTGCTCAGTATAGCTGGTGATGGTTAACATTTGTAAGAGCTATTTTTAGACCACCACGTAATAGAAATTAATACAGACGCAATTTTAACTAAATGTTCAAGAAAAAAAAAAGGAGTGCAATTCCTTTTATTCTGAGCCTCCTACTGAAATTTTGCTGAACTGCTTGCATCCCAGCATTGTATGCTTACAAAACCTTATTAGCTAGCACATTCAGAGGCACTTTTCTTTGGAACATAATAATTTTCTTTTTTTAAAAAGACTTTGTGTATCTGGAGAAATTTAGAAACCCGAAAGATTGGCAATATCTGCATCAGAACAGTAACAACTTAGACACAAGTCCTGAATCCAGTTGAAGGCTTCCACTCAGGTGCTTGCTCAGTACAGTCCTGAAGTGCTTCCCTCCTGTAAAATGCTGCCTGAAATAGGCATATTCTTCTCTTGAATTCTAACACACGTATTCTATTTTTAATAATATATGTTAGTTTATTTTTATGAATATATGTTAGTAATATTGCTTACCTTGAGATGTCCCCCCAATACCACTCCGCCTCCTGTAGAGAGAAACTGGAGTTGTCCTTTATTCCATTTGTATTGACTGGAGTCATTGGTTTGGGGGGCTTTGGAGGAAGAGCTGAAAATGAAGAACAGATTAAAGAAAGGTAAACAGGGGAAAATAGTTACTAAATAATCACTAAAAAGTGAGAGAAAATGTGCACCTTGAACTTGGATTTCAAGCTCTTTCAAAGTAAATGGAATTTGCAATTTTTAAAGAATTTAAGTCAACAGCAGCACTGTGATCCCAGATTTCCTAGTACTCAAACCAGACACATGCTTGAGGGAGAGGAAAGGGCAGGAGTATGAGGAAACATGAGCTTGTTAAAAGGAAGACTGCCTCATGTATGACTACAAGGGCAATAAGCACCTAAGCCTCCAAACAAGTTAGAGGTGTATTGTGCTTGAAAGCCACAGCCTGGAGAGCTCTATGCACCACTATGAAAAAACTCGAGTTGCTCAGGCATCACCAGTCCTTATGCCAACCTGTAAGAGCAAATGGATGGATCCTTCAAAAGAAAAAACACTGCTCATGAGAGAAGTGGTGGCTGGGCATCAGTATATACATCACAGATTTGATGTTTAGGCTTCTGTTAGGAACAAAAGCTATGTCTCTTTGCATACTATAGGACATGAGGCAATAAAGGAAGGGGATAGAGGAAGGGGAAAGGAGACATTAGGTCATTATTAGAGTGCCTGTACCACTTTATATAGCTGAAGTGTTTACCACAGAAAAGGGGATGCTACAAATCCCCAAAAGACAGGCAAAACCACACATCTGTAGGCCTAGTGCATACCTGCCCAGAATTGCCCTATTCTGAATTCAAGGCAAATGAACTTTTACTTCTGTTCTCAAAATAGGTTACACAATGTAAGGGCATATAGAAGCTCTTGCCATTTGGTCAGTTTTTGCTCAAACATCTTTATCATGGTCTTGAATGTAAGCCCCATATCAGGAGTAATTCAGCAGCCATGGGCATGCTCAGGTATTGGTAGAGACTTGTCTGTCAGCAGAAATGCATTACACTATTTTCTTCAAGAAAGATGTCTTGAGAGCTCTTCCCTGCTTTGCAGAGACTGAACACTTCATCAAGAACACTGCCACTGAAACTGAGCATTTTTCAGGCATTTCCTGAGACAGTGTTTTACAGGGAGAGGTCACATTTGAATTCAGAGTAGGAAAGCAACTACACATTTATTTGCTACTAGCACATTTTTAAGTCAGACCCTGAACATCTGTGCTCCCAGGCCTGTGCCCTAGCTATCGGATTACACAAGCATCAGCGAGCAGGCCTGACACACTGACAACAGCCATCTTTCAGATCCACACAATCCCAGTGTACAAGCAGAAATACAAATAAAGGGAGCAGAAAGAAGATTTTGATCTCTAGCTCCAGTGCTGAACAGCTTAATACTGAGAGGTGTGCTACTTGGCACCATTCATCTGCTCACCTCTGAGCCACACCTCCCACATTAAAGAAGAGAAAACAGTGTTCCAACTGCAGTTCCAAATACCATTTCATGTTGAAAATCTGACACAGTAACTTCACTGTTCTCACCTAAACCAGTAGATACTTTAAGAGCCAATCTAAACTAAATTTGAACCTTGACCCAGACGTTTGCACCCTGGGGTTGCTGACCAAACACCTGATTCAGATAGCAGCATTCATTCTGTGGGACTGAGCATTAAACCATAACATACAGGTTCTTTTTATGGGGTGAGCCAGGACCTTTCAGGTGTGCACATATCTAGTGAGGCACTAACAGGTCTTATTATAAAAGGAAGGTGAAAACCTCTAGATGCAGTGAAGTAGCCTCCTGGCTAGGAGGCTTTGGTTACTCCTAGCTCAACTACTACAGTTTGTATAGCACCTAAGTATTTGTACAAAGCACCATTGAGAGTGACATGGGTCTAAACCTACTTTGCTTGAAGCTCCCAGCCCCGTCCTACTTGTGGTGTCAGAGGAACATATATTCAGGCTAAGCCTGTAGAGTCAATTGTATTTACTATGCCCCATGCTCTTCCATCTCCCCCATTCATAGTTCTGGACTAGAAAATGTGTTCAGGTCCTCACCTCACAACTGGGCTGTGCTACCCTACAACTCTAAGCAAGCAACAGGACGGACACAGCACTTCTGAGTCGCAGTGTCTGCACACGGCAGTAAATCCGAGTTCAGAAAACCCGTAGATGTTCTGATCTACTCCAGAATCTTTTGTAGATTCTGAGTCATCCACAAGTGCATGGAGACTCATGTGAAAACACATAACAGCATGGAGGATTCTTAGAAAACCATAGCAGCACCAGCAATTATTTCACTGGGTCTTGTAAGTTGAGGGTTGGACATATCAAAAACTTGAAGGTATTTTACAGTGTAAAAGCCTGTTTTGCAATGGTAATAGGGGTTTTCCAGAAGAGGCTTTCAAGTATTCTCTAGAGTACTTGAATACTTCTCTAGCCCCTCTTGTAAGATTAAGTCTTGCTCCTATATATACTAGGATTTATTTAGCAGCTTTGTTAGGACTCACTCCAAAGTATTGGGCACAGAAAAGCAAACTAACAAAGACCAGAAAGGTAAGGAACGGCAGTTTGGCATACAGACACAGAGCACTAGACACTACACCAAAGTATCCTTACTACAGGTGGGGGGGGTTTCCTTCTTTCCCTTAATAGGTAGTATTGGTTCTTGCTATCAGGGGGTTGTCTGCAGAACTTCATCCTGTATAAGAAAAATGGAAGGAAATTCTTCCAGAGAGAAGAATAAGGCTTGGATCAGTTCCTGTAAAACCTGACTCATGGAAGCCAGTTCTTTTCACAATAGACTTTTGAAAAATGCTTTTTAATAGCTTGCACATTTTAAAAATACAAAAGTATTTGCAAGGGTGGATCCTGTTTCCAGAGAGCTATGAATCTAATTCTTTACTTTCAATACTTTAAGCCATAATAGATTTTCCCCTGTATTGGCTGTAGAACCAGGCCCTTGCTATTGCTTTACCCAGCAGACTAACGTGCCCATGCATTTCAGTTTTCCTTGGCTACCCTCTCAGCCTGATATGACTATAGTCTGTACAAATGGAGAACTGAGCACAAAGGGAGTTTAACTCCACAGCCCAGAACCTGTGATGACACAAGGGGAGCATTCTATAATAGCATGGCAAGTCTAGAGACTGCTAGAAGAGGCATTTAAAAGTTTTTACTAGCACCTAGACAGTACTAACCACCCTGCTAGGAGAAATCCTGTGATGTTTCTATGAGAAGCTACAGAGGGCCTTAAAAGGTCTGAAGATTGATTTAAATTTTTAAAAATCTGGTTTTATATGCCTTACTTGATGAACATTAGAGAGCTAAAATCCTACAGTAAAGTAAAATTAGGCTGGCTTGAAGTCAATAGAAATGCTTTCAAACAGCAGCCCTGTTTCTTTCCATGTCACTGGATCTAACTCTGATCTAGCCACAGGCACAATCTTACTTTATCTCAAAAACTCTGATTAGAGTGAAAGATCCTGATGGTTCCTTGCCTCCTTTTTCCTGGGAGAGAAAGAACATTGATCACAAGTGATTAAAAGCACAATGAATCTATCTATTCTAATAAAGAGCTTGCTGTTAGCACCAGACACACAAGCATCCTTCCTCTACCATGTCTCTAGGACAGCTTTACAGCACAGATCTTGCCGAAATCCAAAGGGTAACAGTTCAGCTGGACCCTTCCATCCCCAAGATCAGGTTCAGCCCTCAGTGACCACCTGGCAGGCAGTGATGACAGCAGCCTGGCTCTCTCTCACGCACTACTGAGCACCTCTGTTTTTTTCTTTCTTTAGCAACTCTAGTCCCTTCTTTCTAGCTTCCCCAAGCAGCCTAGCTTGAGCTAAATCCCAATCCCAGATCAGTGTCACTTAGAAGGGGGGAATAAAAAGGAGCTGGTGACAGAGTGGAGGCGGCGGCAGCCAATGCGCCGGGCCCACCATCGGATGTTGCGGTGACGTCAGGGCCCGGAGGTTGCCGGGCGGCTCCAGCAGGTGCCCTCAGCCCGGCCGCTCCGCAGAGCTGCTGTGCAGGGCCCCAGAGAAAAGGCAATCAATTAGGCTTCACCAACCTCAGTTTTCTGATGCTTCCTTGACCGAGTAGAACTGCTTTTTAAAAAAGGCTATTCAAGATTTAACTGACTTGATTCCCTGAAATTCAAACCACCTCCAACACCCAAGACAACCAAGAAAGCTGGCAAGTGTCTGGAGTTCAGTTTTGGTTGTTTTTTACATCAAGGTCGCTTGTAGAAAATAGTGCACTATATTAATCCTGAATTTAATTTCAAAGAACACTGAGACTTCCACGAGATACGTGCTTTTCCCCATCAGGTTTTGAATAAAAAACTTCAAAAGTTTACACAATCTAAGAGCCACCAAGCTCTCTGTGTGAGAGTCTTCAATGGTACGAATTCAGGAGGACTGAAAAAAGAATTATTCCTTGGGTCTCCAAGTGCTACATCCCACCTGGCATCCTGTCAAGCAGCTCATTTCTTCTCTGGCTGCAGTATTTGCATACAAGATAGACCTGCCAGTTAATTAAACAGTAATTTGCAGCTTTAAGGCAGATGCCACTTAGTCTAAGAATGCCTCCATAACATATTTCTTCTAGTATTTTCCAAGAGCTGCAGGCCAGCTACTTAAAAGCATAGCAGGTTTAAATGCAGTATTAAGTCTCTCTTACTGTTACAAATAACCACAACCACCAAGCACTCTGATAAAGTCAATTTTAAGTCACTCAGCACTTCCATGAGCTTGTTTACCAGCCTTCTTTCTGATGCCCTCAAACTACTCTCCCTCCACATTGTGACAAGCAGAAAACAGATCAGAGGATTTCTGAAAGAGTTACCCAGCTTCAAAAAGGCTGACAGACAGTAGATACCCTACAAACCGCAATAAAAGGCTCTAGAAAGTGTCATTACTATGGAAACATGCAAGTAATCCACTGTTAGGCCAGCTAATATTTTAATGACAGTCCTTAAGGACAGAAGGGTTTTCCCTTTGGGCGTATAGATGAGGACTTGGAATGAAAATGCAAGTTAGCTTTCCTATATTTTTTTTTTAGAAAAAGAATCTCCCCAATCTTTAACTGCTTTCTGTAGTCTTACTCAATTTCTCAAACTTTTCTCAATTTCTTTAACACTTTCAAGGCAAAGCCTCAAAATCTTTCACTCCTTCGATAGTCCTGTACTTATTACTGCTGCACGAGATCCCCTTGAGACACTCAAGGAAAAAGCATATGCTGAACAAAGGTGCTTTTTGCACATAATTTCAGAGAATTTGTGTCTATGTGTGCAAGCCAGAGCAATAAGGCACCATGCTTTTGAGGAGACTTTCCAGCTGACAAAGAGGAGGGTCACGCACACCTGCTGACAGCAGTTCACTCCCCAGCACTGGCAGGTAAGTTATCTTGGCAGCTCCTCATCTCAACTCGTCAGTTCTCTTGCCAAGATCCCTTTTGCAAAGTACTGAGGGCCAATGCCCTTCCATAGCTGCCCTCTGAGGAAGGGCAGCTAATGCACACTGAGAATTCCTCAAGGGACACAGAAGGAAGCTACTTGATGGCGTTACTGCTGGCCACAGAACTGGAGGCACGCTCACATTTTCGCTCTCCTTCCCCAAAACAGGCAAGATGCCAAAGAGTAAGACATATTCAAAGAACTGAAGTCTTTCAATATCTCGTTACAGAAAACAGCAGACAAGTTGGCAGAAAGCCAGACAAGCTTCCAAAGAAAACACTCCCATTATAGCTTCACTTGTGCTCCTATGAACTTTCATAAAAACCAACACCTTTAAGAAATATTTCAGTTTTGATTAATTGGCTTTTTTGATAAAGATCTGTTTTGTTTGAAAACTCCCCAGCTCTCCAGTCCTCTCCCACTCCTCCCAACCACTGTTTCACCTCCTACAGCCTGCCAGACTTCTGCTGCACTCCGTTCTTCACAAGCATCTACAGCTACTGCTCAAGTTAAAAGGTTATCTGCTATGGGACACCTGTAGAATGGTGGACAACAACAGTGTGTTAAGAAGAGAATGGCTCAAATTCAAAATTCTTTTGGGCATTTCACGAGCCCCCCTCACTATTTTGCAAGACTTGTTACTTCATGGGCTGAAGAAATGGAAGATGCTCACTGGCAGATAAATGTTGCAAAGCCAAAAATCTTAACTTCTCAATTTTTACTGTTTGATGAAAAAGTTTTCCTTTCATAGCATAACAGCTGCAAAGCTACATCAGTGTCAGAGGTTCCATGACCAACAGGGTCAAGATGTCTGTCCCAAAAAGTTAACATGAGGATAAAAAGGACAAGTTCTCCTTTATGTACCAAGCATAATTAGCATGCTACTAATATGCTGGATACTGAAACAATAACAATGTTTGAGAGCTTTTGCCATGTTTTATCACTCAAAGATTGTCACTACCCAGCATCACATGCTTGGCTCACTTCAGGAAGGAACAGCTTTATCTCCTAGCCAGTAGTCCTAAGATTTTACCAACTCTTTGGACAAAAGTCCACAGCAGACATTTTATTGTCCAGGAAAATTAAAAATATTCAGTAAAAACAATTGTACTTTACAGTATCAAATGTCAGGTCTAGAAGACTGTATAAAATGCAAGGAGCAACTAGATTCTCCTGTTTGCTTATAAAATAAACCAGTTCCTCATCTGCCTTCACAGAAGAAATACCACAGCCTGTTTTCTACCCCTCCACAGGCATGTCTTCAAGTAGCTATCAGAAAAAATACTTTGTCAAGACATGGAGATAGATTTTTGGATAAGAGTAAGAAGAACAAAATTTAGCACAGGCACCAAGCTACAGTGATCAAAAATGAAGAACTAGCTTTTCATTGTGGAAGACAGAGAATGAAGTCAAGCCCAAGCAGTGACACACTATGGCTAAGAGACCTACCAAAGCCCAAAGAAAAAGGCATTTTGAATAAAACAGCCCAGGGCTGTTTTCCCCAGAAATTTCAAAGACTAATCATTGAGCCAGACGTCAGGTACAAACCTCATAGGAGAATCAAATCACAGAAATAATCGGCACTACTGAGAAGTTTGCTGCACAAGAGCCTACTTAAAAATAATAATAATACAGCTATAAATAACGTGGTTCTTGCTGCTCCAAGCAGCGTTTCATTTCAGCTTGCCACTAGCTCAGATCTTTCAGAGCAATATGTAAAATTGCTCCTCATACAGTATCTGTCCTTGTGCTATGTCAAACTACTTTCTAGTTACCAAAGTCAAAATATTTCAACACCACCTAAATTGCTAACAGAGGGCCATCTAAATCAAGATCAAAAGGTGCATTTCAAATCAACACTCTAGGAAAAAAAAAAAATTAAAGGTAGAGAAGTACTCAGAGGAAAACTGCTGTATGTTGTGTCATGCATCTTTTTTTTTTTTTTTTTAAGACCTTTATTTTGAAGGAAGTTCGACCAAGGCAGAAGTCCCAACCTATGCAGTGCCCTGAGCAGAAGTAGAGATTCAAAGCAGTCATGAGGTTGTCCAGTCAGGCTCAGAGTGCATGGGCATCACTCTCACTGAGATCTCAAGGTGTAACAAAAGAAACAGATTCAATCTCCCCAGTCAAGTACACTGTGATCTTCAAAGCATTTTAACGAAATCCATTTCACAGCAGCAGTTTGACTTTTTTCACTCCCCCAAAACTGACCAGCAAGACTATACTGTACGCTTCAACACAGAAAGGGTCTTGAACATGAGTCTCATTGATTCAAGCTTCCTTGTATCCATCAACAGACTACTTTTCATAACAGGAGATGAATCAGAATAAAGACATCAAAAACCCCAAAGACTTCTAATTTGACATTTGGGAGCAGTTCCTTAGAGGGCCAACTATCTGGATTCCTATAATGTCCCCAAGATGACTATACAGGGCAGTGCAGCACAAATACTGCCAGCCTGGGAAATTTAATTGCAATATACAAATCTGGGTTGTAGCAGAGACTAGAATTTAGATATACAGTACGTCAGTGAACTTCTCATCCACCTCACCTTTAAAACATTTTACTAGGGCAGGTGTTGGAAAGAAAAATACACCTGAACAGTGGGCTGTGTTCCTTCATTACAGCAATTTTCTCTAGCTCCACTGCAGCAGCTCTGGTTTCAGGGGTTTTTGAGGGGAGGGCTGCAAGGAAGGAAATAATGCCTCCAGAAGCAAAGATGATCAGGTGTAGCAGGATGTTAAGGACTACAGAGGCTGAAACTTAGGACAAGGCTTTTAGAAGAAGTAACAGTCCTATGAACTGTTGTTAAAATAACATTTTTCCAGTTCACAAAAACTGGTAGAGAGTCAGATGAATGTTGGAAGCAACCACAGGTTGAAGCAGTTGAAGTATTTCATCTCCTCTTTCAAAGAGCACTGGATGGAAGGTAGCCATCTCAAAGAACCTGGATGCTGTTTGGCCACAAGAAAGCTTCAGAACATACTGTGCTTTGGCATCAGGATTCCCCAGGCAGCTGGTCAGTGCCCAGCAGGGCAGCTATGGTCTGTTTTGGAAAGGGCTACAACAGGCACCACTCACACATTGCTTCTTTTGAAATGTATGAATCCTTATAAATCTTCCTGTACATAGCCACTTCAGAAGAACTAGAACTTAAGGTACTAGGATACGTTCACTGAAACATTGCAAAATCTTTGTTGACTGGAGGACACAGCAAAGATGAAGGACAATGAAAATCTCTTCTAAAGAGATCCACTCACATTGTTCAGGGGCCCAGCACCAGCTCATATGCTGCAGTTTAGATTTATGTGAAGAAGTGATTTCTTGCTTACTTAGCTATTGTGCAGATTTTAACCTGTCAGAAGAAATGAGATAAAAAGCAGAAGAAAAGAAAATCTGACTCATTTCCATAGGGGTACTTAGTACACGAGCAGAGACTGTTCTTTAAGTATTACTCAGCAACCTACTTTACAAAAACCAAGTTTCCAAAAATCCAGCTAGAACACACCTATTGCTTTAATGGGGCCAAAGTTTTACAGCAACCTGTTTCAACACAGTTAACAGCCTTTTTAACAATAATAAAGCCTAAGCTTTAAAACATACAGAATGCTGATAGAAGTATTCTTTATGCTCCCGTTCCCAGTGCTCTCTAGGTCCCTGCCCAAAAAGTGACTCACTAAACCATCAACATGAGATGATGTAAAGCACCCAACTGCTTTTAGTACTGGGCGCAGATGTGTATGACCAGCTATGCCTCTCTGTTTTCCCAAGCTGTAGAGCAAAGATAAGCCCGAATAGCTTCATTCTGGAATAAGATACCACGCTGGCAATGGCAAAGAAAAAAGTCAACTCTCCTGCTTGGGAAAACAATACCCCCCAAAAGAAACTCCAAGAGTCTTCTCCTTTTAAATGGATGAGATAGAAGGAAGCAACACAGTGATTAACTCCTGTCAGGTACAGGCATCCTGTGATGAAGTGGTTTGAACAACAATTGCAGAAATAACATTTGCTGCAATTTTTGCCTTTAAGTGTATGGTGGAGAGCTTGGTTTCTTTTCAGTGTTCTCCCATGTTTTAGTTTGCATAAACCTATAGCTTTACAGAACACAGAGCTGAGCAACTCCCTTTCAGCAAGCTTTCCCTCCCCAACTATTTCATCTGAAAGCCTACTGATAAACAAAAATGCCTGCCTTTTAGAGCAGGCTCTCCCATCTCAAGCAAAGCATCATTTCACTTTATATTAATGATACTATTTTTTGCATTCGTGTATTTAATTGAAAGCTGATGAGTGATATTCTTTAACAGAGCCATCAAAACAAAAACTAAATGCAAGGAATGTAAAAGCAAGCCTGAAGTCGCAGTCAGAAATAAAAACTGGTTACAGCAGTCATTAAATGAAAAGGGCAGTAAAGAAATCAAGGTGTAACAAGAACAGAAGACAAGCATTTCACATTCCTGTCCTCATAGGAGCTGAAACTCCAATTCAGACCGTTTTCTAGGATATGCAGAACACAAGTGACTGAGCCTTATTTATTCCCTGTTCTACCCCAAACAGTCTGCACAAACTTAAACTTCCCTTCTGTAATAAGGGAACTCTCAACCCCCCCAAGATCTGCTTTTTTGGAAACCTGACTTTCAGCAAGACTTGAATTTGTAACAAAGACAGTTGCTGCCACAGTGCTGCTGTCTTGATTACATGCACTAGTAGAACTGCCTTTTTTTTTTTTTTTTTTAAGATGTGTAAGTGCAGAACTTTTCCTTGATAAGCCCATGGAGTCAGCTCAGATAAGCTGAAGGACAATACTGACAATGCCATTAAAATTTGCATCTGTTCTCCCACTGGAAAACTAGTGAGGCACAGACATGCAGTGTTCACCTACATCTGGCTACTGCCTACCACAAACCCCATCTGAGAAGCCACATTCAGTTTCCACTATAACATTGATAATGATACAGCACAACTGGTATCCAAATAAACACTGCCCTTGGGAGCAGAACCCTGTTTTCCAAATTACAATTACAGTATCACTCCCCTAAAACAAGGGTTGTCAAATTATATATGAGAAGAAAATAGAAGCAATAATAAATACACTTTTCCCCTTGAATATTTGTCTTGCTCATACAATGGCAGTGCTGCTTTTGTGAAGTAGACGAAACTGAGCAGCCCATGGATTGTTGTTGCCCACCTCCATTATTAGAAGATTTTCTGGCAATAGCATTGTTAGAGCTCATCCCAGCACGTGAAGCAAGGAGCAATAGTCTTGAAAAAAAGACAGTTGGGTCAAGTTATAAATGTGGTTGATCATATTTGGGACTAACAGGCTTCAAAAAAAAAGGTAGCTTTCATGTAGCTTTAGGACAAACTTCTTCTATTATCTGCTCATAAATAGACAGAGCCCATTCAGCATTAATAAGTCCACTTTAAACTTGTGGTTTTCTTCATAACCACACAAATGAAACTAACCTCTAATTTGTAGTTGTGCCAAATATCTTTGCTGACATCTGTGTCTGAGATCCCAGTGGAACACTCTTACTGATTTTCATCCAACTGTGACAAAATGTATTCAGTGATTAAACATTTTATCATCAACACAACTGATAATATATCCCAGATCTACAGAGGGGAAGACATTACTTAGTCCTACTCATCAGAAGTGAGGTAATACATAGGTAGTTATGCTTTAGGTACTCTGATAACTTCTGCAGTCAATTCAACACCCTCTACTCAAAAATTTAACTTACATAAAACTTTTTGCAGACCTGAACAGATGTCATTAAAAAACTAAATTCAATGTAACTTACTTCCTTGTCTTTACAGACAGAAAATCCTACAGCAGGAACAAACACGTGAGTGAACCCCTGACAGCCAGTTTCCTAAGGCCAGAACCAGTATATGATGCTGCTATGGCCATAATACTCTAAATTACTCCTCATTGGGAAGTTTAGAATCTATGTTAAGCTATGTTAGCTGTATGCAACTGATGGTTCCAATTTTGTCTTTAGATACTGTAAGTTATTTAGTTGCACTGAGTATTATTTGCCATATCTAGATCCTACCTAATGCCAGTGATACATTTTGTTATGCCAAACGCCATGGAAGCAGAAGAAAAAGCATTAGGTAAGAGGAGTCACCCTGCTGGGTGTCACCCGTTGCTTCTGTACTAGTTGTGCTGCTCCGAGGCATGCTTCGCCAGGCTGGCAGAACTGAATCCCTAGTTCCATTGCTCTATTTAAGAAAACTGTCCCACTCCTATGTTTGGGATGGATTAAGGCTAGCAGAAAGCTAACAATCCCTTGTGGCCTGACCCTGCCTCTACTGTCATTGGAAAGAACTCCTGCATGAGAGACATCAACCTCATTATTGGTTTCAAACTTTTGAGCAAGTCTTCTAGCAGAGAGGCTTCAGGACCTGCTCTGAGCATCCATTTACACCTACAACGGTGGACAGAAAGGAGCACACTGATAAGCTGGTGCAGGTGCACTGAGGCCTGACAGAAGCCACGGCTGCACTGCAGGCTGCCTGCCATCACAGGATTTTATTTCTGCATTATTATTGGGCAATGCTAAGGTTGGTATTAATACAGCCTGCCAAGATAAATTAAAGGTCCACTAGCCCTTAACAAGAAACAGTATCCCCACCCTTGACTTAGAGGTTACAGGTGACACCACACATTATGTTCACCTTGCTTTTGTCTCCTGCATGAAGTTTAGAAGCACTAGAATGTAATCATGAGCAGTCATGCATGATTTGAAACACTTGGCTCCTGGTATCAGTCGATGCCCGGTCCTGCAGCATAAGGATCAGCCAGGGAGCTCTTCACACAAGTTCTGTGAACAAAAGATCGCGCTGCCTCCTTGGGCAGCAGCAACACTCGCTGTGCATTGTTGGTTTGTGCGCTGCTGAGAAAACATATTGCCACCATTCAGCTGCTCAGGAACGCCAGCCACCGGGCGGGGGAATGCTGTACTGAAAACCTTCACAAATTTTTGTTGGAAGTGGGCCAAATGGAGCTGTGGTTGTTAACGGGTGCAAACGCAGTGACTTTATCCCAAGGCATGCCGAGTGTTTAAGTTCTCCAAATACATAGCTCCACACTCCCCTTAGGGATGACCCATCATCCCAGACCAGAAAATGCTTTCCCACCCCACCTCTGGATGAGGAAAAAGCAGACCACCACCACGACACTCTCCTTCCCTCCACACACAATTTAAAAGTTATAGTTCTATGAAATCAGGACACACACAGAGGGACCATCCCATGCATCATTTCCCAGCTTTGGCTTTTCTGGTTCAAAAATATGAAAGATAAAGTTACTGAACACTTCAGGGATCAGCATGTAACAGTAAGCCCTTTTGCTAACTGATGTTTGGACCATGCAGAGCCTTGATCCCTGACAAGAGGGCCTCAGTGATGGAAATACTGGCATTATTAATGACAGAAGCACTGCTTTTTAATGTGAATTTCATAAGGCTGCATGGCCAAATTCCTGCAGAAATATTGGAAAGTTGTTTTCTGACCAGTTCAGTCAGGCCAGCCCCTTTTAGCAGCCTCCTCGCACTAAGCCATTCAAGAGGCTTTATTTTTTAAATAAAAACCCTCATACCAATTGTTTCAAATCACCTACAATGGAACTCAGGATTTTGTTCACTTGATGCAAGCAAATACAAATACTAACCTCTTGAGTAGTTAGAATTAAAAGCATTTACAAGCTATCCTTTGAAATTCACAGAAGCAAACAGATTTGCCTGAACCCCAAGCTTTCAGGAGTAACATCTACAAATAGGTAGTGTCAGCTATGCAAGAATTTAACAAGTAGTGGCCAGTATTGTGCGTCAGAGATCTGTCCAATTTTTAAAGCATCAGAATTACCAGAGGAAATAAGTACTGGTCCTTGAGATCAAAAAAATCTCAGGATGATCACCTCCTTTTTAAAGTACCACATACCTATGGAGAGAGAAAAGAGCTCACTGTGCTGAAACAAAGAGACTAAACCACATTTAGAGACACAAGCCATGATGCAAGCACAGATTGAAAAGTGCATTTTGAAAGTTTAACAGTACATGCTACTTTGAAGCACTTATTTTGCTATCAATTTCTCTGCAGGCTAAGATTTTTGATGCATATTTTACTGTATCTTCTGGATGGACAGGTCAGAGACCTGGGAACATAAAAGCCCTTTAATCACCATACTGCTCTTAGCCTGTCAGACTCTTACTTGTATAGATAGGGTTTCACCAGTACCAGTTATGCTTACTTTAATTCATCCCCAAAGAAAGACTCAACCTCTTCTCCTTGTAAGCCCTCTCTCACTCTTCAGACACAAAAGAAACTTTCTGTCCCATCTAAAAATTCCAGACAAGTGAGGGACAATGCATTTCTCCACCTTCAGCACTGCCAATCCACGGGGGGGG
>VYZX01024660.1:101422-183679 GCA_013401335.1 Brachypteracias leptosomus
GGGGGGGGGGAAGTTGCATTAAACCCTTTTGAAGAAGGTTATTAAGCATTATCAAAGTTAACAGTGCCTCCAGGAATGAATTCCAGCCTGTTCCCAAGTATTATCCCCCTAGCACCGAAACGCAGCGACAACACACACCTCATCTGTCAGTGCTGGAAGAGAGCTGGCAAGAAAAGAGTCTCAGAGACTGTAAAAGCGATTAAACTGGAACTGAATGGAGGTAGGTAAATCACCACCATCAAAGTGCTACAGGCACATAAAGGCACACAGGTGAAGAGGCTAATAAAAACGCTCCTCTAGAAGTGAATACAGACGAAATATATGGTTTTCAATAAAGGTTTTTTAAAAAAGAGACTTGGGAGAGGGGCTGCGAGCAGCCGTTCTCCTCCTGCCTCCTTCCACCTCCCAAAAGGCATCAAAAATCGTAGTTATCCTCCCACCCCCCCAAAAAACCCACCAGTATTAAAATACTTCTGCTCGGGAGACAGCATGTTCAAGTCCCTGTAAAGTTTACGCAAAGTTTAACTACAGATTATTTCTTCTCCTCNTAAACTTAATTAAAAACCCCACCACACAAGCCGCCTCACCAGCTGCCCTGCAGGAACTAAGATAGGTAGCAGTATATATAATATATAGATAGAGAGTGCTTCTTTTTGTTTAAAAAGACACCTTTCCACAGAAAAAGCCACTTTCCTCAATTCTCCCTAAAAAATCGCCATTTTCGGGGTATTCTCAAAACACCGGTCTGAAAGCAAACCAAAACCCCCAGACAAAAGGGGAGGGAGGGNCAACCGTCGCCAACCCCCTCTTGACGAGGACAAGGCCACGCCCCCGCCGGCGCCGCGCGGGAGGGGGCCCAGGGGCGGGGCTTCGCGCCGGGTTTTTAACCCCTTCGAGGAGGGAGGCGGGGAGGGTGTGCGAGTGGGCGCGTCCACCGCGCAGAGGAGGGGGTGGGCGAGACGAGCAGATGAGGGAAACGTCCCTCTTCGCGCCGGCGAGACGTGTCCACAAAGAAAGCTGGCCAGAAAACCAAAATCTATTTCTCCGCTTCCCTAACTTTTACCCGGCTGCCTTTCGCCACCGCAGCCTCCTCTGCCCAGCGACCCCCTCCCGCCCCCGTCCCGAGGGGAGCGGGGAGGTGGTACGTCCCTCGGCTGGCCTGTCGCCAAGGGGCCGCTGCCGCGGAGCACGCGCGGGGGGCGGGGGGAGTCGAGCCCAGTTGCCAGAGCTGCTGTCTTTGTCTGAGGAAGCAGCGAGCGCCGGGATTGGCGGAGGGCTCCGGGCAGTCCACCCAATCAGCTGGCGCCAAAGCCGGCCGGCTCGATGGCCATTGGCTGGGAGCCCCAGTTACTAAGCGGGACAAAGAAAGGCGAGCGCTGAGGCGGAGAGCGGGGACGGGCCGAGGGGGCGGCGGGCACCCCGACCCCGGCCCGGGCAGCTCCCGGGATGGGCCCTGCGCCCTCGGTATCGCTAGTCCCGACGGAACCGGTGGGGGAGTGCCCCCAGCACACACTGACGGGAGGCTGCAGCCCCCCGGGTCGGTGCTTCTCAGCGCCGGGCCTACCTGCTGCCCTCCAACAAGGGCCGGCCGCTCTTTGGGGATAGGATCTGGGGGAGAAGGCCGCCACTCGGGCCCGGGAGGCCGTTTGCTGGCAGAGCCGCTGTCCCCATCCCCGGCTGGGGCCTGGGCTGCCGGACCCCACCGCACCACCCCGCAGCTGCCTGCCCCGCTGCCAGAAACATGGGCTCTCCTCCCTTGCCTTGCTTCTGCAGGGCCCTGGCAGCTGCCTGCTTTATATTCCAAATAATAACCCAGGTGTTTCAGGGAGCATCATAACCATCCCCTAACTAGAGTGTGACCCCCAGCAAAACCCAACACTCTTTCTAGTGACATAACCAAGGGGAAAAAAAAGCAGAGGAAAAGGCACTAAACAGGATAACTGCCTGTCACAAGTTTTGTGATAAATCTGAGCTGCAAACACATCCAAATCTGAACCTTGGCTTGCCTGCCAGCCACATCCCGATGGCCAGACCCCGAGCCCTCAGCCCACAGGCACCAGCAGGAGGCAGAAACGCAGCCAGCTCAGCAGCTAGCCTCGGTCTTAGTACGGCGAAGCATCCTTAAAGAAAGCCAGAATGAGAGCTGTTGAGAAATTAAGGAAAAACAGTTTCCGGAGACTACTAACCAGAGTGGCAGGCACAAGGATGGACTAGCACCTTGATCTGCTGTGCAGATGTCAGGGAATGTTAGAAAACCCAACACTGAAGTTGCCTGCTTTATTTGCACTTTAAAGCAGGAAAGAGAAAGTGATGAATAATTTCTCCTGCTCCAGCACCAGGTAGAAAGCTCCTGAAAACTCTCCTGGCTTACGTGAACTGGAGGGTGACTGCAACACCGGGTAACTGAAAGACTATGCCCATTGTAAGAGTATGTGGAAAGAGCTGGGTGCAGAGAATCTGAAGTTTGCTGATGTATCACAACTTCCACAGCAAGCAATTGAGAGCAGCACTGCTCCAGTAATAGAGCTCCTTCAGGGATGGACAGCTGCAGAAGAGCACAGGGCTTTGATTCAAATAACTCGCTGTAGATAAATTAATTTTATATCCCCATCCACAAACTCTGATTAATCCATGATAACCAGATATGATTCCTTTTTCTAATTTTTAAATTAAATTCCTTGGGCTGATACAATATATCAGCTCAAGCTTGTTCAAAGTGAAATGTCCCTTCCTTCCGAAGCACCCCCCCCTCCCAGAGAGATTTAAGTCAGTTCCATGGGTACAAACCTCCTGCTGCCCACTGATGGTGTGAGGGGCAGGGCTGCTTTGTGAGGATCAGGTGCTGGGTGCAGGAGGAGATGTGGATGCTGCTTTGCAGACCCCACTGTGTTGGAAAGGGGGGCTGCCATCCCCACTGCAGCCCCCCAGCTTGGATTAGCTGCTCTGGAGGGGGGAGGAAGGAGGGAGGGAGACTCAGGCTGAAATTCATTTTCCCCCTTCCTGCACCTCATTATAAGTTCCACCCACATAAGACCTAATTACTTGGCTTTTATGCTGGCAAAGTGGATTTCATCCTTGCTGTTTCCCATGGCAGTTGCCTTCATTTTCATGGCGGCACCGATGGTTACAGCTTATTGATGTTTTCACTTTAGTGATTTAAAGCAGAATACATTTTGTTATTAGCACTGGTTTCTCTCATTGCTGCTTTAATCAAAGATGCAATTTAAGGCGAAGGATTGTGTGTAATGGTAAACAGTAGGATAATACCTTGAGAGAACAGAATATTAATGTGTTTTTATTTCTCAAAACTGTGCTTATAATATAACGAGGATGACTTGGCTCCCAACACGCACTCATGGGACGCTCCCTTTCCTACCACAGCACCTGCCTGGCAGTAGGGGTGAGTGGTTCTGTGCATGTGCATCTCTCCTCCACAGGCACAAAGCCTGAGCATCCAGGATCACTGCTGTGCCCTTCCAGAACAGAAGCAAAACTGAGAGCATGCCAAGCACTCAGGGATGCTTGAGGTCTGACTGAGCATGAGATCACCCCAGGTTGGGAAAAGCTACGTGCGAGCACTGAAATAAAATAATGGCAATGGTGACAGCGCTTGAGCAGGGGGACCAGTGCTCGTGCTGGTGCCCCACACTAAGGCTGAACTGCAAGAAGTGAGCACAGTGTCTGCTGCCTCCCCGACATCCCCACATTGACGGCCATGCATTCACTCGCTTTCTTTTCCTTGGATCTGATGATCTGCATTTCAAGGCAAGATTAAATATTGACGTTTTGAGCACTTCCATGTGATTCTGGAGGAGCCGAACAGACCCGCGCTGGAACAGGCTGAACACAGAAAAGCCATTTGAGCCAAACTGCTTGGTTTCCTCTTTGCCGAGCCATGATAATGTGATATCCGACAGCTGAATGTAGGCCACAACAGGCTCTTAGAGTTGGAGGGGTGGAGAAGGGAGGGGGCCTGAGTCCACAGTGCTGCCAGCCAAATGTACTAGAATGATGAGAGATTTCTGGGGCAGACTGGAGACTCCTGGCCACTCCCAAGATCCAAATATTAGCTTCACTGTTAGCACAAGCTCAAGGCTTGCTGGAGGGGAGTTTGTAGAAGGTAGAGCATCAGAAAGGATGACTCCCTGGCTGGCAGTAAACACTACATGAAATTACCAGCGTTGTGCTGCATGGACACCGGGCTTTGTGGAGTATCTCGCATAATTGGTGGCCACCTTCCCACGAGAGTGGCCACAACTTTCAAGTAAAAGGATGAGAACAACCAGTCGTGGCAGTTTGGTTTAGTTAACGGATTATTCCTGCCTGTTTCTCACCTCCTGGTGACAAGGAGATGAGGGAAGGCGGGATGGTTGGTCTGCTTTGGCTCAGGCGCTGCCACTGGGATCTCAGCGCAGCTCAGTGCACTGCAAGCTAAACTGGGGCTTGCCAGCAGAGAAGGGGTGGTGGGAAAAGCAGAGGTTCATCCTGTCTTGCTGAACCAGCACCATGCTGGCAGCACAGGGACGGTGCAGGTACCGTCTCCCCCTTGAATTGTGCAATCTGAGCCCTGAAAATACCCCAGAGATCAAAGCATTTGCCACCAGATTAAGAGTATTAACACCTGCAGGGGTGAAGCAGTAGGAGTTTTGCTCCCCACATCCTTCTGCACCTTCATGTGAAATGTAAGGGGTGTTTTTAACAAGGACTGTGCTTCCTTCACTCTGCTTTAGAGTTATTTTGTGTCCTAACAGGCTGCAAAACAGTTGCCTCCCTCCACCCCAGATGCATCCACATTTCTGTGGTGAGGAAAAACACTGGCAAGTGTGCCGAAAGAGGGTGCTTTGGTTTGAAAATTATACATTGCCTTAAAAACCTGTATTAAAGAATAATATGTGGTCTGCAAAAACATTCAAATGAAACACTTCAGTGTTAGGAAGTGTCTTATTTACAGCTGTGGGAGCTGCTCATGCCCTTTTCCCTCCCGTGTCCACACGACAAGGAAAGAGGTTGAAATAGGGGCTCACGTACGTAAAGGTCATAGCACACTGTGCACGCAGGGCCGAGCTTGCAAGGAATCATACATTAGGCATTTCCTAACTTAAAAGCACTTGGCTTTGCACTGTAAACAACATTCTTTTAACATAGGAAATAACATTAAAAAAAAAAGTAAGATCTTTTAAATAAATGTCTACAACTTAGGTTTATTGCAGCTGGATGTAACGTTTTCCTCAGTGAGGTTTGGACTGGCCTTTTCTCATTGCTCCAGAGGTTTCTACCCCAAAAGTCGCAGGAGTAACAGTTGGGGCTGGGAGCAGATAGCTGCTCTCCTGTGAGAGGGGAGGAGGGGGGTGTGTGTGTGTGGGGGGGTGTGTGTGTGGGTGTGTGTGGGTGTGGGTGTGGCTTTTGCAGCATATGCCAACCCCATGGTGTGCAGGGTGGACATGTCTGCACCGAAGGGTGCCCGGGGATGGGCATGCGAGGGGGTGGGCACGGGGGGTGAGGGAAAGGACATGCTGCTGAGCTGTGCTGAATTGCTGCTTTGGCAGACAGCACCCGGCCAGCTCTTTAGAAAGTTCACGTTCAGTTATTGTTTTGACAGGCTGCCAAAGTTTTCCTGAGGAATGCAGGCAGCAGAAGGGAAATGGCGATTTTCAAACTTTTTTTTTTATAACTCAGCCAAACCAGAATGGAATTTCATGGGAAAAGCGAAAGGTACATCTTTAGCCTCGGGGCATCATTGCTGCCAAATTTCAGAGGCTGGCTGCGAACAATGGAGGTGTCGGAGCATCTCCAAAGCGGTGCACACTTGCACGCACTCGCATGTGCTCACACACACTCACATGCACACTGGAAGCATCTTCTCTAACAGCCAGTGCTCCTACCCTGCACCCAACACTCCCAGAAGACTGACATTAACCCCTAGCACTTAAAAAAAAGTATCTGTGGTGTAAAAGCAGAAGACACAGCCCATTTGCAGCTGATGAAACGTTTGTGACTTGGCCTTGGGAGGACGCTGAGGTCCTGTTCCCACCCCAATCCCAGCTTGCAGCCAGCTTCAGGGACCACACGACCATGGGGGACACTCCTTCTCCCTGCACAGTCCTCACTATGTGTCAAGGTTTAGGGTTGGCTGGGTCAGTCCCAGAGCTGCAGGGTATTTTTGCAGGTCTTCCTACCCCTCGGAAGGCCAGGAGGTTGCCAGCTCCCCTCCTCCTCCTCCATGGAAGCAGCAGAGCAGCCGGTGAGCCGGGCTCCAGCGCTGCGGCACCCTGGGGTCTGTGGGACTGTGGAACTGAGCTGGGGAGCTGCCAGTTACCTTATATTTTCCAGTACACTAATTTCTCTTGTCATCTTGCCAGTGACAAACAGAGAGAGTTAAACAGAGCAATCCATTAAAGAAACAGCCTGACAGACCGATTGTTAAGGGTTTCAGCGATCCCCATTTACACTGGCTTGAAAAAAATTTTGCCTCGAGCAGCTCCAATTACAGAATTATCGGACCACACTCCGGTCCCTTTGTGCACTTCGCATCCCTGTCATCGTTCCAGGCCTCTCTCTATTTAGTCGCTTGGAAATGGGGAGCAAAATGGAAGGAGACTTGTAACAAGTTCAGGGAAATCAGAGGGGCAAAAAGGGAGAGAAAAAAGCCACACCCCACCACCCCCCCAATTCTAATGTCCTAAACCAGGACATTTTTGAAATGTAACACTACAGGAATTGAAAATATTTTTCACTTCCTCTATTCATTGCTTTAATGCACTGGAACTACTTGCTCAGATTTTTTTCTTTCCAAGGAATGTACAATAACCACTCTGTAAATTCCTCAGGTCTGATTTTAAGAGGAACTGTAGAACTTGGAGGAAAGAAATAATCCCAATACCTTCCTGCAATAACTCTTTCTTTTTAATAAACATGGCAGTGTCTGATGTGATCACAGCCAGTGATGCAGGCAGCATCAAGAAGAAATCAACGGCACGTCTAGGAAAAGTGAGGTCTCATCCCTGCTCTACTGCCATCCTACCTGGTGACCTTCAGACTGAATTACCAGGACCAGTTTGAAGGTGGCACCACTATTCCCATAGGAGGAACACTGGAAAATCCCAGATAAGTGGTCAATTCTGCAGATGCAAAGCTTGAACTCTGTATATTTATTATTGTGGAAAAAAATCAAACCAACACAGTAGTTTTTCTGCCCTAGGATGCAAAGCTAAAGTTCCCTAACCTTTCACCCACAGCTGAGCCAGGCACTGTCACCCATGACACAGCAACTACATGATGTGGATGTTATGCTCCCAACCAAATGTGACCTCACCGATTTATTTTCCAGCAAACTCTCCTGTTCCTGGCTTCCTGAACAGTTTTACAATCCCATGGCTAGGGTTACCCTTGTGCTAGTACCCTTGTATACCCATAACGTTACCCCATGGTAAGGAACTCCCCATTTCTTGTAGCGGATATTATCTAGTTTCCCTGAGAGGATAAGTGAGCAAAGCCATCCCTCTGTACTGCTGGGGGGAGGTTGAGATCCAGCGTCAGTGCTAATCATAGAATCACTAAGGCTGGAAAAGACCTCTAAGATCATCAGGTCCAACCACCAACCCAACACTACCATGACAGCTAAAACATGTCCTGAAGTACACATGTGACTGCTGGCATTCCTCTGGCACTAAACAGAAGGAAGTTTCTCATGGTTGGGTCTCCAGTCCTGCCATGGGACTCCTTTGTCCCTGTCCCTTTCCCTGAATTGTGGTGGAGCTGACCCATCATTCTTCGAGTTCAGGGAACCTCACTGCAACACACCCATACTCAGAGCTCTGCCCAGCCACAGCAATAGAGACTCCCATCCAAGGTTTTGGGTGGAGATTGAAAAGAGGAGAAAAAACCCCATAACAACCCAAGAGAGCTCTTGGGGGTATTGAAAAGTCATCTCATTTCTTATTAATTGCTTAGGGCAAGAATTCAGACGTCGGCAGCATGTTGGCTGGAGTTGTTTTCCTTGCAGTTATCCACATGCAGTTCATGCCTTGGAAAATGACCCATTTACCATCATGCATTGTTGCTTAGCTACATGCGCTCTCCCTCTAAGTTTTCCCAAATGGAAACATGGCTCTATTTGCTTTGGAGATCATTTTCCCTGGCTTTCTTTGCTTTACAGTAAATAAGTGCAAGAAGAGCAGCCTCTGAACGCTAAGCGGGGAAATAAAACAAACAGCGCTATGTAGGGTAATCATTTAAAAGTCAGCACATGAACACGATGCCTTCATCATCCAGCCAAGGTGATGGGCAGGGAGGGCTTGAGCAAAAGCAACTTGCAGATCAGCTTCTTTAAGACCCTTTTTCCTCTGTCCTTTGCTGGGGATTTCCAAACCCAAAAGGGAAATTTGGTTGAATAATGCTGGGCTCCCAAGAGAAGAATATTAATTTCCTGGAGGACAGGTGGGATGTTAGGGCACTGAGAACTTGCTCTATTATCTCTGCTGCCACACTTGCCTTGTGGAGTCCTAGTCGTCCTCTACAAACAGGCAGGAAAACACCTCCCTCATCCCTGCAAACCACTTTGTACCATCAGGCAGGACTTTATCACCATCAAACCTCTAAATTTCATAGATTCACTAAGTCCTGGCTGCAGTGGCATAGCTGTTGGTGGCAGCAGCAGATCAGCCACTGCAGCATGAAGTTCAGCTTCCCAGCACACCAGGTACCTTCTTCAGCCATTTGCTGGATGCTGAACCCATCAGTGCCTCTGCTGTACAGATGTCCTCGAAATGTGCAACAAATCCAGAGCATTTGGAAGGCATCAGCCTTATTGCTCGTGCATGGAGGGGCTGAGCAGCACGTGTGTGGCTGGTTCCCTGCCTCCCAGGAGCACTGGCCTTGCTAAGCACATGCCCTAGGGCTGAGCTGAGCTGGCACGGTGCTTGCATCCAGGATTTCCAGATGTCCAGCAGTTCTTCTGTTCCTCAAGGATCAGACAAAAACTTGTGACATCTTCAGATTTTACTGAGGATGAAGCTTTTTGGTAAAAAGGTGGCCAGGTCTCTCTCACAACACATAGATTGGTAGAGATCAAAGTGCAAACCCTTTTATTTCTTGGTGGTATGAGCTCACGCTGGATGGGAACTCTTTGCAGAGAGCAGGCAAAGCTGGCAGCTGCCAGAGCACTGGATACTGGTGACTACCAGGGGAATGGGACCTCCCAAAGGGTGAGATCTTACCCTGACTTCTGCTGACAATGCATAAAATGGGAATTGTCTCCAAAAAGAAAAAAAGGAGAGACAAAGTAAATAGTGTGATAGTGATTACTGGGCCACCATACTGGTCTGAGGTTTAATACAACAGTTTCCAGGCCAAGAACCTGCCAGAAAGTGGAGATGGGTATTGCACCTATGCAAATCCCAGCTGGTAGGCCAACACATTCTGAACACTGTATGCTCTGTGGGAGCTGCCAGCGCCTGAAGAAGCCACCTTTACTGCCCCACTGCTTGGAAGCTCTTATCTTGCTTTGACCAGTGTACATAATATGACTTTGTTTTAGGTGATACCTCCCAGATGGACCACCTCTTAAAAGTTCTTTGAGGAATTAAATGAGAGAAAACAGTAGGAGAGACAAGGGAAGGAGAGAAAAACTCACTGCTTCCCTACAGGAGGCAAAGTTGGTGGATACTAAAAGCCCTAAGTAAGGAGCTAGGAGCAATGTCAGACTGGAAGAAGCACCCTGAACAGGTGATCAGGCTTCTTGCCACCAGAGGCACCTTGAGATAGAGGCTAAGTCCCAAAGTGAATGTCCGCTTCACTGTCCCCCATGTCCCTGCAGCAAGGATGGAGATGCTGTCCATGTAGATGCCATCCACAGGGTCTGCAGTGCTCTGGCTAACCTGCCCCCACCTCTGCACACACTGAGCTCAGGCATATCATCCTCATCCTCGTGACACAAACCCCATGGCCCCAGATCCCCACATGGATGTGTTTCAGACAGGCATTTAGGGGAACTCAGCAGGTGATGGAGTCAGCCAGCATGTCCTCTCCTTCCCTTTGCCATTACATTCCTGCAGCTGAGGCCAAATTTTGCTTCTTGCACTCCCCGTTGGTCTGGTGGGTGGGAGGTGCCAGGTCTCTCTTGCCCTGGGCAAAGGTGTAGAGACCTGCTCTTGGGGAACTGTGAGTGTCTCCTAGATGAGCTCTTGCTGTGGCAGTGGCAGGGAACGGGGCATGGATGGTGCAGAAGGCAAGGGGAGGACCAGCACAGCCATGCTTATGGGAGTGCAGAGCTTGGTGCAGCTTCTCACTGCTGGCTGGGCACCTGCCTTAGGTCCTGGAGCTGAATCAGGCCAAGGGCAGTTTTCATAAATGGAAATCCTTCTGGGTTTATTGTCTTTGAAAGCCTGGAAACACCTGCCCGTTGCTCAGAGAAGTGGCAGGCAGCAGGATAAGGGTCTGGCAGTACCTCCTTCTGCCCTATGTCTTTCCTGGGCACCCTTGGGGCCCAGCCCCCCTGACACCCGGTGCCCCCATGGTTGGTTTGGAGTTTGCCCTATGAAAATCAAACATCAAAAGGGCTTTCAGTGAGGGCTATTTCCACATCAAATGCCTACCTCCAGTCCTGAGCCATCAGGGAGAGAGCTCTTCATAAAAGGAGAGGGAAGATTAATATTATTTTTGAAAAGTATAATGGGGGGTTTCCACTCCCCGAGCGCTTCAGAGTTGGTTTTTGCACAAAGCCAGAGTAATTCCAACCCCAAAGGAGAGAGAAAAAGACATTAGAGAGGGTTACAAATGCCTGAAAAAAGGGTTGGTCTGAAAAGAAATATCGATGTCAGTGTCACTTCAGGGGCTGGAGGAGACTGCTGTTGGGAAAGCCTGACTTTCCCATGGGGATGCATGTCCTCCATCCTCACTTGGAGCCACAGAGTTGTTATGGACGCCTGCTCAAGCACGTGGAGGTGGGGAGAACAAGAGATGGACTGTCAGATTTGCAAACTGGTGGGTGGGGGAAGGAGAGGACAAGAGGTGGAGAAGAAGCTGGGAGCACCCTCTTGGGCAAGTGGAAAGCCTGGCAGGGGAAAGCCTGCTGCCAGGTACAACCCTCCTGCAGCTCCACAGAGAGGAAGGTGGCATGAATCCAGTCCAGCGACTGGCCACCAATGTGCCTGGCCTGTTCTGCCTTGAACAGGTACTTATGGCCTCAACATCTTCCTCTTAAAAACATGACATAGCACCACGGGTAGCCACATCTCAGCAGGCTTGACAGCAAGTTTCTGCTCTGTGGGCATGAGCCATTGGGCCAGATGGGTGTATAAACAATTTTTTGATCACTTCCACTGCAGGAACCAACTTGAAAAATACCTCCGATCCACAAGCTTACAGCCTGCTTCTGAAAAAACAGACTAGAGCAAGCTCCCACCCTGGAAAATCCCTTGCCTGTGTCTGCTGTGTATCCTTTCCTGTGCCATGAAGGTTTGGGCCAAGTGCAGAAGACACCATGCGGTTGGCAGAGCTGTTCTGGGCCAATGTCCCCACCGGGTCAAGAGTGGCAGGGCTCAGCATCTGGGAGGTGATCTGTCCTTGGGTGACTTAGTGCCTTGCTTGCTTTCTGCTTCTTGGTTGTTCAACAGACAGGGCTGAATCTCTCAACAGTACATACCTCACCTTCCTGTGGACTCGGGGTGCAAATGTGAAGAGCGATGTGGGACAGTCCTTGCAGCCCCAAACCTCACAGTCACCACTGACGTGAAACCCTCAGTGTTTTTCACTGAACAAGTAGGTAAGGAGAAATTCCTTGTGGGTAGGGGAGAGAAAAATCCAAAATGTGATCCCGAGGGCTCGGAGAAACTCTTCTGGTTAAGCCAAATCTTGCCTTTCCCCAATGCTTGGAGTTGCCCATCCATGAAGAGAGCTGGAACATGCATCTTCACCACGTAAATCCCACTTAAGCCCTTAAAGAAATGCTTGAGTGATGCTTCAGGTTCGTCTGCTGGCCACTGCAGGTGCAAAGATTTCACATTCACTCAAGAAATCCGAAAAGTTGCCCAGTTCCTCCACTGGAGATTGCAGCCGATGGCTGGAGGGCAGCGATGGGAGAAAGAAACAGCAAGAGGGTGGCCGGGCAGAGGTTTGTGGGATGGTGCTGACAAGCACCGAGTGACCCAACATCCTTCCTCGCCTGCTTTCCTGCACACCCAGAGCCCAAGCACAGAGGCAGCTCCTCTCCCTGAGACATTGGCTGCCTCCGGAAAGGTGGGAAAGTCCTGGGAAAGCGGCTTTGCACTGATGACGTGTGGGTCAGTGCTGGGAAAGCCAAAGGGTGTGCTGGAAACGGGAGACGCCTGCGGCAGATATTGTGCCAGGAGGGTACAGCCGGTTTGCTGCCTGCGGGACTTCAAACGCTCTGCCCAAAACAACTTACTTAGATTTACTGTAAGTGGCAGCCAGGCCATCTAGAGCTGGTGGTGAACATACCAGCCCTGCCTGCAGAACGGAGAGCGGGAGCCAAGCTGGCCCCTTGCCCGGCAGGTTGGAGGAGGGGAGCAGGGGGACTCTGCAGCCCCGCCTGCCTTCCCCCACCCCTGACCTGTGGGAACCGTATTTCCCAGAGGCTGCTGCTGTTTGTTGGGGTGAAGACATTGAAATTTGGTGGGCTACTTGTTAGGGAGGCAGCAGGTGAGGAATACAAGTGGTGAAATGGGGGTGGGCTCCTGGGTGTGTGTAACACACGTGCACACACACTGGACCCTGCTTGCCTGCCTCTGCGCTGGCTGGAAATCTCCAGATGGGGTCAGTTCTCACCATTTCTGGGGTGTCTGTGTAACTCCAGAGCCCATGGAGCTGCACACACAGGCACCAGCCCTGCCAGGGCTGAGCAGGGGAGCAGGACATTCATGGAGGGAATATACTCCCCCTCCTGCCTGCAAACCCACTTCTCTCCATAGCCAGGTCCTGCTCTTTGCAGCCTCATGTCACAGAGCCACTCACCACCTCGTAGCCTTGAAATGTAACCATTTGCCTCTGGTTGGAGCCTCCCCATCTGTGTGCTGTACCCCTTGGGGCACACTAATCTGGGGCTGGGTGCATGGGAGGAGAAGCTGGAGGGGGGATGCTGCTGCAGGGATGGGATGCTGTGGCATGGCCATAGAACTTGTCATTAGGGATGGCTAATTTTCCACTCACATCAGGGCTCGGTCACTGTGAATTCAGGGCTGCCAGGAGTTCAGACAGGAGGGACCCACCACTGCCTGCAGGCATCACTGCTCAGCCCTGTGCCAGGTGGCAACTATCAAAGTGTGGCAGCGTTGGGAGCCCTGAGCTTCAAATGGGAAAGCAACAGTCCCAAGAAGACATATCTTCATCATCCAAAAGCTGTGGTGACTAAATCATGCTTTCTTGTTCTCCAACAACAACCCCATCCCAGCAAGGAGCTCGTTGCAGTGTCCTCATGTACCTGGTGGCATTTGTAGAGCTCATCCAGTGCAAGGAGTAAACATAGGAGGTGAAACCTGCCTAGATGCCTTGAAAGTACTAGGTGCACCTTTAACACAGAATTTCAAGTGGTTCCTGGAAGCTGGCATGCAGGAGGCTGGAGCACACCACCAGAGAGAGGACCCCACCTGCCACCCCAGTCCCCACTGGAACCCTACAGCCAGAGCAGCTGATTGCCCCAAGACACATCCTGAATGGCAGCAAATCTCTCGACAGGGCTGGGACCCACTGGGGACCAACAACCTCCCCCACCAGCACAGCCATGGGTCCACCACAGTCAGGGCCATTGTGTCCAGCTTCCCCACCACTGCTGGCTTCAGACTGACTCCCTCAGCCTGGCACAGGACCCAGTGCCAAGTTCAGAAACACATGAGGTGTATTTTCTTTTGTCAGGTGCTTTTTGTCACCTAACATAATGCTCCACGGCAATGCTGTGAGCATTAACCCCGGAAGGAGTGGTTACAGCTTTACAATGAGAGTGGTGAAACACTGGCGCGGGCTGCCCAGGGAGGTGGTAGATGCCTCAATTCTGGAAACAGGTTGGACAGGGCTCTGAGCAATCTGATCTAGTTGAAGATGTCCCTGCTCACTGCAGGGGAGTTAGACTAGATGAACTCTAAAGGTCCCTTCCAGTCTAAACCATGTTGTGATTTTATGATTCTATGCCCAGGAGAGCCCCCACTCCCCACACTGGTTCCACTGTGGCGGCACTGAGACAGTTGGCTGTGCCAGTGGAGGAAAGGCAGGGAAACCCTCAACTGTGACAGAAACTGCTTGAGCAGCTCAGCAAAGGCACATGGAGACCAGGCTGGGTGTCTCTGGCTGGTGGGAAATCCCCCAGTTGCACTTATTTTCCAGCCTTTGTGTGAGGAGCTGGTGCCAGGGTAGTGGCAGCAGCATGGTGGTGGTGGTGGGGTGGTCATCCTTGTCACTCTGGCCTGGGCTGTGCTGGAGGCTCACACCCCACTGTGACCCAGAAGATGCTGCTGGATGGAGGTCTGGCCAAGGGAACTCTCTGACCCCTCCCATGCAGTTGTGGCAGAAGGGAAATTTCCAGTAGTGCCGGTTCCCAGAAGTCGGGAGGTTTCAGCCCTGGCTCTGCTGTCTCGGCTCACTCTTCCTTCCCTGCTCAGCCTGCAAACCTGGCCCTCAAGGCTTCGCGCTGGCAGCACAGGGTGAGACCGAGGGTGGGCAGCCCTTTGGGCCAGGTCCTGCGGAGCAGAGCCAGGATCGTGCTGGTGCCGGCGGCTGCTCCAGCCCTTCTCCTGGCCCCTCTCCCAGCTGGGCCATCTTCTCTGGTGGATCTCAGCGGCGAGCTGCCGCAGAGACACTTGTGCTGGCAGCACTGCCAGGACTGCATGCTGCCTGACACCAGCCAGCTCAGTGATGTCAGTCATGACTCGTCCCCGTCCCCCTGCCCCAAAGCCTCTCACCAAAATCCCTTCATAGGGCACTGCAGCCCCCAGCAGTGGTGTGGGGTCACAGTGCCATGAGGTGCAGTGATTTTTGCTTGGAAATGTCCATTTTTGCTCTGCACAGGCTCTGGTTTTGAAGCCACCAGCACTGAGCTCTCAGGGACCAAGGGGCTCCCAGCACCTCTCCCTCCGCTGCCTGTCCTGCATGCAGGACCAGCTTGCCAGAGAAAAATTGAGTCTGAGGCTAAAATGTCCAGCCCAACCCTGATGTACCTGGGGAGAGTGCTGGCTGTGGCCCCTGCAGCCCTCCAGCACCAGCTTGGGCTGAACTCTCTCCTCTGCGGGAAGAGTTCAAACCTTCCAGTTAAATCCGGGAAGGAGTTAGCAAGTCTTTGTGGCAGGCGGATTAGAGGCAGAGGTAAATGCTCCTGCTAAGTGTAATCTGCCTGGTTAAAAGCTCAGCTCAGCCTCTATCCCAGCATTGTCTTTGCTTCTTATAAATATAGGAGACACTTCTGCAAACAGGGATTTTTCCTTTTGCCTCCCCAAAAGACTGGGGAGAATCTGTCGTTCTCCTTCTCCTTCCCTCCCCCAGGTGCCATTAGGGTTTATTGCCACCCCCCTGGTGCCCTCTTCTCCCCAGGATGGGTTTGACACTGGCAGCCTCTGATCCTGCAGGTGCAGCAGGAGGGGGATTACAGCTTGTGGGGCTGCGGGTCAGCACAGGTGAAGGCACCAGAAGCTCCTGGTGTTGGGGAAATGGGGCTGGGGGCAGAGCCAGGATCCTATTTCACCCCACAAGCCAGGGGTTCCTCCCCTTCCATACCATGGAGAACCTTCCTGGACAGGACAGGGCAGGGATTGGGAGGGACAGGACTGGAAGGCTGGGGGCTCTGCTCACTGTGAAGCATATAGGAGCTCAAAACAGAAATTAAAAATCTGAGCTATATCAAAACAGGTAATAGTTATCTGGTTCTTTCTAGAAACTCCTATTCCAGAACTGGTAGCACTAAGGCAGGTGCAGGAGGCTGGCAGCTCCACCTATGACCCTCTCTGCCCTGGCCATCCCACCCCATGGCAGGAGCATCCCTGGGGCCGCTGTCCCCAGAGGTGACAGAGGATTCCCTGGGCAAGGCTAACCAGCACTCACACATCAGTCGCAGAAGCTTGTGGGTCTCTTGTTCCCAGGGCTGGAGGGTGTGTAAATGACCTCTCCCCAGGGATTATGACCAGAGTGGAGGGCTCTCACCGGGAGCACAGGGTAGCCAGAGATTGTGGCTTACCCGGGATTAAGGTATTTTTCACGCATTTAAAGTAGCCATCACGAACCCAGAGCTATCTAGGAATGAGTAATCTGGAGCACAGCGCTCAGGGGACAAGGGAGAAGTTGGGGGAGAAGCTAACACCCTCCCTGGTCTCCACCCCAGGGCTTGCAGGGAGCAGGCGTAAGATGCTCACAGAAACTTGGAAGCCCCCAGAGCCCTAGGGATGGCCCGTGGGCCCTGATTTGGGGAAAGATGAACATGTGCCAGGCAACCCTGGTGAGATGGATGCTGGCGGAGGAGAGGTTGGGGGGCTCAGGGGGGACAGCAGCAAGTCCTGGGGGGACAGCAGGGCACCGTGCCCTCTCTGGGACCAGGACAGAATGGCCCATCCTGGGAGGCATGAAGGCTGGGTGGCTCCAGGAGCTTGTTAACCTTAATCCTCCCTTGGATTAATGCTCAGGGGAGCTGGGGACAGTGGTTAAACCTGCAGGAGCGAGCCCTCGCGTTGAGCGTGACACTGCAGTGGGGTGAGGGGGGAACAGAGGGCACAGGCTGAGGCAAGGAGAGGGGCAGGCAGGCCCGTGGCCTAATCTGACACACAGCCTCAAATTTTGTGGGCATGTTCCAGGGCCCTGCCCTCCCTGGGAACAAGGGGATGAGCAGCGCGATGGCCAGATCCATGCTGGGGTCACGTCCGGCAGCACTGCCCAGCCCTGAGAGGCTGCTGGGTCTGGCTCTGCAGGGCCACTGCAGGCTGAACCCCTCCAGAGCAGAGCAGCCTGGAGGTGCCAGCCCAAAGTGGAAGCCATCTGCTCTTGGAAGGATGCTCTTCTGGGGGAATGCCTGCCTGGGATGAAGTCGCTGGGATGAAATCCCTCTCTCGGGCTGAGCTGTCTTTCCTGGGTCTGAGCTTTCAGCCTGGCTCAGAGGAGTGGTGCAAGGGTGCTCAGGGATGCGCAGATGACCCACACTCTTACCAATGCAGACCCCAGGCTGACCCCAGGCCCCAGCAGAGGACCCCCTAGCTCATGGTATTAGAAGCCACCCCCTTCTGCAGCCACTGGCCATGCTGTGGGACTTGCAAGCCCACACAGGGGCAGAGCAGCCCATCTGGCAACCCTGCAGATGTGGCCACCTGTCCTCAGAGCAGCCCCAGCCCTAGCTCCCTGCCTAAAGCAGGTACCAAGAGCCCCATACAACCCCCTGTGACACCCCGTCCCAGCCTGCTGGGGACCCTATGCCAGGTCCCCTGCCCCAGCTGAGCTGCAGATGCTACGTGGATGCCCTCAGAAGAGGTTCCCATCCCCTGGCAGTGTGGGTACAGCTCCCTCCTGGGCACCCACTGGTCTGAGCTGTTTTTGCTGGGCAGCTGGCTTTGGTACAAAGGTGCCTCTGAGTTATACCAGCACCACTCAGACCCCAAGCACCAGTTACACCTCCACAGAATTGGCCCCTTGTGGGAATTCCCTGCCCTGTGCCTAATCCAGCCCTTGGCTCCATGCTCTGGGGCTGGCACCACCTAAACCTGCCACTTGTCCCAGTGAGGTGCCACAGGGCATTCTCACCTATCCCAATGCAGCCAGTGTCACCTTGGGTACCTCCCTGGTGGGGTGGGAGTGGCCTTGCAGGGGCTTTGGGTGCCATGTGCCTGTTCCCTGGGGCAGCAAGGCAGGATAGGATGTACTGTCCTAAGTGGCATCTTAACTAGATCTGATCCAGCCTTGCAAAGCCACAGCGCCTTCAATTCCCTTAGCACTCCAAATCTGCTACTGTGCATCTAAGCGGATTATTTTAAATACCCCATGATGGACTGCTCCTTTGTAATATAATCCAACCTCGTGTGTCCCATTCCCCTCCTATTTGCTGTGATTTAGCTGCAGCTGTGACAGCTAGAAACCTCCCTAGCTCCCCCTGCTCCCTAGGAAACATCCCTCATACCAGCCCCTTCCCCAAATCCTGCTCTGCCCTGTGCAGCTGGATCCTGGGTTTGCTCCTGCTGCCTTTCACATGCAGCCTTTTGTGTCTAGGGATGAGCGGTGACCATTGGATGTACTACCCCAAGGCTGCTTCATCTGCACCTAGAGCTGAGCCCCTTCACCAGCGTTGTCCCCACCAGTACCTCAGAGCTGGATGCTGCCTTGGCTGCCTTCACCCAGAGAGGGATTATGCAGGAGCCTTTTTGGGTGGGTTTTACTAGTTTTCAGGCCTCTTCCTCAAGCTGGCTGACTCTGACACCTCAGCCCTGCCATGAAGTTAGCCAAGCGAGAAAGCATCCTGCCTCCCGCTCCTGCTGGAGAGGGGGTTTGGGGAGGGTGGAGGCCGGCATGGAACCCACCCAGCCCCGCTCTCGGCAACAGCAAAGAAGCTGCTGCTTTTCCAAGTGCTTCCCTTTGGGGCTTGTCTGATTAATGAGGGCTTGTTATTTCCAAACTGTTTGAAATCGTGTTTATTTTATCTGCCGCCGGATTCCTCTGACTCAGGGCTCATCGTTAACTGCCAAAGATGAGTGACAGATCCTGCTAATTACAGCTAATGATGGCCTTAAAGGATCTCTGCACGCACACGTGTGTTTGTGTGCACACATGCCAAGGGCCATTTATAATTTAAAGTGGGGAGAGTCGTTAGCATAAACCATGCCTGGATTAATTGCAGAGAGTGGCCTCTCCAGGGAGGATGCTCACCAAGAGGTTGTGGTTTCAAGCGCTCGATGCTGACTACGTTACAGGCTGCCTGGGCAGTGGCAGTGTGGTCCTGAGCTGGGTGTCAGCCCTGGGGACACCAAATCAAAGCCACCACATAGGGAATGTTTGGCACAGAGCCACCGAGCAGCTGGTAGGGATCAGGGGACCCTTACATGTGGCACAAGCACGACTGACTCAAAGCCATGCAGGGCCATGGGAGCTGACATCCACGCCCTGGCAGAGGTCTGCAGGGTCTTTTCCAGCTGTGCCCAAGAGATCCAGTTCTACCCCAGCATCCAAAGGAACAGGCAGCAGGAACACTGGGAGACACTTTTTAGGACCTCCTTGAGGACAAAGTAGCTGCAGGACACAATCCCTTACTAGACACTTGAGATCTCACCTGTGTCCCTGCCTTGGGGAGAACTCTCTCCCCTTTAGACTCTGGGTGATTCAGCCCTATCAATGACTTCTTTGCTTTTACCTTTCTCCCCAGGGGGAAAGAGGAAGGATGGAGAAGACAAGGCTTTCCCCACCCCTGGGCTGGAGGACGTGGCATAAGCAGTGCTGCAGGAGCTCACAGACACCACCCTGGCAAAGAAATGGACAGACAGGAGCTCAGGCAGAGCGGGCTCATCCCATAGAATAGCTGACCAGGGAACTTCCATGACCGGCACAGTGGGGTTTGTTCCAAGCCCTTTCCAAAACCATCTCTTCACTTGCCTGGGCTGTCTGCTGTCTTTCCCCCGCCTCTGCAAAGAGGGCACAGAGGGACAGACCCATGTGTCCCCTGGCTCCATCTCCTCACCCATCCCCTCCTTGGGGGTTCAAGCCCTTACCCCTCTCCCAGCCCTGCCAACACAGGCCATGGAAGAGGCATCCAGAAGGAAACCAAAAGCTATTCCAGATGGCAAAAGGCTCAGCAGAGCAGAACAACTGCTCCCCAGCCCTTATCTTTCTGCAAACCAAATCCACTCTTCTTGGAAAAAAGTAATTCAAGCTCCTTGGTCTTCCTCAGAGCTGGCGAGCGGGAAGAGCAAAGTGCTGGCGCCGGCTCTCCGGGGAGGGAAAGCGCCATCCTGCAAAATGCTTCTATATCAGTCTCTGCCACGAGAAGGTCTAAATTGGAAGTGATGGCAGCAGCAAGTGTCGGGATGCCGAGATGGAGTCTGAGGCCAGTGCAAAGGGATTTCAGTGGCTGGATGTACTTGGCATGCAGGGATGCCTGCCAGCACAGGTTCTAATCCCACTAAAAGCTGGGAGGAAATGACTTGGACGAGGGCTTTTGGCTTCCTCGCTGAAAGGACCAGATTCAGGTCAAGCCTGATGGCTCATGAATTTGTCTTGGATCTTTTGAATTGTTCTGGACCCCAAAACACTCAGGTTTCTCTTTCTGAAACAGTCCAGATGTTTCAATTTAAGGCTTTTGCAGAAACAGCTGTTGGAGGCTGCAGAGCAGATCTCCTCTCAGAAATGTGCAGCCGCTCAACGGTTACCACCACTCCCAGAATGGCCCAGTGAGGCTGTTTGAGTAGGGCCAGCTTGTGCTGGTGTTTTTTGTATTATTAAAACTCTATCACTGGGAGTTTCAGTCCTCCAAACCCTGTTCACACAGGGGTCCTGGGGGCTCACGCTCTCCTGACCCCCCTCTGTCCCTTGGGGTTGCTTCCTTTGCCATCATTCCCCACAGGCACCTTGCAAAGCTTTCTCCAGGCCACCTCCCCCATAGCTTTTAATTCCAAGCCCAGGTGAGATGTTTTTCCCTCTGTGCCATAGCCCAAGGAGGATTTGAGCCATCCGAGATGTGGGGTGCGTGACAGGGCAGGCCATCATGAGGTCCAGAGTCTGGGCACCATGCTGCAAACTGCTTGCTCAACAGCATGCTGAGTCCTCAGCACACTGAGTCCTCCCCAAACAACCCCCACGATCACTGTCACCCAGTGAAAGAGCCTGATTGCAAAGAAAACAGGGAAGCAGCTGAAAAAATAAAGCCGCTGCCATGGCACTGTACATGCCAGGTCGGAAATTTGAGATGGTGCCGAAGCACAGCTCCGGATGCTCCTCCCGCCCCAGGGCACAAAGGGCCAATGCAAGAGGGTGAAATCAGGGGTGCCAGAGGCCAGTGAGACAAGGGGGACAAGCACCCAGGACCTGTGGGTCCTTCAGGTACTTGGGAAGAGCCAAGGATCCTCAGCAAGGATGCTGCTGCCACATCTGCATGGCATGAGGTCAAATGGTCTAACCCCAACCCTGCATCTCCTGGGGACGATGCAGTGCCAGGCTGCTCAGTGAAATGCCAGTCTCTGTGGGTACACCAGCTCCTTCACCACCCACATCCCTCCCCAAATGCCAGAAGTATCCAAAAGATGGAGAAATCTGCTTGACGACCCCAAAACATAGCCACGAGCTCCCAGACACTTTGTGTAGTCCCCAAGTCTTGGGCATAGGGCAATAACTCTTTCAGCTGAAGGAAAGGATGAATGGAGATGAACTGGGCAGACAGAGCTTTGCTGGGAAAACTGGAAGGTCTCCGAGCCTTGAGGTCAGGATAAGAAGCAATGCCAGTGCCTGCCTCCCAACCCTGCCCGTACTACTGCCAGAGACCGAGAATGCCAAACTCATTGCACCTCTGTCCTGGGCCTCTGGTTCAGTCAGCACCAGCCAGCCTCAGGGCAGAAGCAGGTCATGGCACAGCTCCGTGTCCCTGCCCTATCTGGCAGCCTCTGGGATTAGCTGTGTGGCATTGGGAGCAGCTCTAGGAGTGGCTGGGTAGGAACAGATACATACAGATAAGGCAACCTGAACCCTGGGGACAGTGAGCCAGCTTCGTTAATCCCTGCATATCCTGGCCCTGCCGAAGATGCTATCGCCCCTTTTCCCTCCCTGGCAGCCCTGGCTCACACAAGGACAAAACCTGCCACTTGCATGGGTGGCTCCTCTCTCGTGGAGCTGATAAATGGCTCCTGTGTCCCCCTGGGGACACTGCTGGCACAGGGACCCAGCTGGTGCAGGGATGCACAGCCAATGTGGGGATGGAGCTGGTGCAAGCACCCACAGCCAATGTGGGGATGGAGCTGGCGCAAGCATCCACAGCCAATGTGGAGCCCCACAGCCAGCACAGAGAGCTAAGGATGGTTCAGGGACATGCAACCACGATGGAGACCACAGACAGTATGGGACAGACAGTCAGGATGGGAACCTGTGTGGTAGAGGGACACACAGCCAGGACGGGGACTTTGACAGTCCAAGGGCACAAAGCAAGGGATGGAGACCCATGGACAGTGTGGGAACGCACAGCCAGGATGGAGACCCAGCCAGCATGGGGACACATATGGGGGGACCCTGTAGACCCCCGGGGTACAGTGATGCTGCAGGGCAGAGGGCAATCAGCAGTATCACCCACCCTTCTGATGGCCTTGGCCCCATCCTCACGTCCCTCGTCAGGCTCTGGCTCCCTGGCCTTGGCAGATAGGAGGGTCTGGCACTATGTGGGTACATGGAGGGAGAGAAGCACCACTAGGTCCCTATCGCTGGCAAGCCATGGGCTGCTCTGGGATGGGTGCAGTGTGACACTCCCCATTCCGTTAGCTCCGGCATGAAAGCACCCGCTGCGGTGGCAGCCAGGCCTGGCCACGATCTCCACTTCCAGGTAAACAGATGAGGCAAGCGGCTCGCCTCCCCTCCCTGCCCTGGCCGCACAGACCCACCATTCAGCCCCGCTGCCCTGCACAAACCCCCAGTGTTTGAAAGAAACTCGCACTCCCCGGGGGGCACACACCGTGGCCGGGCAGCTGACACTTGGCCAGGCTGGAGAGGGGCCAGCGGACTCAGAAAGAGCCCCTGTGTTTTGGCCAGTTCCCGCCATGCCGGGGCAGGGGCAGAAAGGGCCCTTGTGTGCGTGGGACACAGGGGAGGACCCTGTGGCTTGGTCACATCTAGGGTCCCGCAAGGCCATGGTGGTGGTGATGGTGGGTCTGTGGGGTGGTGGCAAGGAGCTGAGGGTGGGAGCTCAAAAAGGTGAGGAGGTCAGAGGAGGCAGATGTGGCAGCTCAGCCAGCGCACTGGTGTGCATGGTGCTGCTGCTGCCATCCAAAAGATTTGCAACACCAGACTATGGGAGACGAAAACAGTAGAAGAGGTTGACCAGTGACACATTCAAGCAGTGGAAGAGGCAGGATCAGGAGGCAGCTTTCCCCAGGCATTGCCCTGTGAGCATCTTGCCCAGCTGGTGGGAAGGGTGAGCATGCTCCTGGCACATTCACTCCATGCTCCTGCACAGCCCCTGCCAATGGCAGATCACCCACCAGAAGCATGCCTGTGGCACTTCTCAATGGGACCAAGTCAGGCACTTGCAAGGATGAGAGAAGAGGGTGCCAGCTTCTGTCCCCAGGGCTCTTCTCCCCTTCCAACTCCCTGGCCTTTTCCCCAGGCTTTCCTCAGCACTACTGGGGGTGTCCATCCTGCAGCATGCCCTGGGGTGATTTGGCTGTGGCAGGGCTCCAAGGGCTGCCCATCCCTCCAGGGAGCCTGGTATCAAGCTGAGCACATCCCTGCATCAGCCACCAGCGTTCCCATGAGGCCGGGATGAAGGGGAGAGGGGAAAGCAGGAGGCAGAGCTGAGATGCTTCAGCATCCCAACTACTCCTCCTACTGCCTCCATCATCCACAAGAAGCCATCAGTGCCTTCAGTGGGGACAATGTCCCTCCTTTGATGCCTGGCACCTTCCTCCCTTGCTGCTCCCCTGAGTAGGTGGCTTTCTTCCCCAGGGAGAGCAGGAAAAGCATTTTCCACCTCAGCACATGAAAATGGATTCACAATCCAATTTTACCCTAGTACCACTTCAGTGATTTTGATGGAGCCGCTCTGGATGGGTGCCGGTTTGAGCCAGAGGACAGCTGTCGTGGCTCCGTAGACCAGGGATTTCTTATCTGTGTCACCTTTGATTACTGTAATTGAAATCCTTCTCTGATCTGAGCCGTGCTCGAATGTTTCTGCTGCCTGTGCGGCTCTCAGCTTGAATGGCAAAATGACGTTAATAGATTTTAAAGCCAGGCAAGGCCTGTGAGAGCATTTCTGCCTGACCTCCCGGATAGCAGCCGACAGTCACCGCTTACCCCGATCCCACACTCAGCCATGGACACAGCTCTGCCATTCCCCCATGAATCATTTTCCCTCCTGGGAGCACAAATCCTGCCTTTCCCCAGAACAGCTCATGTGTGTGCTGGACAACCTGCCTCCTCCCACCCCTTTGGACCAGAACTGGGATGCTCTTGAGAGAGGCAGGGTCCAGGGGTACTGGTGGGATCACAGAGGGATCAGACTCCCTTTAGGCCTCCTGCTCCAGCATGAAATCCCCGCTGGGCAGCACTGCCCTTTTCTGGCATTTCCTGACCAAAAGGGCAGTGGGACAAGATGCTGTTGCCTGTCCACTGCCAGGGAGGTTGTAGGGGACAGAAATGCCACCACACAGGAGATGATGCTCCTGGCTTTGGTGCCAAGCTGGAAAACCAGCTGTGGCTGGCGGTGTGACCAGCACATTGTCACTCTCCCCGTCTTCTTTTGTGAAGCCATCGGTGGTGTTTAGCTGGAGTCACTGCAGCAGAAAGAGTGACTTCAGCCCAGACAGCGTCTGAGGGCAGGAGCTGGGAAGACACGTGCACTGGCGAGCACGCTCCTGCAGTTTGGCTTGACGAGCAGTCGGTGTGAGGAGTGAGCCAGCCCTGGCCAGGTTGAAACAGCCAAGCTGGTGGCTCCATCAGGATGGGGAGAGCTTGCTCAGCCAGCCTGACCTCTGGGAGCCACCCTCCAGAGCAGGCCAGGGCATCCCATGTGCAAAACCCTGTTTGGAGAGACCTGCAACCCTGGCTATGCCAGACAACCTCCCTGACCCCAGGTTTTCCAGGCCAACAGCTTTTGTGGCCATACAGCTGAGAGCTGGCTGGCTCATGCTGACACAGCAGCCTCGACTCACAACAGTGAGGATCCCAAAACTTCATATCCAGGCAAAAAGAAAGGAAGGCTGCCCAGACAGCAGGACACACCAGCACCCCGCACTGAGGCTCCCTCCAAATCCCGGCAGTGCTTCCTCTCTGGCAGTGAAACCCCCGGCAGGTCATGGACCGGCAGCACACACAATGCTTGGGGTTATCCAGCCCCTTATCAGCTCCAGCCACACAGTGAAGGGAGGAAAAGGGTTTCAATCCCAACCAAGCCATGTTTCCGCCAGGAGCCATTCCCCCTGTCACGGGGTAGGGTTGGACCATGTCATGCTTTTGACACTGGGACTGGTGGAGCAGGGCTATGGCTGCCATGGGGAGAGAGGGACCACAGAGCTGTCACCCTTTATCCTGATGTCAATGCCAGAGATCCTTCCTATGCCAGGGAAGCTGCTGGTCCCCGAGCAATGCAGTTGCTCCTGCCCCAGCTTTGCCATGGCCTGGGCATGGCCACCTGCAGAGTTTGGGGGTGGGAAGAGGCCAGAGTAGGTGACCCCTAGGAAAGAGGCTACCTCTGGTTGTGTGTAGAGGTCTGAGCTGGATGAAACATTTCTTGCTGGGTGTCATTGCTCCCCACCTCAGAGACATATCCCAAAGCCCTGACATGCCAGGAAAATGCCTGCCTGGAGCAATGCAGGCAATTTGAAAGACCTCACCAGCAAAAGCCACCTCTGCCAGCCAGGAGGGAACTTAGGCATGAGGGGATGCTGAGAGTGGCCTCTCATCCCCTTGTCCCTAGGCTGCTGTGGGACATCCTTCCTGGGGCTTAAAGCTGGCTGGAGGAAGGGGACTGTGGCACAGGGTCAATCCTAGTTCCTCAACCCAAAATCACCCGCTGAGTGTACACCCCAGTCCCTGCTCCTCCCAGACCCCCAGCAGTGAGCAGGGTCAGGCAGGGGAGCCGGCAGAGGCTGGACTCACTGCCACATCGTGATCCCCTCCTGCTCCATGATTAATTGAACACAGGCTAAAATTAGCTGCAGAGGCAGCATCCCTGGGGTCTCCCAGCAGCATCCTACTGCCCACCGATTGCCTGCAAGTGGGTCAGACAGCGGCTGCCTCCCAATTGGGCACCCTGGCTGCTTGGGGGACCCCTGGACTCTGCTCTAGGTGTGAGCATCACTCCCTGCTCCACGGCAGGGCTCTGCATCTCTTGCCTCCCTGCTGCTGCTTGTCTCAGAGGCTTTTCCCTCTCCGGACTCCCAGGGCTGCACTGCGTTATAGCCAGAGCAGCTGGGAAGGCACAAGGCCACCTTCTGGGATGGCAGGAGTGCAGATTCCCATCATGTTCCTCTCCGTGCCTTCAGGGATCTGTTATTTTTAGCCATTCTCCCTATCTCATGTCACTAGCAAGGCTCTGGCTCTCCTCTCCCTCCCCTTGCCCTTCCCCGTGTTAATTTGTTTTCTCTGTATTATTTGTGGGTTAGAGGAGGCAGATCCAGGTGATTCAGTACAGGGAACCACTCCACTACAACCTCCCCATGCTGACCTCCATCCAGGGGATTTTGGTTGGGTTTTTTCCTGGCTATTTTTAAGCCCTATTGACAGCACCTGGGGAATGAAACACCAAGGCGTAATGCAGACTGGAAGAACCCTGTGCCTGATGTGCCAAGGCCAAGTGGTGGGATGCTCTTGTCCATGCCAGGCTGCCCCTGCACAGGCAGGGCAACAGCTGGACATGGCCCCCAGAATCCTGGGCAGGCGAGTGTCTGCACCCTCAGGGATGGACCCTCCTGCCAAGCCCTCTGCTCCCTCCTGATCCCCTGCACATCTGAGTCCGCAACCTCTGCCATGACATGCTGACATGTGAGCTCAGGAAAGCCAGAGATTGGGCTATTCCCTTGGATTCAGAAGAAAGTAAACAGGAAAATAAGTTAATTAAAAACTTCAAAGCCAGATACTTCTAATTTGGTTTAATGCAGCAGTCCAGCTCAGCAGCGATGCTGACACAGAGCTGTCTGCACGGGGATTGGGTTGGGAAGTGCTCAGCTTGTCACATCATGGGATGTCACAGGATGTCACCCACCACCACTGCAGCCCTGTGACCTCCACCCCTGCTGAACCCTGGATCGTGGGGCGCATGGTGCCACAGTGCTGGGCTCAGGGCTGGGCATCTGGTAACTGAACCCTCCAGGGATCAGATTTTGGAGCTGCTGGGAGAGTGATTCTGTGGGTAGGCCATGCCTCAGTTTCCCAGGGTTACCAAACCTGCTCTTTGGGAAGGTGTTTTCAAGGTGCTTGGGCTGGGAGCTGGAGCCCAATCCTCATTCGCTGGCATTATACCATTGCCCCATGTAAAATGGGGCAGAGTTGGGGGGCCCTGGGAGAACAGTGGGTGCCTGCCTCAACAGAGTCCAGCAAAACAACAGCTCCTGCCCTGGGGTGAGGAGGGAACCCTGGCACTGCTGGGCCTGTCCCCTCCACCTACTGCTCAGAACAAGGAAGGGGACATCTCCCTTGTTGGAATCATTTTCCCCAAAGTAACCAAAATCCTCTCATTTTCTCCAGAAATCTATGCCAGACGACAGCGATGCTCCTGCTCCCAGCACTCTGCCGCCTTTCCCTGCCTCCCTCCCCAGCTTTTGGGGTTTTTTTGGTAGTGGATTTTTTTTTCCTTTGGTGCAGAAGTCTGTGTGCATGGTGAGTAAAGGCATCCTGCTGTCTGAGGGCTAACGGCTTGCTGGAGAGATAATAAAGCAAAGGGGAGTAAATTAAAGTGGCTATAAATAGCACCAGGAGAGGAAAAGGAGATGAAGTCATCTTCCTTCAGCTGAGCTGGTATTTGCATCACTTCTTCCCTTCGCCTTCCTCTGCCTGCTCACCCCATTCAGGAAACGCCCTCACCATGGGCTGTAGGGACCTGCTGAGGGCTCCGTGTGCCCCCCTGGGTCCCCATGGGGCTGGGGAACATCTCTGCACTCCTGACCTGAGCTGGGGTGGCTGCCCAGTGCATGCTGGAGAGCATGGTGAGGTGGCCTGGATGTAGCCACCCAGTCCCAGGCTTGGTCCCATCTTTATTCCATGGCATTGCCCCATTTAAACCAGTGCGTGGCTCTGTGCAAACCAGTACCTCCAGCATGACCTCACTGCTGCATCCCATGGTCACTAGGAAGACCTTTCAGGAGCCATCCCAGACCCATCCCATGCCACAGGTGACTGCAGAGACCCCCAGGAGCAATGCCAGCAGGAAGGGATGCCACAAACTCGACAACAGAGAATCCACCCAAGGAAGCCCCTCTAGGAACCAGATTTCATCGTTTTTATTCTTGATGATTTTCACATCCAAACCTCCACCATCAGTCCCACGACACATGGGAGAGGAGAGACCTCAGCTCTGCAGGAGCCTCCTGGGGTGAGCAGCCAGCTTCAGACCTCACCCAAAACATGACCCTTGCTGTCAAGGTGGCCACTGTCCCTGCAGCCCCCGAGCGGCCCCCAGAGCCCCCCGGCTGCTCAGTCGCATGAGGTATATTTACTCCTGAGTCAGAATGAGGTCACGCCACGGTTTCCTCCGTGTCAGCTCCCGACTCCTATTCCTGTGCTATGCGCACACACCCGCTGTGTTGTTGCAGGGTATTTATAGCTATTTTACATGTATAATTATAAAGCCACAACTCCACACACGCACAAAAATAATCACGGTGCCGGGACACGGGGGAGCGAAGCCAGGACGATGGGAGCGGGGACGGGGCACGAACCCCACCGCTAATAATAATTCTTTGCACTTTATATATAGCCCCTTTCATCCACACTTCTCAAAAACACTTTGCAGGCATTTAATTAAGCTTCCCAACATCCTAATGTGATGACAGCCAAGCAATAATATCCTCACGTTTAGGTACAAAGGGAGGGGAGGTGGCAGGACTTGTCTGAAGTCCCGCAGTGAGGCAGCCTGTGGGGCAGGTAGCCCAGGCGCCCTCTGCCCTGCCCCACGCTTGTGGAATACCCATGGGAGAGATTTTTTACACAGAGAGAGCGTGAGGACCCCAGGATCCTGCCCAAACCCTTCGCTTAGTTTGGGGTGGAGGCAACTGGTGACAGCACAGGATCTGGAGACAGCAGCGGGGACCATTGGGCTGCATCTGCCCAACATCTGGATCAGTGGGTGGAAGAGACATATGGATCTCGACAAACCCATGGGTGAGAGCTCGGGGGAGAGCAATAAATAAGATGACAGGTCTGAAAGGGCTGATTTATGAGGAATATTAAGAGTCGTAATCCTGCCTGGTCCAGCCACCCCCCAAGGAGGCAGGGAGATGACAAGGACTCAAACGCATCACAAGGAGACTGAATTCACTGGAGCCAATGCTGACATGTCTCCAAGCAGGAAGGCTGGAAGCAGTTGTGCCTCCCTGGGGTCTGGGCAGCTTGGTGTAAGGACATAGGTTGATCTTGGTGGCTGCCTGTAGATAGGATCGCACAGGGATGTACCTCTGTGGTACCCAAGGTCTGCAGTTTCTGCTCCACTGAGCATCCTCTCTCCCTTCCACATATATCCCTGCCTGAATAGACAGCTTGCCTCCCATTCTTGGAGTGCTGCAGAAAGCACAAGGGGCATGCACTTTGGTTTTGGACACAGGTGGGACATGAGATGCCACCAAGCAAGAGGGACATGGCAGAAGAAGGTGGTCAACAAAGGGCTGCAACTTCAACCCCTAGAGCAGAAGAGCAAGGAGGTGCTGGAGGCAAATATTGGTGTTGACAAAAAAGGGGCAGAACTGCAGTCCTGGGGGATGAAGGCTGCATAGGGTCATTAACATCTGCACTAAAACACACTTTGCCACTTTTCCCTACTTTTCCAGCTTCTTTTCCACACATGGAGAGATGGGAGACAAGTGCCCATCCTGGGGGTGCCCCACGGGGAAGCGGCAGTATGTTGATGGATGAAATGCAATTCTGCACTCATTAAATGCAGGTCAAAAATCATAAACCTGGATTTGATCCTGTAGTGAGCACCATCTTGTCATTTTATGGCTGTGTTGGTATTTTTTTCCTTCCAGACTGCAGGCAGATCCCTGCTCACCTAAACAAGCTTCACAGCTGTCCCCAACTGAGAGCACCCACCCCGACCGAGCTCCCAAAATGGGGGAGCAAGACCCACTTGTATCGCACCAGCACCAAAGAGCAGTGACATGAACATTAAGCAAGACAACAACTACAAACCTTCTGAAAGAACACAAAGAAATACCCCAAAACCAGCCTCTCTGAGGAGAAAAGAGGGAAGAGCATGCCTGGACAGGGAGCCAGCACAGCCCAGGCATCACCTCAGGAATGCAGGCACCTTCCCACCACTGCTGGCCACCAAAAGTGCCCTGCAACCTGCTGCTATCACCTCCTGGAATTTCTCTCCCACCATCCCACCTCCACCACCAGCTGAGCATGTCTTACCAGGGGCTGCTGGCACCTCCACTGCCTCGCCGGCCACGATGAGGGACTCGAGGATCCTTGCACGGAGCTCAGGGCTCACCTCAGTGCTGCAGGTAGAAGGAGGGGGTGTTCGTGAAGGTCTCAGCAGCTCAGCCCCCCCAGAGACCTCCATGCCCCAGGACAGGAGCCAGTCACCCCAGTGGACCTCCTGTGGGACTGGGGCAATACTGCCTATCCCTGTCCTGTGTGTATTACACCTGGTCACCATGCAAATGGGTGTGATGTCAGAGCATCACAGTTGGAACAGAGGCTCCCAGCTCCAGTCTCCCCTTTGGAAAACCCCAGGGATGAGCTGCTCATGGGCTGTCCTCCAGTAAAACCAGCTTGGTTGGGGACCAGCATGCCCGTGCCTGGCTGCAGGCACCCTTCTCTCACTCACCCCATGCTGAGGCAGGGACACCTCACCTGGCTGCCGCGGGGCGGAGAAGCAGCTCCCCAAAGAGCTCCCCAAGGAGCCGGGGCGAGAGGCGGCTCCTGCGGGTGCCCTGGCAGAGGTGGCAGAAGTGTCGGGTGAGCTGGCGCAGGAGCAGGGCCTGGGGCTGCGGCAGGGCCGGTGGGGCCAGCAGGGATCTGGCTCGCTGGCCACACTCCTCCAGGCCTGGGGTCTCTGCAGTAGAGGGAAAACAGGAGAAGAAAGGTCAGTTCAGGAGGTCGAGGCATCCCCTTGCTGGTCATGGGAGCCCAGCACCTGCCAGCACACATGGCATGAGCTGTGGCAGTTCTTTACTCCCCACAGAGCCCCAGGAAACCTGACCTCAAACCTCTGCCCCCAAACCCACGACTGTTTCTTTGCAGCCCACCTCTTCCTGCAGACAGACTGTGGGACACGCAGGTATCTCAAAGAGAGCAAGGCACACAAAGGTAATGCCCTGGGGATCTCAGCCACCTCTTGCAGGACACTGCCAGCCCCATTTATTCAACCACATCACCCCAGATTGCATTGTAGGGTGATTTTAGCACATTCCACCTCTCAGCAGAGTCAGGGGGGAGCATGGGGGACCGAGCTGCCCACGGGGCGGGGGCTGCACCTAAACACCCCTCACTGCTACTCCACTGGGAGACAACAGCAAGAGCCCTGCCCTGCAAAGCCATGGAAAAGACAGAACAAAGCAGAGGAGGGAAACATGCACCAGTTGGAAGATCTGCTAAATTTAAAGGCTCAGCCCTCCCCTCAAGAAAAAGCAAGCTGGAAAGGAAAAGGTTTTTTAGGAGAAAAAAAGCTGCACCTGGGCTAAGAAGTGAGGTCCCTACAGACCTTCCAGACAGTCTCTCTTGTCCCCTGAAATGCAGCAGCAGGGAGGGCTGACTTGGGGGACAACTACTTCCAGAGATGCTTGAATTGCCCTTGTGAATACAAGCAGGCATCTAATGGTGTTGTGCATAATGGAGGTGCTGCTGGGATCCCCACCTTCGGCACTCCAAGCAGCCCCACAGCTTTGTAATGTTCCCACTAACATGCCCTCATAACCCCAGTGCTCTCTGGCAGCCTTGGCCAGGGCTCCCTGGTCTTGTGAGCTGTGAGCTCAGCAGTCTGGGACTGTGGTCCTACCCTGGGCATGGGAAAGAGCTGCTCTCCAGCCACCCTCCATCCTTGCCTTGGCCCAGCTCTTTCATCTATGGGGGACAGGGAGGTCCCCAGGGCTGTGTTGCTCTCAGCCGGCTTCAAAGCCCAGCTGGGCTGGGGGCTGACTCAGCTCCACGCGGCTCTTTGCACCAGGGCTGAGGCTTGGCTGATGCCCAGACAGCTCCTAGCGTCCGTCCTTGCGGCTGGGGTGCACCAGAGCCAGAGGGGTGGCGGGTCTGGGATCCCTTCCTGAGCAGGTCTGCAACCCATCTGGGATGACAATGGGGTGTTTGTGTTCCCGTATCCAACAAGCTGCTCCCGTGGGATGTTTGGCTTGGCTCCAGGCCTCCCCTACCCCAGTCAGCTGCTTTTTGGACTTTTTTGCACCCAGGGCATGCCACAGGGGGAAGGTCCACAGCCAAAGGCAGAATTTGGGGATGTTTTCCACCTGCCTGTGCAGGTCATCAGCTTGATGCTTTTCCAGCCTGCAGCCTTGAGTGGGGCAGAAATAGCCTGCTTGCTGGGCAGGCTACCAAAAAGCAGCACTGTCTCCTGAAAGACCTGTATTTTTATTTTTGTTTTAAAGCCTTAGAGAAATCCCCATTGGTTTCGCCTTCATTTCTGCCCCCTCCTCCTCCTCCTCCTGCACCCGTTGTGCCAGGAGCAGAGCCTGCTCCAGCACAGGCTGCAGGGAAAGGCACTTCCCTTTGAAGTCGCTTAACGAGGCAGCCCAGCTAATTGCTTCCTAATTGCTTTTTTATCCTTGGAAGGGAGGCAGCCTTTGATTTCTCCTCTCTCCAATGGGTGAGGGGAAGGCAGCATCTCGGTGCAACAGACCCCAGGGGTATTTCTTCTGACTCTGTGCAGGGCAGGGAGGACAGGGTTCGAGTTATCCCTCCTCTGCTCCATGTGTCCCTCCTGCCTTGCCAGAGGCCATGAAGAGCCAGTGGCCTTTTTCCACCAGGATATAGTAGGAATAGGCCAGGCTGGTCTGATCGTGGATGATCTTTTGGTGCCTCTTAAAGCAGCCAAGAGCATGATCTGCTCAAGTGTTAATCTGGCTTAGGATGCAGAGGTGATGCACGGGGATGGCAGATACTGCAGTGACCAGCAGTGAGATGAGAGCTGCTGTAAAAGGAGTAATCCTGGTTTTGAAGGCACCAAGGGGTTCAAGTTCTGAGATGGTGGGCAAGGGCTTGACGTGTGCCTGGTGGTGTCTGTGGAGCTTCAAGCTTGAGTGGCTCTGTGAGGACTCATTTGAAATGGGTTTTGGTCCAGGCTGCCCATTGGGATGGACCAGAGACTCTGCTGACGTGGGTATGAGGCCTGTCCCGTTTAATTGAAAAAATTTAAATAAAAACAAAACCTCGACGGTTTTGTACATTTGCACAGAGGCTGGAAAATTTGCAGGGACCTAAAGGCACTTCCTAACGGCACTAAGCTGTAAAAGCATAGAATTTTCTATGCCCATATAAAGCCAAGAGTTAACGAGATTACAGTAAAAAATTCCCAGGCATCACAGCCAAAATATTATAATGACGCTTTCTTCTGGGGCCAGCATCACCCAGCTTGGCAGCCGCTCGTCCCAGCAAGCAGCACCTCCTCCTCTGGGCACTGCAGTGGGAAAGGGCCATGCTGCAGCCAGGGCAAAGCTGCTGCTTTCCTGGAGCATCTTCCCAAAGATGCCGTGTTGCTCCAGTGCTCCCGGTGGTCCTCAGGATCTGCCCTTAGTGCAGCACTGGGCAGGGGATGGGGTCAGGATCCCCACTGGGGATGCTGGAGAGCCTTTCTATGCTGGAGAACCTTTCTATGAGCTTCCCAAAGCTCTTCCAGTCCCACAAAGGTCCCAGGTGTGGGGGGAGTTTGGCCATGCTTACCTTGAGCCATGTGGACCAAGTCACTGTAGAGAGCTGGGGGGATCAGGGGTGATGGAAGCTCCTGGAGGTACCACTTCAGAGCCTCTGCCAGTGTCTGAGCATCGTACAGGTCCATGTCCACAGCTGAGGCATCTGCAGGGAGAGACCCATCAGGAGCCCTTAGCCCACAGCACTCTGTGCCCCTCCAGCACAGAGCACAGAGCTCCTCCATCCCTGTGGGCCTTCCTATGGATATGGGTGCCAGTTTCTTCACCCATCCCCCATCCCCCAGGTGTGGCAGCCCATGATTTTGCAGCCAAGTCCCAGAACAAATATTCCTACCCCAGTTTCCACTGACCCTGGATTCCGTATGCCCATGGAGAGCATGAAGCTCTCTCCACTTCATATGCACTATACATCCAGCGTGTGGGAAGGGGGCTCTTGTCATCCCACTGAGGGTTCCACTGCAGGAAAACACCCATGGGATGGGCAGAGCAGCTGCCCCAGGCACCCTCCAGCCATCAGGACCAGGCACCGTATGCCAATCCCAGCCCTGGAGGAACTGCTTGGAAAAATGCATCCATGGGACAGGGTTATGGTCCCCAGACGAAGTATGTTATTAAAGGCCCATGTCACCCACAGTGAGCCTGAAATGCTGTGAACGTGCCCCAACTGGCATCGCTTCTCCCAGCCCTGAAAGGCAGCTGCCTCAGAGAAGGTGGTGAAGGATGTTCCACCAGGGCAAAGTCCTGAGGGAGGCTGAGCCCACCCAGCCTGGGCTCAGGACAGGGTTACTGCTCCGAGCAGAAATGTCCCATGGTCTGTCAGGAGCCAAGGGGTGGGATACGTCCTTCTGAGCCCCATGGCCGGGCTGGCTTGAGGACATTGCTTCACTGGGGTCCAGGGGGAAGAGCCCTTTCAGCGTCCTCTGGTATTGCCTCATGAGTTTATCTTGGAGGTCTCTCAGCCTGGCTGGGCTAGGAGGTGGCTGCCTGGAGGGTGATGGTCCCTTTTGCAAAGATCTGGAGGTTTCAAAATCTAGTTTTGATTCGAACCAGAGCCAAGCGCAATGTTTTGAAAGTCTCCTCATAGAAGAAATGTTGGTGGAGGGGAGGGTGGGGGGGTTGGAATAATAAAAAAGCCCAAGATATTTGGGATTGTTTGAAATGTTTTGTTTGTAGAAGCTGGATTTCTTGTTTTTTCTAAATGAGAATATTGAAAAAAGAGCAAATTTTTCACTTTCTTAAAGATGGCATGTTGGGCTCCAAATGGCCCAGTGTAAGAAGAAGATGGTGGGCTTGCCCTTCTCTGAGCCTCCTTCTCTCCCCTCTCTTTACCCTCAAATACAGCTTTACTGAAATCGGTGCCATTTTGGGGGATGCTTCATCTCCCAGCCCAGCATTTTCAGTTTGAGTCCCCAACCATTCCAGCTGATCATAGGTGGCCACGCTCCCTTCTGGGGCCATAAATGCAAAAGAGCAGAGAAAAGCTATTTCCTAGGGCAAAGCTTTGGAGGTGTCCAGCCAGAGGGGCTGGGATGGGGAGCAGCTCTCCAACTCCTCTCCAAGGTGTTTTGGGGCACCTTGACATCCTTTCTGTGGGATGTCCCCACCCTGTGCCAGGCAGCCTTGGAGCCCGCCCACCTCCCCCTCTGCCTGCTTGGGGACAAGAAGCCATGGTGGATCCCTATGGCCGGTGCCTGCCATTTGGCTCAGAGAGAAAATAGATTGACCAATGCCCGAAGTGAAGCCTTTAACCCAGCTGTAAGAGACACTACCTCATCTTCAGGAGCAAGCGTCCAGCCGGCTGGGAACCATGCCCTGGGGCAGTGTGGGGATAGCCAAGAGAGATGCCACTGCAAAGGGGTGGGCGGCCATCCAGCATGGCCAAACGTGACCCAGGACAAAGGTGGGTGCTGCATTTCTGGCACCCACAAATGTCACAGCATCACCTCGTGGACCACTCTGCCCTCAGCATCCTCGAAGTGGGCAGGGCTGTGCCAGCTCTCACCTGCTGCACCCTGGCCCTACTCTGGTCCATGCTGATACTCCCATCTCCCAGCCACACTCCTCTCAGCTGATCAAAAGGGTTATTTCTGTTGGGGTTTGGAGGGGATGATAGCCATTTCACCACTTTTGCTAGCACTTGTCTTGGAGAAGTGAGCTGGCAGGTTGGCTCCAGCTGGGCAGGGGGAGGAGAGCAGGGTCAGGGATCCCATGAGATGCTCCAACCCACATTTTGGGCTGAAACCCTGCAGTGTGTGCTAAAACCCAAGCATGCTCATAGGGGATCTCCGAGTCTTGTTGCCTGGGCAAGTGGCTGCACTGCAGAGAGCTGCTCCCATCAGTGGGATGCACCAGGCAAACCTCAACCCCCTTCTCACCCTGGCTGCTCTCCTCTGCCCGCCACGGAGGTTTCTGCAAGGACCTGTCACTTGCCTTAAGGATGCTGGCTGGCATTGGGGAGAGCAGCCCCAAGCTGTTTCTGTGCAGGAAGGGGCTGCTGCTGGGCACTGGCCCCAAGCGATCAGCCCTGGGCTCCACCGTGGCCTAATTAGCTCGTTTGCATCATTAGGCAAGGGCTTGGGGGGCTGTTCAAAGGGAAGGCTCAGCTGGTTTCAAAGAGAGACTCAAAAACATCTTCACACCCAGAGAGAGGCGTGATGGGGAGACCAGGGGGATTCATCCCCTGCGAACAGGGACTGATTGCTGATTGCCATTTTACTTGGCACGTTGGCTAGAAATAGCCATAAGCCTGTTTCCCCATCCTCCTGGAGATGCACCCCACCCTCCTGCTCCCCTCCTTTCCCTGGAGCTGCCATGGGGAGTTGGGGTCCTCATTAGGCTGAGAGCACAGCCAAGGGGTGCTCTGAGCTGCTCCCTGCTACCAGCTCTGTCCCAGCAGCTCGGAGAGGCTCATCTGGCAGCTGGGGAAGGGTTAACCCTGGAGCCTTCCTAGGCAATTACCTCTGGCCTGACCCCATGGATGCTGCTCTCTCCTTATCAGAGGGAGATGATAACCAGCTATAAGAAGTTAATGATGCTGCAGGATGAGTCAATGTTCTCCTGCTGCTCTCCAGATGTTCCTGTCCCTTCCCTGGGGGAATGACAGAGAGATTCCATCGTCTATTGCCAATAGAAGGAAAACACCCCAAAACCCCAACCTCAACCCCATACCAACTCCCTCTAGCACACAACCTGCTTACTGGCAGGGCAAGCAAGCAGCCGGGGACCAGCAGAGAGCATTCCTTGCTGATGGTGGATGAAAAGTGGGAATAAATTTTGGGCTGGAGAAGGGGTGTGCAGGATGACCACCAGCCCAGAGGGAAAAGCAATGGATGCTCTAGCCTCCTTCCACAGAGATGCCAGACCCTGCATCCCAGTAGAGGCAGAGGGTTGCCGGGGCTTCGGGCTGAGTCAGGCTGGGCAGGAAACACCAGGACCTCTCCTGGCAGCTGCAGCCAGCCGGGAGCGTGAGTAAGCCCGGAGTTTCGGTAAATGTGGAGGATGTTTAGCCAAGAGGTGGCGTGGAGGAGGTGGAGGGGGTTGTTCTGAAGGAGAGGCTTGAGTGGGTCCTGGTAACCAGCTGTCCCCTGCATCTAGCCACAGGTGATGGCTGTGCCCACATCCTCACCCAGTGTGTGTGTGATAGGGTGCAGATCCTGCCCAGCACCCAAGGTCCCTCTTGCAGCAGGGTGCAGGCTGAGTCCTAGAAGCTAAGCTGGACCTTGGCTGCCAAGTGCTGCCACAGCATGATGCTCTTGGTTGCATTGTCCCTGTGGTAGAAAGACACCCAAATCACCCATATCTGGGGCTGGCTTAAATATTGACTTGAGACTTTCCCAATCCATTCTGGACCTTTTAGGTTTACACATCAGCTAGTGCTGCAGGGATGTCCTTATCACCCGGTCCTGGGGGCTATACCCTACCATCTATGTGGATGTTGCCTGCACAAGGACCTGTATGTCCCCCAGACGCAACTAGGTGTTTAGTGCTCCTGGGCATCCCACAGTGGGGGTTTACTGGGGAACTGTGCACCAGATCAGGGAAAATTTCCCCAGCTTTGATTCAGCATCATTGTAACATCTCTCAGCCAGGTATCTTGTGCTGGGCACTTGCAACTGCTGGACACCCCTGTCCATGCATGGGAGCACCTGGCAGCCTTGAACACCCTCCCAGCTGGGTTTCACCTTAGCATACACCCCAGCTTGCACTCAGACAGCGCAGGGGTGTTGGGACCTCTTTCAAGGGTGCCTAGTGAAGCTGCCATCCTGTGGGCAGTTCCCTTCCTCAGTTTCCCCAGCAGCTATAGGAGGGGATGGCAAAAAGCTCACCCTGGATTCACCCCAATGGGTCTGGCAGGGATGTCTGCACCACTGCTGTTTATTTACCCTTCTTTCATCACCACCAAATATAAGAGATGAGCTCATGCCTCTTGCTGATGCGGGGTTTATTTCCACTGCAGGTATAAATAAAAAGCAGTACAGCAGGCTCCGGGGCGCCAGTGTAAAGTCATTGTGGTGGGGTTACCAACTTGGCCAGGGGAAATCAGAGACCTCTGGGGTTTCTAACCCCCTCTGGCATCCCAGAGATGTGGATGAGGCTGTGCTCCCTCCCTAGGGATCCACACCGTGATGATGGGGGGAGCAATGTGAGGTCCCCCAGACCTCTTCACTCCAGCACAGTGCTTTCTGCCCAGCAGCAGCTCCTGGCAGCCCCGGTGAAGCCCCCAAGCCCACCACAGCTCATTAATCCCCACCGAGGCCTGACCTAATTCCCGGGCACGTGAGCATGTCTCCAGGCAGACTGCTCTGTGCTGAGGCCGAGATCAAAGCGCAGGATGGCAGCGCAGCCATGGCACGCCTGGAGACACCGGCTCCAATCCGCCTCACGCTGCTGCCGGATTCGCCCCGACACCCCGGGGTGCAGGCAGCTTCTGCCTGGCCCTGCCAGCAACAGAGCCTTCTCCCAGCACTCCCCCTGTATCTGGGGAAGAGTCTTGGTATTCGCATCTGCAGCGGGACCCCAGAGCCCAGATTGGTTTGTGGGTTATCCAGAACGTAGGAGGTTTCAGTGCTGGATGGGTTCAGCCCCTTTGGAACCATATGGGGCACCCAGGGAGCCGTGGAATGGGGAGGCCCTGCAGGTTTTCTATGCCCTGTCCCCCAGTAGAAAGAAAGGATGAGGATGCAGACCATCCCTAACCAGTGGTGGCAAAGTGCTGCCCAGCCACTGTATGCAGGACTTTGCAGCCATCCCCATGCCAAGCCTCCCTCAGCTCAGGTCCCTCAGCTCTGCAGGGTTCCAGCACCCACCAGTCCACCCGCAGCTTTTCTGCCACTGACTGGAGAAGGTCCCAAATTTCCAGTTTCAGCAGCAGTGAGGGGAAGGCTGCCTGGTGCACCTCAGGGGTAGAGGGGTGTATGCAGGGCCCTGAGCAAGCATAGGATGAGAAGACATCATCCCTGAGCACCAGAGGGGCTCATATACCTTGTGTCCACAGACAGCGGGACTTTGCAAGTCATTCGCCCCATCCCCTGTGCTCAAAACAGCCCCTGAGCTACACACAGGGGACAGCAGGAGTGCTGGGGGCTGGAAATGCTTAGGATCAACCTGTGGTCCCTGGCATGATGGGCACAGAGATGCCCCCAGAACATGAAGCAGCCCCACAACCAGGCACTGCAGGGAGCACTGGGGACAGCAGGGGCGAGGGCTGCATCCTGCTGCTGCCATTTAAAGCTCCACTTTCTTCTCTTTCTGCCCATAACTCCTTCCCTGCAGCTGCAGCGGGGCTCCTGGCTGGCTGATTGCCTGCAACCCTTTGGCAAGTCCCCCCGGCCCCCTGTGGGGCCGTGGCTTTTCATTAAGTCTCTTTTTGGTACTGCCACGTGTCTCCGATTCCCGTGTTCAGGGATGTCACATGGCCCTGCTTGCCTCTCGGGGCGCAAGGGTCTGAATTGAGCACCAAGTGTCCTAAACCAATTAATTCTTCTCTGGAGCCAGCATAAGCTGACTGTGAGCTCAACCACCCTTCAGTCCATGCTTCACCCACTGGCTGTCCCACAGGCCAGGTCCCCCCACGGGTAGGGGCTCCAAAAGGGAAAAGATTCGATTGGCAAAACTCAGATGGGCACCTACACTGACCAGCCCCGGGGACACAATGCCCGCAGACACCCTGGCACAGCCAGGACCACTCTGACCTCCATGGCTCCTTGTCCCTGGAGAAACCTCCTCCTCCCCACCGAAAGTTCAGGTGCTCTTTCGGCATAAAAAACACCCTGATTTCTCTGTCACATTAAGATTTGGGGATTAGAAAACCAACACTCAAAATTTTACAGTCCCTACTCCTTTTGCCTTGTGCTCTCTAGCAGTTTTCCTGTCACTGCTGCCAAACACCAGCGTGATTTGGGTATTCACAGAGAAGCTGAAACCCCCAGTGGGAACCCAGTTTTCCCCCCAGCTGAGACAGGGTTTGGTTCCAGCCACAGATCCAGTTTCTCCCCATTCCCCAAAATGGAGCTTGACTTTTGCAGTCAGGCTGTTAGCAGAGATAGGGTGATGGAGGGAGAGAAGCATGGGATGAAGAGAAATGTGACCCTCACTTCTGCCATCTCACACATGGGGCATTCAAACTCTCGTTTTTTGGCAGGGATATTTTACCCCACCAAATGCAATGAAAGGGCATGGATCAGAGCTGAAGTAGAGATGCTCCCCAGCCCAGTTTGGGTTCCAGCAGAGCTCTGGGGTAGCACCACTGGGTCTCTGGTCCACAGAGGGCTGCAGGGGCAGCAGGCTGCCAAGCCTGGGCTCTGCCAGGGTGCTTGGTCCTGGCAGGAACATCATCCCCATCGTGTTTGCAGAGCATCCCTCTGGCAGGGCTGGGCATCAGCTGAGAGCAAGCAAATGCATGACATAACCTACCCACCTAGCCAGCACTGAGGACCTCCGTTTTTTCCCAGCTCAGTGTCACTGAGCACATGGGGCAGTCCCCTGAGTCGTCAACTAAAAGAGCTTATTTAGGTCCTAGAGGAGATGGGGGGCTTAGGAGCATTAAGTCACTCAGGGCCGTTGGGGATTTTTCAGGGCTTTAAAATCGTTTGAAAACCATGACGGCATTTCCCTGCCTGGTGCTGGGTCCTGCGGCGGGAGAGGAAAACCTGGATGGACCCAGCAGCTGCTGAGAGCTCCAGTCCAGGCTCTGGTAAAGCCAGTGGGGTTTGCCCTTGGGCTGGAGGAGCCTCCTGGGGCTGGGCAGGATTTTGGAGGTGACCGCTGCAGAGCTGCCGGGGAGCTCTGTGCCTGCTGAGGATGCTGCACCGGCCGCACAGGGAGGCCGGAGGACCCGTAACTCCTGCGTGCTCTGAAAGCAAAGCATCCTTCTCATGCTGTTGTTGCTTCCCCTGCCCAGTCTGGGCATCAATGCCCGGGGCAGCAAGGGCCGTGAGGCTGATCTCTGGATGCCTTCACCTCCTTCGGAGATCAGCCGGAAAATCTGGGCCAGGGGACAAGGCCATGTGAAAGGGCACCTCGTTGCTCCTGCCCTCCCCAGGGGCTTCTGCAGGGAGAGGAGGGTGGGGTGGTGGGGTGCGCTGTGCCCCCCATCACCCCCGGGGGAGCAAAGCCCTCCTCGGGCAGTGGAGATGGAGCAGCCCCGGGACCCCCAGCATCTCCTCTCCTGCATCCCTCCCTCCTTCCCTCCCTCCCTCCCTTCTCCGCAGCCCCGTCCCCCTCCCGGCGGGTACTCGGCTCCCGGTGTGCGGGGAAAGCGATGAGGTCATGCTGCTTAATATAGCGATTTCATCACAGCCCTTCTTCCCAGCAACACGGCCTGGCTGCCGCCGGCTCCCGGCGCTGGCAGAGCCGCCGGTCCCCCCCCGCCTTTCCCCGGCCGGCAACTCCCGGGATGCTGGGCCCAAGGGCGGGCAAGCGGGGGGACGCGGTGCCAGGACGGGGCTCTGCGGGACCGTACCGTGCCTGGTGCCACAGTGCCGCCCTCTGGGCACCGCGGCCGGGAGGAGGACGGAGATGCTCGACACAGACCACCCCCGCCCCAGATTTGAGCGGATCCATCACGTCCCAAACGCCCCCGTGCCATCCCAGCCGTGAATTTAGGAGCAGGGGCGGGGAGATGGTTTTTCCCTCCTCCCCACTATGCTCATGCACCTCTAGTCCTGCAAAACACTTCCCATTCTCCTCAAAAGATGAGCTTTTTCTTCTCCCTTTCTTTTTCCCTATCACACCCACAAGAGGCTTTCTCCCTGCCCCACTTCTCAAATAAAAACCCTAAAGGTTTGCAAAACAAAATATTTTTATCTCTAAAAGAATAGAGCTTCTGATGAAGAGCCCCAGCTCCATGCCCACATCCCTGTCAGCACCATCACACCGGGGTATTGGGGGAGTGAAACCTTACAGAGCTGTAATTAGGGCCATAATGAGGTTGGAGCCAGTAACCCACCCCCACTGTCTCTAGGTAGCATCTCTCGCCTGGCAGCATCACCTCCATGGCCTCCTTCCTGACTGGGGACATGGGGAGGGACGCAGCTCTGGGACTTACCTGCCAGAAGAGCCTGTTTCAGCTCAGCATCCCCCAGTGCCCCAGGGGCAGATCTGTAGAGCACCTCGTTGTCGAGACCTGGGGAGCAGCCAGGAGAGAGAGGTCAGTTCTGAGCCCCAAATTCTCCCTCCAGTGTAATGGAAGCGGGCAGGGACTGAGACCACCAACCTCTTTCATCCTGCCCATGCTGTGTGGGTACTGGGGTAAGCGGGGAGAGGTTTGGCTGTAGAGATGTTCTCAGAGCATCTCCAAACACAGGCAGAGCGGGTGGTCGCATGTATGCACCCACGTACACCCTGCAGTCAGACACCACAGTTGCCCGTACCTTGTTTTTCCAGTGCCTCGATGAGTCTGGCCACAGTTGGCAGTGCCTGCTCAGGGAGGGTGGGGTGCTCGGCCAGCTCTGCCTGCCCAGAGAGCCCTGTGATGGAAAGACAGGGAGAAGGCGCTCAGAAATTCCTGCCTGAATGAATTCCAGCCTCTTTCCTCAGCTGCCCCAGGACAGGATCAAGCTGCTGCTTTGGCACAGCCACAACCAACAGCTCACGCATGTCTGATTTTGGAGAACTTCTCCCTTATTTTATCCTCTTTTTGCAGTAAGAGTCACCATCAGGGGCTCAGCTGCTTGCTGATCTGCAAAGACCTCCTTGGGCATGCGCCTTGCCCACAGGGAGCATTTCTGCCCTGAGCGTGGAGACCCTTCAGGCCAAAACCCCTTCCTCACCTCTCCTCCCATGGCACTGAGACTGTCCCCTCCCATCACCCACAGCCCTTAGCAGGACCTTGGGAGGGGAGGGGGGAACAAGAGATCTGTATTCGGCATAGACATGGTTCCCTGCAGCTCTCACCTTCTTGAATTCTCTGGTGTCTACAACAGTGTAGAGCACAAGATCAGGGAGTACTCAGGCACCCCCTTGGCTGGTGCAGACCTCCACAGACCCTTGAGGAGTCCTTCGGCCAAACATGAGCCAGGCTTTCCACAGCACAAATCCCCAGGTGCTGCTGGATCCTGGATTTTATACTAAGGACATCTCAGCCCAGATCCTGCCAGAGAGGAGCAAACCCTCTGACATGAATGAAAGCAGTACTCCTTACCCCAAGACTTGCTCCCTTCCTCCTTACCATCCAGCTGATAAACCCCTCCACCTCTGCAGGTTATACCTGACAGAGGTCCTGACAGCGTTAGGATTTCCCCACACACTCTCTCATTAGTGGCCTTGAACCCTCTTGGGAAGGCAGCGAGTAGGGGCAGGAGACAGTCAGGGGTTGCCACCAGCCACAGCACACCAGAGCTGTGACCACTGGGATATGGATGACACCTGGAGAGGCTGATGTACCAAGAGCTCTTCTGCCTGTTTTATGTGGTGAGAGGATCTTTTCTGGTGGAAATATAGTTTAAAACATTATAGCAAATTAGATAAAGCCTGAGTGTGACTTTCTCCCCCGCCCAGCAAGGTGTGCTCCAGCCTGGGCAACTCCAGCATTAGGTTCGTTCTGTCTTTGGGTTTTGTTGCCTGGCAGAAGGCAGGGAGCTCATGTGTGAAGCCAATAAACCCATGATGGTTTGAAGAAATGAAAAGGTAAAAAGAAAAGGGCTGTGAACAGGGCCATGCTACCTTTAACCTTTAACAAAAACACAACCTGGTCACAACGGGTGGATCTTTGCTGCAGTGATGCCCTGGTGCTTCCTGAGGAGCTTGTAGGTGTCTGATCTAGTCTCCAGGTATACCTGTGACCCTCAAGCCTGGAAAGAGGGTCCCCTCCACTGCCCAATGGTGCAAGTGTGTTAGATGGGAACAGGGAAGATTTCAGGGTTTAAAGCAAAGCAGGTGATTGGAAACCCATGGAAAACGTCCCAATTGTGGGACTGTTTTTTTAATTATGGAAAACTCCAAGCCAATGACTTAGGGGAAAGATGGTGACTGCAAAACGTAACCATCTGTTTCTCATTGCTGCAAACAGCAGCAATGGCCCCAAGCTCAGGTTGGAGCTTTAGCCCGTCTTGTCCCTGTAGTGTGCCAGGCTGGATCCCAGTATCCCGATGCATCACTCTGCTCCGACCCTGGGTGAAGCAGAGATGATGCCTTGCAGCAGTGATGCCACCCAGGACAACCAGGCAAGGGCAAAACAGATGCCGAACTCCTGGGAAGTCCCCCAGGGACTCAGTTCCACTGCAGAACCATTTTTAGGATATTATTTAATTAAAAAAAAAATATTTGTCCCCACGGAGCCAGCCCTGGCTCCAGGGCATGGCTGGGAAATGTAGTGTCTCTCTTCCATTCAGGGCTCCCTCCAGGACTTCACCCTGCTTGGGGTCCCTGGGGTCACCAGCTAGCACCGGGGCTCAGTGGGCACCGAGGGCACACTGGGCAGTACGTTGCTGTCACAGAAAAATAAGCATTTGGGCCAGCCAAAATAAATGTCCCTCAAAACCTTGGTCTGGGAATTGAAATTGTACGGGAAGAATTTTCCTAAAGAGGAAAAAAAACGTTCCTTCTCTTCCAAGAGCACATTGGAGAATTTTACTCTAAGGGAAGTCCCACCAGCCGGGAGGTTTGGGTTTAAACCTACATAAGATGGTACATGCTGCTGTCAGCGTTAGGTTAATGATTGGACTTGATGATCTTAAAGACCTTTTCCATTCTAGGCAATTCTAGGATTCTGCTATAGAAAGATGTGGTCATGGGCCACGAGTGTGCCCTGCCAAGGTGCCTGTACACCCTGGCATCGCCCCAGGAGAGGTACTCCATGGAGGGGCACCCCACTGCACAGCACCGGGGCGGCAGCACCAGCACCCCCCAGACAGTGGGGCTGGACACAAAGCCTTGGCCAGAGCGTGTCCTGCAGATGGCAGCAGCCCCCCCAATCTACCCCAAAACCTGGGTTTAGTGAGTTTTTCTCTATTAAAAAAAAAACAACTCGATTTTACATTTTTTTAATATATTTTAAGTTATCTTCTTGCTCAAACACATGCAGGGCTGGGGCTCCTGTGACGAGACCTTCCATTTGGGCTGAGTTCTCCAGTCACACTGCACTTGCTGCTGGGGACGTGTCTGGATCTGTGGGATATTGCCATATCCATGGCACCTGCAGACAGGGGTCCCTGACCACATCTCCCAGCCCATATCACCAGAGAGGAGCCCATGCCACCCCCTGAATGAGGCAGGAGTGAGGCAATGGTGACGGGAAGCAAGGACAGAAGCAAGAAAGGTTCCTTCATGCTTCTTCCTGATGAACGGGACTGGAGAGTCCTTGGGTCTGCTCCTGTCTGACCCCAGTTGTCCACACTACAGCACAGAGCTTGCTAGGGCTCTGCCTGCCCAACAGCTGGGGCAGAGGGATCTTCATGCACTGATGAACTTGACTGGGAAAGGGGCTCAAACCTCTTGTCCGTCAGGGTAAGCACCTCCAAAATGTGGCCTGTTCCCTGCTGCAAAGGCAGCACGTAGCTGCTCACTGATCCTCACCAGCACTGCTGGGACTGCGGCTGCCTTGGCGCACTCAGAACATCAGTCAGGAAGGAGCACCCATGTTTTGGTGAGGGGAAGCAGAAGGTGGTCCCAGCATCCTTCTCATGCTGTTGAGGGGGCTGAGTGGCAGGATCTGCTTGGCAACCCCACATGCAGTGGTGGATGGTGTCGAGGGGAAGGAGTTACCCCATGCCAGCTGAGTCCTGCTGTGCTTAGTCCAGGAGCCAGAGGGTCCCTATCCTCTTAAATCATGATGGTAAGGGAGCTTTGAACCATGTTTTGGAGGGAGACAGGTTCCTTATCAGTGGATGCTCCTCTAAACCTCGGATGGAGGTACCTCTAATGCCTCGCCAACCCAGGAGGAAAACAGCCTCTCCAGTTACCACCCCTATGCCTTGGTCCCAAACCAGGTGAGGAGGGTTCCTGGGGTATTGGACTGGCAGCTGGGCAGGTTTTGGGCTAAAGGCATTGCCACTCTCCCAGCCCCAGCCATTTCTCCATTTCTCCATTACACCCTGGAGAAGGAGAGCACTGCAGCTTTGGCTGGGGTCACCAGGTCGTGCCTGGCTAGAAGGGGGGTTTCTTACTTTGCTTTTTTTTTTTTTCATAGCTTGGATACATTATGCAACTGCTGTGAAACCCCTCCCAGCCCCAACACACTTGTCCACAGTAAATGGCGAGGGCAGATCTGGCTGCACAAGCTCAGCAGATCCCTTCAGAGAAATGGCCAGAGGCCCTCATGCCAGGAAGGGTCCTGCTGGATACACCCCCAGCACTGTGCTGCAGCCCCCAAGGATGAATGAACCAACCCCACCGCTTGCCAAGATTGTCCCCCGTCCCAGCTTGCACAAAGTGACAGTGAGGCTGGGAGCTGGCTGGGGGCCAGTGCTCACCCGGGCACCGAGAGCAGCTAGAATCGGGTGCCGCAGTGATGGGGAGAAGAGCAGCTGGAAAAAAAGATCCCTGGGACCACCATGGGGCTTTCTGCTCCTCCCTGGCGGGCAAAGGGCTCCTGCATCTTCTCCTGTGCTCTCATGGGCACAGACTCCCTTGGACACCCTGTGCCAGCACAGCAGCCAGCCTGGGATGCTGGGGAGGAGCAATCCCTGCAGCGTGTTTGCCTGTCAGGGGTGCAGGGAATTGATACCCTGGGCACCCCCTGCCCTTCCTGCAGCTGCCTTGGTGCACCAGGGCAGATAACTCCCAGGGCAGCTCCTCTTTCTGGGGCTAGATTGCCATCCTGAGGGTGGATCTCCACCAAGCTACCCCAAATGCAAGCGTCCATCTACCCAGGCTCCATGCCACCCTCGCCATCTTGCAGAGGACACCCACCCATGGGCTCCCACCTTCCCGCTCCCCCAGCACTCACCCCAGGGTACGGGGGTCCCGGCGGGTGGTGGGGGCAAGGGCCGTGGCCTGGCCTTAGTGGTGGTGGCGACAATGCGCGTGGGACCCAGATACTCCACGTAGGTGCCGGGGAAGTTACCACGCTCCTTGGTGCGCTCGTTGAGGCCGTGGAGCCAACCCTGGGGGCTGCGCTCGTCCCCGTCCTTGTAGTCGGGGCTGCTGAGCAGCCCGGCCCTGCTGACCGTCAGCACGTCCCCGGGGCACAGCGCCAGGTCCTCCTCCCTGTCCTTCTGGTACTCGTAGAGAGCCCGGTACTGTAGCCCATCCGAGGAGGCCATGGTGATGGTGTGGTGTGGGTCACGCTGCCCAAATCCAGCCGGGCTTCAGGGGCCCGGGGTGCCAGCACGGGGCAGGTATGGCTGGGCTGGGGCAATGCAGCAGGGATGGGAGCGCTCCCTTCCCTCTGCACACAGAATAAAAATTTCAGCGTTGGAAAATCTCCGAGTTGGAGAGCAGCTCCTGATGCCTCCAGCCCCAAAATTGCTATGGAGCCATGTTGGTGGCCAGGGCTCCACAAGGTTGGCTCAGGTGTGGGTAGGGAGCCTTTTCATCACCAGGGCAAATGGAAGGGAGCAAATGAGGCTATTTGGGGTGCTGAGCACAAGCACAGTCCTCTTCTCTGCCTGGTCTCATCCACACAGCGCTGAGGACCTCCCTCTCTCTGTCAGAGAGAAAGGCAGCGCATTAGCGACCAAACTGCTGCCTCAACCCCAACCCCACCACCCCGTCACCCCATCCCAGCCTCCCAAAACCGAGGAGAGCCCAGCAGCTCACTCAGCTCCTGCTTCCCAGGGAGCTCCCGCCAGCTGGGCTCGGCCGCTGCATGCAAGGAAAGTACTGGCAAGAGTCTGGAAAGTAGGGCAAGAGATCATGCCACGGGCTTTTAAAATAGACATATGTGCTGAGAAACCTCCTACCGCACGCAGCTCCCCTCCGGCAGCTCCAGCCTGGCATCATTGCACAGAGCTGGGAGATGATGAAGACGTAGGATTTTGGGGGTTTGGATTTTGGGGTTGGGGTTTTTTTGGTGCATTTTTAAATATTCCTCTGAAAGAGAGAGATCTTCCCGGAGGGGGGAAGGCTGTGCTGCTGCTGACCCACTACCCCCAGCTTCCTGCAGGACCCCGCGGAGGAGAGGAGAGATGGGGGGATGGATGGATGGATGGAGGGATGGATGGAGGGATGATGAGCAGCAGCCGCGGGGCCGTCTTTCTGTCCATCCGTCCACCCGCCTCCCAGACCTCTCCCGCTGCCCCTTCCAGCCTTACCGGGCTCAGCGCTTCCCCCGGCGGGAACGGAGAACGGGAGCGGAGCGGAGCCGCACCGGCCCCGCCGAGCCGCGCTCCGCCGGTGATGTCAGCGTCCCGCCTCCCCCTCCTCGGTACCCGGGCGGCCCCCCCCCTCCGCAGCGCCAAGGAAGGGGGGGGGCCTCCCGGCTACCGGGGAGGGGGGAAACTGTGGAGTAGGTGGATGATTTCATCCCCAGATGCAGCATCTTTGCTCTCAAATTGCCTCCTCTGTGGGTTGGAGAGCCACGGATGAGGGGGGAAACACTCCATCCATCCTTAAGGATGCTAAAGAACAGGGGAGGACCAGACCCCATGGACCCCCCATACCAGGCAGCTCTCTCTGTCCCAGCCCACCCACAGAGGACCCCATCCCTTAGCCAGGCTAGAGAACACACACAGGACAGTCAGGAGCTGCCATGGAAAATCCCAGCCCACGGATGCTCCTGTTCCTTGCTTTCCTCCTAAGTGTTTGCCCAGAAATGTTCCCCAGACCTGAGGTAAGGGCTGGACACCCCATAAGACAGTGTAGGGAGATGCTGCAAGAGCTCCTGCATGCAGCAAGGCTCCTTAAAAATTAACACAGTTAAAATATAACAGGGCTGAACTCAGAAGGGGCTGGCAGGTCTCATACAGAAAGGGCCAAGCTTGGCCATGGCAGGGACACACACATCACCAGCCCTTGGCAACAGAAGTGCTGTTACCTGCAAAAAGAACATCAGTTCTCAGCTCACCTCCAGTCATGGGACACCCATGCTGGAGGTACCTCTGCCCTGAGGTGGTTCCTGTCTCATCAAGTCTCAGCAGAGCCAGTTACACTGGGCCATGGATGAGCTGTCCCAATATTTGTTTGTGGGGCACAAAGAGGTTGATGTGATGTTCCCAAAGGTGCAGAGGCTTGGGTTTTTTTAAAATCCTTGCTTCTCACACTGACTTCTCTAAACTGGCAGTTGCTCCTTGTCTTTGCTGCAGATCGGGCATCCTAAAAATAGATGGTACCTAAAACACAAGTTCTGGGAAATGCATGCTGGCTGAATCCGGGCCAGCACTGGAGCAGTGCAGGGGTGGCATGAGGTCCAAGGAGGAACCCCAGGTGCTGAAGAAGGTCTGGGAAAACTGAGGAGACTGAGGCACAGAGGCCAGCAGAGCAATGCAGGAGATGTACAGGCCTCCTCACTCACAATTTCAGAAAACTGGCCCCTCCTTTCCCTGCAGTGCACGGCCCAACCATGCAGGGCAGCAGTGTCCTGGGGGATTTCACCCCAGCTGCATTTCCCTGGGCAGCACACAGCCCCCACTGCCCCGCTCCCCAGCCCAGCCCCAGCCCAGCAGGGACTGAAAGGGCTTTTTCTCTCCCTCATCCACTTCTGCTGGCACTGTGCTGCTGACACAGCTGCTGGGACAGAGTCAGAGTTGGCTGCAAACAGCCAGACTCTGCCCTCCTGAGTTGTGCTTCCCTGCCTGAGGCTGCCCCAGTTATGTCCCCTGTGCCCCATTGGGGATGAAGAGGTTTTACCAAGCGCCTAAAGCCTTGCTTGGTCTCCCCAGCCTGTTCCACAGGGGCTGTGAGGCCAAAAAGGTCTGGGGAGGTGCCAGTGCTCCAAGAGCTGCCTGGGGAAAAGCAAGGAGATCTTTTCCTCCTGGGAGGGGGTTAGAGTTGGGGAGGCTGATGGGTACATCACCATCTGACATTATAACCCATCCTATCCTAGGATCAATCCTATATACAGGCCAGGAATCAACACAGTCCCAGGGCTCTGGGGCAGGGAAACACCCTGGCATGACATCCACCATCTCCTCTTCCCAGGCTGCTGAGTGGGATCCCATCTTCCCCTCCCAAGGTACCTCAAGGGTCCACAAACCCAAAGGCACCATCTTCTGCTGGAGCCAAGTCCCATTCCCCCCAGATGGGGCTGAATATCACCCCAGCCCTCCTCGGCATAGTCAGCTTCTATCCCAGGGCCTCTCCCTATTGCTTGCCTCCAGACATCCCCCTACTCCAGCTACAGCAGGATCATTCCAAAAACTCCTCCACCCCAGGCTGCCCCTCAATCCCTGTCACCCCTACACTGTTAATTTAACCCCCCACCTCACTCCATCCCAGAGGTGGGTACATCCCCTAGGGTGGGCAGGGAGCCCTCAGGGACCACCCAGCAAAGAGTGCTTCAGGCCTAATTTTGAGCAAGCAGAGGAGCTGCTTATCAGGCCCTAATTAGCTACTGATCCTTCCTCAATTGCTTAATGAGCAGCACTCATTGCAATGAGAACTTTGCCTTTGACTTTGCTTTTCTGTGGGGTGTGCAGGAGGAGGCATCACTGCACCTTGCACCCCATGTTCCCCTTCATGCACCCCTTTGCTCACTGTCTGTACAGCCCAGGATGGGGCCATGGTGGGTAGAGTGACACGTCTCCTTGCTGGAGTCCTCAGGCTCTGCTGCAAGCCCCTCTCCTCTCCTGACTGGAGGGACAGCCTTTGGTGGGAGCATCTCCCAGGGGATGATCAGCAGGCACCCCTCCCTTGGCTGCCTGTCCTGACCTTCCCAAAGTGACAGTGTGAACCCGCTGCTCCCTGATTTGCTTTGGAGGCTGCCCATCACCATCCTGCCCAGCCCCAAGGTGTGCTGGTCATGCTTGCCCTGTGCTTCCTGGCAGTGGCTGGGGGAAGTTAGCCACACATCTGGCAATAAATAGAGCAGAAATAGAGTTGTTAACATGCCTGGATGGAGTAAGTGAGGTTGTGAAACCGGGCAGAGCCCTTCCCAGCTGGAGAAATCAGAAAGAAATGATGCTTGATTTCCACTGATATTTTGGAATTGGCTTTTTTGATTTAATCTGTTTCTCCCCTTCAGAGGGGGCCATGCTTTGCTTTCTTTTTCTTGGAGCAGGAAAGCTCCCTCCCTTGGTTTTCTCCCAGGAGCGAGCTCTGGCCTCTTTTGGGTTTGTTTTAGGAGCAGCCAAGTGCTTCTTTAAGCAACCTCCCAGTATGGTGCCTGCAGGCAGCTGGGACCTGCTTGCTCCTACAGCCGTGCTCCTGTCACCACCACCAAGCTGCCCCCAACCTGGGGAGATGCTGGAAAAAGACTGAGGAACATAACAAAAGGCTCGAGGCATGGCCTGGGGCTGGCACTGGGGCTCCTTCCTGCACCTCTCTGCAGAGTTGAAGCTTCACAGCATGGCAGGTGCCGGGAGCTGCTGGAGCAGGTGCCGGAGGAGAGATCACTGTGCCAGGCAGGGCATCCCTGCACAGCACCTTGGACTGATGGCCCCTTGACACTATCTCCCTGGGCAGCAGGCACCAGTGCACCCTGGCACCAACCCTTGAGCTGGACCATGTCCCACGCCCCAACTCGTGTCAGGAGAAAGCTCCATCGCCATCCTCACTGGCCAGACAACGGCCATGGCTTCAGAGCCTGGCTCCTGCCTGCAGCAGCCCCCAGAGCATCAGCCCTCGGGCACAGAGTTGTCCTGATGCAACCCCACAGCGCGGCTCGCCGCATCCCTGAGCTCACCCAGCTTGGCTTTACAGCAGCTGGTGCCTTGGCATGGCCCTTGTTAATTAATTTGGGAGGGATTTGCTGGTCTGGACACGTGAGAAACAAGAAAATGCTATCTAGAGGGACATGGGCAGGTGGCCAGTGGCAGGGCAGGCACAGGGGGACTCACTGTGTGGAGGGAAGCTCAGCCTGATACACAAGCAAGGAGACGTCACCAAGCTCCTTTTAATTCATTATTAACACACAGCTACAAACAGCATCATGATTAAAATCAGCTACGTAAGGCCCAGGGCCAGATCCTTACCCTGAGGGACTCACACAGGGGGGTTCGCACATAGACATAGCCACAGGAATGGGGAGGAAGCTCCCCCGAACCAGGAGCTGCAGCCATGGGGAAATCGGTGTGGTTCCACTGTCCGGTCCCTCCCAGGGTGGGGCAATTGGTGATTTCCCCAGTTCTCCAGCCAAAATGCTTCAAGTCCTTTCAAAGCTGAGGACTGAAGTACTCCATTTTCAAGATGCCAAAAACTTTTGGTTCCTGTAGATTTTTATTTCTCCCCAGCAGGAGGTGGGAAGTGATGAATTCAGCACAATTTTGCAACGTTCAGTAACTTCCATCTGCAAACCCAAAGGCAGGTTCATCTCAGGCTCTTTGCAGTGTATCCGTCCATCCATCCATCCATCCACCACTCTCCAGCAGACAGGACCCTGGACAAACAGCTGGACAGATGCTGCCAGCCCAAAGCACGCACATGAAAGCCCTTTGCAAGGTGCTTACCTGGCTGGGGATACCCTGAAATCCCATCAATCTCAGGCTGGTCTGGTCTGCATGGCTGGACCTGCTCAGGGGCTTATTACCTGTTGCTTTACCAGGAGGGAAACTGAGGTGCAGGAGGGATGTCCCCTGTGTCCAGCTGAGTCCCTGTGGATGACAATTAAGCCAAGCAAGCCCAGCTCAGCACCTGCGTGGCCTCCTTGCTGACAGATTGCTCAGGCTCATTAACATTTCCTGGCAGGAGGGCTGTCAGGGTGCCCTGTGCCCACTCAGTGCAAGCTGCCAGTTTAGGTTCCTCCTCCTCCATTCCCAAGCAGATGCTTTGTTAGCATCACAGGCTAATTTGCCTGTAGAGAGGAATGGATGGTTGCTCTGAAATGCCTCCTTGGAGCACCCAGCAGTGCCTTGCTGGAGCCCTGGGTAGGGGACACTGTGCCCACAGTGAGCCTGGCCATTAACCAGAGTACGCCAAGGCCCAGGGTCATCAGCCGAATGGAAATTCAGCACTTGAATGCTCACAATGCAAACATGGGCTGGAAGAGGCATGAGGCTGGGAGCAGACCTTGCAGCTTTTTCTCAAAGAAAATCCCAGGGAGGGGTGCTTGGTGCAGAGGCCGTGGCCAGATCCTGACACCAGATATACATACACCTGGCTCCTGCGCTTCCCCAGGCATGGGTCAGCAGCCAGGCTGGGGACAGAGGACCTCAGGAGCGATGACTTATGGCCACTTTCCTGCCCTCAGCCTCCCAGGGTCAGGTTGATGGAGAGAAGGCTCCAGTGAGAGGCATCCCCACATTCTAGGGAAGGAGATGCTTGGGGTCCAGCTGGGGCTGCATGCGGGAATGGGACAGTGGGGAGCTGGTGTGGCTCTGCTGGGAAGGAGGGATGAGGGAATGTCACTGAGCTTGTCCTGCTGAGGTCAGGCCAGGCCTTCCTGGAGAGCCAGAAAATCCAGCTCTAGCTCCCTAATGAGGCTTGGATGGGCAACACTGGGGAGTGGCCAAACCCAGGTATTGGAAAGGCGAGTGGAGCATCCCACTTTGGTCTTCCCTGTGGTTGGGAATGATTGGGAATGAGAGCAAGTATTTATGTATTTGCCAAAAATTTCAGGGTGGGGGTTTGCAGGTAGTGAACAGGGTCAGGCTGACATGGGGCAACTTTTGGGAGAGAGGCAATATGATGGGGGTCTTCATCTGCACTTAGGGGGCAGCAATCTGACTTCAGGAGAGGGATGAAGGCTTAGCCTCTCAATCTGAGCAGCTTCATGGCAGCAGGGGATGGGCAGCTGCTGCAGGGAAGGGCTGGGGCTGCAGACAGCAAGGGGCAAAGGGTTATCAGCCCCAGCTCCAGCACAGGTTGCATTAATACCCAGGGTGCCTGGGAGGGTTGGAGCCTCCCTGAAATACCACTGGGCTTTGGCTGGAGTCCAATGGGGCTGACTTCATCCTGCTGAAATCTATCATTATGGCCAGGCAGGGAATTTGCTGTGGGGTATGGGGGAAACCAGGCATGGGGTGGAGTGTACCGAACACCCAGAGCCTGTGTTATCTGCTCCCCAGTCTCCTGCATTGCTCCTCAGTTTGATGGCAAGCTGAAGGGACATACTGTGAGTGTTGGGGAGGGGACCAACACGAGCCCCTGCCCCAAAGGTGTGCTGGGTGGACAAGCAACCCTGCCATGGTCAGGCTGGGGCACGCAGGATTCCCCGTGTGCTGTTTGGCTTTCTGTCACAGCCCCCCTCTGTGGGAAACCAGCCCTGCTTCACAGCGTCTTTCCAAAGAAAATCACTTTTGGCAGCCCTGAGGCAGTGGCAGGTCTCTGCTGACCTGCTCCAGCCCTGGCATCTGTTATGGCTGTCACTGTCCTCTCCTGCTGTCACCCTGCCAGCGAAAATATGCCTCCCTGTGCAACAGTTAGGGACGGTCCGTACAGCTTTGGCTTCTCCTTTGAAAACTGGCTCACATGGCCTTTCCCCTATGCTCTCCTCTGCCTGCTTCTCTTTTATAGATTCAAAGAGTGGTTTGGGCTGGAAGGAACCTTTAAAGGTCATCTAGTCCACTCCCCTTGCAGTGAGCAGGGACATCTTCAACTAGAGTGGGTTGCTCAGAGCCCCGTCTCACCTCACTTTGAATGTTTCCAGGGGTGGGGCATCTACCACCTCTCTGGGCAACCTGTTCCTGTGTTGGTCCATGAGGCTGGAGATTTGGGTTTTGGAGACATCCCTGTCCAAGCAGACCAGAACCATGAGCCAGCAGTGCATCCGCAGCATGAGCCCAGGAGAACGGGGTGACTCAACCACAGAAGTGGGTGGCAGAGGGGAGCTGTGACCCATGGCTGGAAAACCCCGAAGGGGATGCGGAGGAGGGTAGGGGGTGGTACCCCCACCACGGCTCCAGCATCCGCCCCCCTGGGGCTGGTATCATTGTCCCCCCAAAGTCCCTATCCTGGGAGTCCCCACATGCGGGGCGGGCGCCTGGGCCCCGCCAGCTCCCGTGAGCAGCGGGATGGGGACAACCGGGAGGCTGCCCCGGGGCGGGTGGCTCGGCGGCAGAGGGCAGCAAGCCACCGGGCACCCAGGGATGCGGTGGCTTCGCCACCCCTAGGGGGTGGTCCCGGCCGGGCCGGGCCGGGCGGGGCGGGGGAGGTGGCCCCGGGGCTGCGCCTGCTTAAAAGGCGGCGGTGGCGAGGGAGGGCTGTAGTGCAGCCGGGACAGGCTAGGGCAAGGGTCTGGGACTTGATCTCCGCTCAGGTAGGCTGGGCTCTGCGCTTCGGGGAGTGGAGTCCGGGGGTTCCCCTCCATCTCTGCCTGTGGGGAGCCCCCAGGGTCTCATGGAGGGGGGTGGCAGTGCCGGGGTGAGAGCTGCCCCTGATAGCCTCTCTGCTCTCTTCAGGTGCAAAGATGGGGTTCTTCACCTTTATCAAAGTCATGATGGTCCTCTTCAACCTGGCCATATTCGTAAGTGCGCCCCAGCTGCTGTCTCTGCGCGGGGGGCCCGAGCCTGGCAGCCCCCCTGCCTGCTCCGAGAAACCGGGCTGGAGGGCTGGGGTCTGCGGGGGCAGTTCCTGAGCTGGGCAGGGGTGGGCGAAGCCTGTCCCCGTGGGCTCTTCTGCCCCTCAGTGTCCCTTCTGTGGCGGTTGAGGAGGGGTGTGTTGGGTGTTGGTAGGACTCATGCTCCTGAGAGGTGGTGTGAGAGATGCGGTCTCTGGCCCCAGGCTGAGGACTTAACTTTGTGGGAGCCTCCAGCTCTGGCCAAAGCCCAGGGCACCGTGCTGGGCTCAGGACAGTGGCTGTTGCATCAGCCACCCATGTTCCTTGCTGTGCTGAAGCTTTGATGGAGGGTGCTAGGTGCCCTAGAGCTGGAGGGGTTGCTGGGTTCCTGCCTGGGGGGATTCATCTCTGTAGGGGAGCTGCCCATGTGCCTGACAGTGGAATGGGAGTTTTTGGATGCTGGGGGGTCCCCGGAGTACATACAGCCTCTGCTCCCACCTAGGGCAAAGGGTAGTGGAGTTCCTGGGAGCTACACTGACTCTGCAGGAGCATTGAAGCCACCTGGAAAGGGGTGTGGTGGAATAGAGCCTTGGGTAGGGGAGGTGCAGAGCCCCTGTGCTCACCCAGCTAAAGCACTCCCTCCTTAAGGCACCTACTGGGACTTGGGGCTGGTGGGGAAGGTTGAGCAGGTGGCAGGGTTGGGTCAGGCTGGAGGTAGCCCTGAGCTGCCTTTGCTGGGAGTTTGTGAGTGTCTGGAGCCCAGGGCTGCTCAGCTGCTCTCCTGGGTGAGCAGGCAGCCTCCCTGGATGAAGGAACTCATGATGGTAGCTAGTGTCTGAGCCAGCTGCATGTTGCCCTCTGGGGTCAGGGGGGTGACCTGTTGTGCTGCTGGCTCAGTAGCCCTACATGAGGGTTGCTGGCACTGTAACCCATTGGGCTGGGGAAGAGGGCAGATGTGATACTGCAGCCGGGGATGTGCTGGTGGTGGAGTGTGTTTTGGGGTAGTGAACCCTCTAGCCAACCCAAGCCTGTGGCACCAAGGCCCTGAGTGGTCATGGTGTCTTGCTTTGGTATGGCAAAAACTTGCAAAGTGCAAGAAATACCCAAATCCCAGATCCCTGCCTGCCTGGGAGCTGACAATGTCCTTCTCCTCCTAGCTTGGCGGTGGAACCCTCCTGGGAGTTGGCATCTGGGTCACAGTTGATGGAGATTCATTCCTGGAGATATTTGGGACGCTCTCCTCTAGCGTCATGCAGGTTGTGAATGTGGGCTACTTCCTCATCGTCATTGGTGCCATCTTGCTGGTGATTGGCTTCCTTGGGTGCTACGGTGCCCAGAAGGAGAGCAAATGTCTCCTGATGATGGTACGGACTTGATTTACCTCCTTATCAAACCTCATTTGAGATGGGTCTCTGGTGGGGGAGATCTGAGGAACAGATTTCTCTGTCGAGATGTGCTCCTTGGATATTCCTGTCTGGTGGAAGGCTGGGTGGACCTTGAAAAGGCAGTGCTGGACCCAAAATCTGCCCTGAGCAAGGCTGAAAGGAGGTAGAAGCTGGCTCTGAGCAGAGGTCTCTCTTGGAGCATGTTCGTAAAGATCAACCCCATGCAGATGGAGGGTTACAGGGCCCCAAGGTTGTGCTGCTTCTGCCTTGGAGCAGAGCTGAAGGCAATGAGACAGGGCTTGAGTCCTGAGGTAGGGTCTTTTGGCCCTTGGGAAAGCAGATGGGTTCCTGGGGGCCCTGTGGACTCTGGCTGTTGCTTTGACCTTCCTCCCCTTCCTGTATCCTAGTTCTTCTCGGTGGTGCTGATCATCTTCATTGCCGAAATTGCTGCTGCTGTGGTGGCTCTGGTCTACACAGGTCTTGTGAGTGGCATATCTGAGTCTTGGTTTGGGCCAATGGGTAGGACAGGTCCCAGATTAGGAAAACAGGAGACACTGAGGCTGGCATTGCTGCCTATGGATGGGGAACCTGAGAGGTGGGCACTGCTGCAGGAGGAAGGGATGCCAGTCCCTGCTGGTACCAGCTACATGGGCAGGCTGTGGTGGCTTGGCTGAGGGTGGTGGGAACAGGGATTCCTATTGCCCTAAAGAAGTAAGGGTTATGGTACAAGTTTTGCCCACATGTTTCTTTCAAACCCCTTAGTCCAATACCAGCTTAGGCTTGATGCCTCTCCACCTCTGATGGTAGGAGCCACACAGGAGAGGAAGTCCCTAATGCTTCATGCTGAGCAAACTCAACCCCTTATTAGGCACCTGAGAAACCACCTGGGGAGAAAGGTGACTGCCTCGTTAGGCACTAGAGAAGTCAACTGCAGGACAAATGTCATTCCTGGCTCCCATAGTTACGCTGCTTATCAGATGACTCACTGGTCATTAGTGATCTCAGTGCTATAGAGCACTGGTTAGTATGGAAGGGGCCAAACTGTCCTGGGCCAAAGGGACATGGTGTGATGTTCTTCTGGTCATGCTGGGTCTAGTTGACTTCTCCATGGACTGAGATCCAGCATGGGGTCTCTTGGCTCTGTGGTCCTCCCCAGGTCCTTCTCTGATGGTATTTCTCTCCCTCTTCCAGGCAGAGACACTGCTGTCAGCTGTATTGACCCCTCTCTTGAAGGATAAGTATGGAGTGGATGAAAATTTCACAAGAGACTGGAATGTCACCATGGAGAAGGTATGCTGAACTGTGGAGCCCCCACCTGTGGCTCAGGATGCTTCCAGCACAGGCTTGGTGGTGCATACCTGGGTGGGCCAGCAGGATGGGAGTGGGAACACTATTGCAATCCTGCATGTGCTGAGCTGAGACCACCCCATCAGCTTCCCAGGTGCTTGGGACCTACCCACTTGGGATCTAGTGATTCTGCAGCTGGGGTGAGAGCTCTACATGATGGAGTGTGGGGCAAAATCCTGGTCCCAAGAAGGACACTGAGCACTCCCCTCTAGAGCTGGGTTGGGCTGGGTAACCCCCTCCATGGGGCAGTGGGGTCCAGATCATGTCTGACCTCTGGGAGGAGACCTGCAGGGTATTTTCCCCATCCTCTCCTCTCTTCCTTTTAGGTCCATTGCTGTGGTCTAAGTAACTACACAGACTTCAATGACACCCACTGGCTTGCTACACATGGAACCTACCCGGCGCCCTGCTGTAAGGGTGTGAAGATGTGCAGTGCCACAATGGCTGCAGAAAGTGAAGTCCCGGTATGGATGTGCCAGCAGCTCTTCCATTCTGGCAGAGCCTGGTTTGGGGTGGGCCTTGGTACAGAGAAGGAGACCTGTCCTGTAGCTCCAGCCTCAGCTCTGGACATGGCTCTCTTCTGGGCTCTAAGGCCTGGGGAATGGCTGTGATAGCCTTGGCAGCTTCCTGGTGGAGACAAGCAAAGCAGCTCCCACTGCTCTGGTCTTGAAAGGAGCTCTGCAGCAGGGTGGCATGTCTGGAGCCAAGCATGAACCCAGGCACCATGCTGCCTTTTTAGGTGATTTCCCTGCCTCCCCCTGCAATATTGTGCTGCAGCCTGAGAAGTGGATGAGATGGGTTGACCCCTGAAGCCCCCAGATGTTCTCCATGGCAGTACAGCTGTAGGTTGGAGAACCATACCTGTTGTGCCCCAGCGGCTGGGGGATTGCTACCCCTTGCTCATCCTCAACTGCATGGTTGCCTCCTGCAGGGTTGTTTTGATAAGATTGTGGAAGAAATCAAGACTAATGCAGGTGTGGTGGGTGGCGTGGCAGCTGGCATCGCTGCCTTGGAGGTGAGTGCCTGAGCATTGCTGCATTGCTCCTTGTACCTGGGGGTGAGCAGTGGGGCTGGCACCAGCCTGGGTGGCTAAGTGGCTGCAGGGGGTTAGTGCAGCCTCATGGACCACCATCTGCTGCAGGGTGGATGAGCCTTCTTCCCTGGGCACACTTGGCTCTTCCTCCTTGTGTGTGCTGGGGATGGATGCTGTGGGCTGTGACCCAAGCCCGTACTGGGGTGGGACATTCAGCAGGGCTAACTCATAGCTTGTTCCCCACAGATTGCAGCCATGGCGGTCTCCATGTACCTGTACTGCCGTCTGGATCAGAAATAACCCCAGGAGACAGGAGGGTGATCTGCCTCCCCAACCATGCTGGGGTGCGCCTGTGGTGTGCCATGCTTCTGGGGAGGAACCCCATTGCTCCCTGGGCCTTGTACTGTTCTGTGCACTGTGATTTATAGCTGTGTTTTGATCTACTGAGCTGGAATCTGTAGAGTTTGTGTATATTTTTGTACTGATATGTCATACTGAGTCTGTACATAGAGATTTGGGGTGTTTTATGAAGGGGGGTGGGAGGGGAGGAGAAGCTGCTTGGTCTGTTTAGCTTATGCCAGTGGGAGATAGTGGCACGGGGGCTGATCAGGGCTGCTGATCGGACAGGGACACAGTGATGCCTTGATAAACCCTTGCAGGTGAGTCCTGTAGTGTCCCCACTGTGCCCTTACATAGGGACTGGTGTGTGCCCCCCTGAATTGCCCCCTTGAACTGGGGCTGATGACCAGCCAAGGTGTTGTAGGTAGTAACTACACCCTCACATGGGGCTGTATCTACCCCTGCACCCATTTTCTGCCAGCCCTGACCCTGTCACTGTGTTGTTCCCTAAAGGAAATGCTGACAGGTCTCTGTCCCTGCCCTGACATGAAGATGGCCTGTGGTGGTTGGGGCTGCCCTGTACCCCCTGTCATTTCATGGTTGAGCCCCTCTCTGTGTTATAAAGAAACCCAAATAAACATTTGACCTTGGTAACAAATTCTTTTCTGGGGTTTTCTCTTCATGCTGCCTTCAATCCTGCTTGGGGAGGGTGCAGTGGGGTGGGGGGCTCCCTTGCCTTCCCCCCTCCCCCCCTGTTAACCCTGCCTCCTCTCTCTCTGCTGCAGCTCCTCACCTGCTCTGGTGCTTGGAAACAAGCAGCCTGGTGTTTGTACAACAGCCGGGGAGCAGTAGGGGGGGAGCATTAGCCTTGTAAACCTGCCCACCAGCCACCACTGCCCTGGGCAACAGCTTGGCTTGAAAGGCAGGGAGGGCTCTGTGGGGTTTGTATTAGTGTTCCTTCAGCCCTGGGACCTCCAAATGGGGTGCCTGGGGTGGTGGGGGAGAGGAGGTCCAGCATTGTCCCACACTACTTGTGTGATACACCCACAGCCCTATGCATGGGGATAGTGGAGTGGTCTGTGGGGGTGGTTCTAGCCACCTTCTTTCCTCGGCCTTGCTCCATCCCTGCCTTGGGCACCACCTCACCTTAAGCATCCACTTGCTGTGCCTTGGTTTTGAAAGTGAGGCCAAGGTGGGTGGTTTGGGAGGTGGGTGTTGAAGGCTGTTTCACCCTGTTTTTGAGAGGAGGCTCCCACCCCCCAGCTGTGGGGCAGAGGGTGAGGGCTGTGGGGACCTGAAGGATGGCAAGATTAGCAGCAGGCAGGAGGCCAGCGTGCAAACAGCCTCTGCATGCAGTGCCTTGCTCTGTGCCCACCATGGCTCCCCCTTATCAGCTCCTGTACCGGGTACTGTGCTGCACTGGAGCACTGCTGTGGGCCCTCAGGGTCTGGTATCTACCTGGCAGCACCAATGTGCTGCTGGGAGCAGCTGGGTGGCAGTGGGACAGGCACGGAAACGTTTCCTTGTGCTGGGTGACTCAGCCCCAGGGACATGGGTTTTAGTTCTGCCCCATGGCGAGGCATGTGGGGGAAGCTGCCAGAAAATAGCCTCTCCTTCCTCCTCCTCATGAGACAAGTGAGGGTCCTGGTTTTGCCATAAACCGCTGGCCTCAGGGGTGATGTCAGATCTTTTAAAGCCATCCTGGTAAACACTCTTTTGCCATCACCCCTGTGGGGTGGAGCAGGCTTGGAGGTGATGCCTGGCTGGCTGAAGGTTCCTGGCTTCACACCTCTTCCTGGCCATGGGGTTTCTCCAGGACAGGACAGGCTGTTTCTGTGGTACTGGATTTTAGCAATAACCCAGTAACTACTGGCTTGGTTCTTCCCCTCTACCTGCTTGGGAAACTTGAAGGACCAGTTTCTGTTCCCGGATGCAATTCCTCCCCATTGCCTTTTCCGCCTCTCATCTCCGGGCAGCAGCAGGGGTAAGCCAGGCTGGTGCAGCCTCCCCTGTGCTCCCGCTGTGTCCCTGCCCTTCCCACTGCCCAGGAACTGCTGGAGCTTTGGGGCTCCTGGAGGACACCGCATCCCAGCTGGTTCCTACCAGTCCCAGGATGCACTCCAGCCCACCACTCATCCCCACCAACCCATGTGGGTGCCACCAGGCATCTCTACACCCTGTAACACTTAGACTTGCCTGTTTCCCCTGGACTGACATCCCGGGGTGCCTGCCAGCACCCCAAAAGCTGACAGCTGTGTCATGGGTGTGTGAGGCCAAAAAGTCCTTGAGGGCATGTGGCAAACAGAAACTTCCTTATTGCCGCTGGGAAGGCGTCCTTGAACTCGAGGTGCCAAGGCAGCTGATGAGGTGTGTGGGTTCCTCTCAACCCATGACACAGGGTGGGGGAAAAGCAAGAGGCTAAAGTCTTTGTGGCAGGAGCTGCAGCAAGCAGGCAGCGCCCTGCTGCCTGCCCGAGCCTGGGTCACTGCTGTCTCTGGTCATGTACCCTTCAGTGCTCCCCGGCCACGGGTGGCACCACCCACCGTGGGCAGTAACTCCTGTGGGTGCTGGCCAGCCTGGCCAGCTGGTGTGGGCAGAAACCCTCTGGGATGGGCAGAGCCAGTGGGAAAGAAGGGTGGCTGCTTTTTGTCTCCTGGTTTGAGTTTGCCCATCTCATGGCTGGATGGCAAGGAGAGACCCATGCGGGGGGACACTGGGCAGCAGAGCTGGGGTCAGTGTCAGGGCTGGGCTCAGCAAATGGGTGGCATTTGGTGCCAATGCTCTGGGCTTTGCTCTGCACAGGGAAACAGGGGTGCACCAGTCCCCCACCCACTACGAGCCTCTGGGACTGGTGTGGCATCTCTGGCCTTGTCTACTGAGGCCCCACAAGCCCCCATGCAATGGTGACTAGCCTGACGTAACCATATTCCACCCCACACACAACAGCCTTGGACCTTCTCCCTGCTGGAAATAGCCAGTTTCAGAGCTCATGTGGGTAATTTGCCCCAGCTTGGGGCGTGGGGTGGCTTGAGGCCAAGCTGTTCCCTGGGAGGCACTAAGGAAGGGCCAAATGTGTGCGATGGAGGCTGGGCTGGGTGGGGTGGATCGCTGGCCTCCCCCCAGCAGCCTCCTGTAGGACAGCAGCCCCATGGGGACAGAGTGGCAAAAATGGGGGGTCAGATACCTGAAGAGTTGCCTTTCACCCCTGACAACCCCATGGGGTTTCTGTGCACCCAGTGCCCTTGCCATGATGGGTGTCATGCACTGGCCAAAGTCCCAGGAGAATTGCAGGGCATGTTCACCACCAACGTCAGCTGCCCCAGGGCACAGTGGGCAAAGCCCTACAAGGACAGGGGTGGGTGTTGGCAGGGAGCGGGCAGCACCCAAGAAATAAGCTGCACCCTCATGGGAATTAGCTTTGGTGGGGAAAGGAGGTATCATGAGTGGGAGGAGGAATCACAGCTCTGGTTTGTGCTGATAAAGGGAGTGAATGGGCAGCAAAAGCAAACTCATCTGGCATCAGCTACCCAAGAAGTGCCTGCTGTGGGGGATGTCCCCCTCCTGCCATAACAGCCAGGCTGGGACATTCCCAGATCGAGAAGGAGAAGACATCCTTGAAGGGCATGGGCTGGGCCAGGGGAAGAAGTGAGGCAATGCACCCTTTTCCTGGCACAGCCTTCCTCCCTAGCTCCCCTTTTCCTCATCTCTACCCCATAGATAAACCATCCTGGGTGCCCACCCTGCCCCAAGGGTGCTTTCTGGGCAGCTCCCCGCCCTGATGATTTGTTGGGATAGCAGAGGATGGAAGGGCTATTCAAAAGACAGCAAGGAGCTTACATTGAACCTGGGGAGTTAATCATTAACCCCGCACCAGGCAGGACACAGTGTAATAATCATCACAGCAACAATCTTGGGTACCCAGTTGAAGATTAATTTGTTGTTGGGCTTGTTGGGTGTGGGCACAGGAGGTGGCAGCCCCATTACGGGAGGTGCAGCAGGGGTTGGAGATGGGCTGGGTGCAGGGGAGGGACCCCCCACAGGCTGGGGCCAAGGGTAGAAGCCAAGCAGAGCCCTTTCTGGGAGAGGTTTGGGCTCTTTATAAGGCAGAGGGTGCTGAAAATTTGGGATTAGCTCCCTGATCTGGGATGTAGGCGGTTTGGGCACAGCGTCACTGCCTCCCTCACACAAAAGGATGGGGACAGGGCTCACACACCCCAGGTACTGGCATCCCTCCAGCACTGAGGTTCCTCCATCCAAGCTGACATGTCTGTTATCCTAGAGGATGCTGGCTAAAGGGTGTTTCCCTCCATCTGTGGGGCACAGAGGGACCAATGTGCTGTGGGAAGGGTCAGCCTGGAATTGTCTCCCACATCCCAGCCCCTCACTGGAGCACAGGGACTCCCCTAGCACAGAGATCCCCACCCAAAAAGCCTACTGCATAAAAATAACCACCACCAGAAATTATGCAAAATTCACCTTCCCTGCCCCACCTCCCAAGCTCTGGAAAGGTCAAGTTTCATGCCAAAGCTATTTAGCTTTTGTTTAATTATCAGCCAGCTCCCAGGACGCAGAGCAGCCCGGACAGGTTCTCCTTTGTGTGGCTGCACAAAGCCGGGGAGGCCGGGATGGGGGTGACGTGTGGGGCTGAGACCTGGGAACCCACAAGATGGGCAGCACGTGCTAAAGGCGGTGCCACATGGGGCCGAGCTGTGGGAGCCAGTGGGTTGGGCTTCCCAGGAAGAGCAGGTGATGGGCAAGTGTCCTGGTTTGCCCAGCCAGCCCCCAGACACCTGGGGATGCTCCAGCACCTGCAGGCTGAGCTGGGAGGTGAATGGGACCCTGAGAAAGGGCAGGATGGGGAGCAACCCAGCTCCTCTAACAAGCTTCCTGGAACTGAGCCCCTTCAGGCTCTGAACCTTGTCATCACCATCAACCAAGGGATGAGCCAAAGCTCTCTATCAGCCTGGCACAGGTGCTCCCCTTCAAGGGGGTTAACCTGCTTTCAGCATCATCTCTCCCTTTCAGGAGGGGATGCCCTGATAAACTCAGTAGTTTGCAAATACTGACTCCTCAAAGTGGGCACGATGTAGTGGGTGTCAAACCTGAGTCCACATCACCCTGCAGGGCTCTGCCCATGGGCACCAGTCCCTGCAGCCAGATCCTTCCCTCGCCCACAGCACCCTGGCAAGGGCTCAGAGCTGCAGGGTTTGGTCTCAGCAGGAGGTGGATGTGGAGGCTGCCAGGAGGTAAGACCTGCTCTGGCACTGCCCAGCAAAACCCCTGGGGGTGGGTGAAAAACTTCTGGCAAGGGGGTGCCCCCCCAAAAGCTGTGCCTAGTCCTGGGGAGGGGGTGGCAGATGCCTAGGAAGAAGCCCAGCCTGGCTGCAGGGATCAGGCCGTGGAGCAGGAGGCAGCTGGTACAGAATGCAGGTTGTGGCCAGTATATGCCAGTGTCCAACACTCTCCCACTGTGGTTTTGTTTGGGTCCTGTGCTCTCTGACCCAGAAACACCCCTAGGCCTCCCTGCCCCATGGGAGCAGAAATTTGGAGAGGTCTCTTGGGCTTCCTGCAAAAGGTATCCACTTAGGGCTGACCCAGTCTCTGTGGCTCTTTCTTCTCATGGCAGGACCAAGCCTGCTCCTCGGCTGGCTTCGCTTTACCCCTGCCTGCACCCCCCACAGGTGCTCCCTGGAGATCCCTCCCGCAGCCTCTGCTTTTGCTTTGCCATCCTCGGCCACAACCAGGCAGGGGCTCAAAAGCTCAGGAGCAGTGTCGGGGGGCTGGCCCTGGTGTGACACAATCTGGGTTGTCAGGTCTCAGCTCCAGCCGTGGCTGGTTGATGGCAGGGTCCCCTCCAGCTGCAACATCTCTTCCTTCTGCTGTGACCTTAGGCAGGGGGTCCTTATTCCAAGACCCCATTTCCCACGAAAGAAAGAAACCCACATCCACCAGAGTCCAGAAATGCAGCCCAGCCCTGTGGGACAGTGGGGTTCAAGCACCAGGGCTGCCTGTTCACTGCCCCTAACCTTAGGACAAGCAGCTGCTTCAGCCTGCTCCCCCCCAAGGGGACAGCAAGCCAGGAGCCACGGGCCACGAGTTTGTATTTCTCAGGGGGCGGCACCTACAGGTGCCGGGGGAGGTCAGGTTATGCCAAGCAAATCCTGAGGCAGCTGGTCAGAGTTTCCGTCCATGGCCAAACTGAAGATAGAAGTGATAAAGCTTGAGGAGGTAACAGCTCGTAAACCTGCGCCAGCTGCTCCAGCACAGCTCGGAGGACCTCTGCTGGCACAGGAGCTACAGGGCAAGGCCCCGTTAGCCCACGGCCAGCCCTCTGGAGCACAGGGCGGAGCAAGGCAGCAGAGGACAGGGGGCTGTCCTTTCCAGAGCTAGAGACCTGAGTCCTAAGCCACAAACCAGGCCAGCTATGAAACACGAGAGGCTCAACAGCTTTGCAATGTTTACTCTTGAAAAAATAATTCGATTGAGAAAGCGGCAAGCCCTGGGGATGCCCACGCACCCAGCCCCACCACACCCGAGCCTTGCTGGAGGAACGGGGAAGGATGGAAACCAGCAGGTCCACTGGAGTGTGTGGAGAGCTTGAAGCCCAATGGTCAACTCCTGCTCTTGCTGAGAGCAGGGAGCCACGGTCCCCTGGTCACTGCAGGGTGTGCAGAAGAGGGGAATGTGCATTTAGCCATTCTCCATCTGTAAAATCACCCTTCCCCAGCCCCAGGAGGAGTGAGGAGGAAGCCAAGCCTGAGCCCTGCCAGAGGAGAAGGGAAAGGGAGTGCATTTAGTTTCGGGGAGAAGGGAAACTGGGCCTTGGGAACAGAGATGCCAAGGAAAGGGCATCACAGTGGAGAACCATGGAAGGTTTTCCAAAGCAGAATAGGGGGAGTGAGCTGCTTTCCCCAGGAAGAAGCCAAGTCCCTTTCCCATCACTCTGAAAGGACCTGCTTTACCCCGAGGGCCAGTGTATAGAGGCCACCTGCCCACTGGCTGCCAGGGCAGAGTCCCAGCAAAGGGCAGCACTGTGGGTGCCAGAGGAGGGCAGGGTTGAACCCAAACCCAGTACTGCAGTCTCAAGGGTATCCGTCTCAAGGGTGCCACCCTGCACCCTCTTATACTCCTCCTGCACCCATCCTGTCCCTGCTGCTGGGATAGGCATGTGAGGGACCATGAGGGTCAGAGTCCCTGCAGTCACACTGGAGCTGTGCTGTGTCCACACAGGCCTCATTTTAGCCAAAGAGGAGTGGAATTCTCAGGTTCAGAACCGTTCATTCCTATGCTGGGCAAGGTAAGAAGGAGGGGAACAGAGGATGGAGCCAGGGGGACAAGAGACGGCCCTGGTGAAGGCTGGGGACTATCAGCTCTCCACGCTGCTTTCCTGCTATCCTCCCCTTCCCACAAGTAATAAATAAATAAGTTAGTGTAGTGTACACCCCAAAGCTCAGTTCACAGTGAGAAAATGAAGGGAAAGAGCCCCTGTGACCACAGGGAAAGGGCTGAGCAGCAGATCTCCCTCCCAGGGGCAAGCCAGAGCATGCCATCCCTGCCTAAGGATGAAGGACTTGGGCAGGGAACAGATTTCTTGCTACATGGATGAGAGGGAGGTGTACTGAGCAAGGGGACCAGGATTGCCCCCAGTATGAGGCAGACATTAGTACCAAGTAGCTGTGGGTGGGAGGGGGCCCTGGGGACCTTTCTAAGGCATGGGAGGGAGGACAGAGACCCCCTCCCTCTCCATGAGGGGTCTACCACAGCAGGAAAGCCAGGCTGCCCATCTTGGCTCAGCTCACAGCTTCCCTGCTAAGGAACGTACCACGGTAAGGGTGAGGATTCAGGAGAAGAAACCCCCTCTACCTTCAGCAAAAGCTGGGGGTACCTGGCCAGGGAAGAGGGAGAGACAGGGTACAGTACCACAAGCAAGGACCATGCCAGAGTGCAGCATCTCTTGCTCCAGAGGACTCTGGTCCATCCTGCCCTTGCAGCCGGAGGGGATGCCCACTGGCTGCTCCCATCTCGCTCTGCAAGGCACTTCCACCTGCTCTCCCAAGACTTGGGGGCAAGGCTGCTCCCCACAGGGAAGGTGGGTGAGGATGGTCTGAGCCACAGCACACAGCCTGGTCCACTTCCATCTATAGTCATCTCCAGCTCCCAGAACTGCAGAGAAAGGAAAGGGGCACCTGACTGCCTTTGTGCTGGGTATGGGTTGTCCCCTATGTGTCCACAGTAAGTTCAGCTCCTCTTCAGCATTCCCTTTTGTCTGTGAGTTGGGCTGCACCAGTCACTGCAGCCCAAGAAGCAAAGCCATTGTGCAGGGAGATGTCCAACCCAGCACAGCCTTCAAGGTGCATCCATTGTGCAGGAGAAAGAAGAAATGCTGGAAGATCCCCTCTTCACCACTGGCCACGGAGCCAGCCAGGCAAGAGTTAATAAATAACACCCAGCTGGTAGGTTGCAACACTTGCACAAGAGCCCACTGCCTTCTCAGGACTTGGGGGCCAAAAAAGGAAGCAGAGGTGTTTCTGAAGATCTCCTCTAGCCCCCAATTGAGCATCTCCCTCCTCCAGCCTTGCCCAGCCAAGGGGCAAAAGGAGCAGCGTTAGTAAAGAGTCTGTGTTAAAAAAAAAAAAATGTTCCTGGGATGGGGGGTGGCATATCCACAGGGAAGGACCCTGTTCCGTGTGGGGGAAAGGGAGACCACAACAGGGGGCTGGAGGGACCCCAAGATCTCATTCTGCAGCCTGAAATAGGAGTCCCGTGTCCAGTCACCAGCCTCCAAGAGCTGCTGCCAACTCTGTCTCTGCACTGTGGGGGTCTCTGTCTTGCCCCAGTCCCCTTCGCTTCCCAGCTGCCAGTCTCACGTCTGCTCTGCTGCAGCAACCGCTGGCACTGCTGCCGCCCCCTCCTCCTTGGCAGGGGGCTCCATGTAGATTGGTGTCACTGACGAGGGCTTCTTGGACCTGCAGGTGAGGAGGCTGGATGGGAGTGGGCAGAAGTGGTGATCCCCCTCAGGACCCCTACTCCCAACAGCACTGCTTGGCCTTCCTGGTATGATCTCCTTCCCACTGGGACATCCTCCAGCCCTGGGCATGTGTCCTATTCCTGCTCCTACCATGCTGATTAAGAAAGCGGGGGGTGGTATATCCTAGAATTATGCTAGGACAGAAGGGGATGGTGCAGTGCACCGTGCAGGGGACAGTGCCATGATGGGGGGAAGCACCCAGATTTCTGTGCCCCGATACTCACGAATAGGGGGAGGCAGGGACCCCCACCACGAGGAAGTGGTTCTTCTTGCGGAAGAGCCGCCACAGCCCCTTGTGATTCCCACGGACATCCAGGTCCCAGATGTGGAGGCACTAGAGGGGTAGGGAGGGAGGAAGAGGCATCAGAACCTAGGAACAGACACCAGGGCCAGGTATCCTCTGACAAGGGAAGAGACATCATCCCTGCCCTCACTGAGACACAGCAGGGAGGCCTGTACCCCTTGATTGGGGTGGCACAGGGCAGCACCCCTCCAGCCACCATCAGTGAGAGGAGAGGGAGAACTCACTCCCATCCCTGCCTCAGGACAGGGCGTTTGATCATCACCTCCAGGCAAGTGACAAAAACTACCAGACAAGTCCTGGGCACCTACTTAGGGAGATAAGATGACCTCTCTTCTCCCCGGAGTCAAGCATCTGCCCTGGATGATCCAGTGCCTTCTGTAAGCACCAAGAGCTTTAACATCACCCAAGGACAGCAAGAATCCATTTGCTGAGTTATGTCCATGCCATGGGCAAACCCAAGAACAACTGCCAGATGTTTTCCAGCAATGCCAAGATCAGTGCTGTGATGTGGATGGGTCATGTCAGGGGCCTCACCTTGGCAAGCTGAGTCCAGGTGGTGAAATCTGCTTCCTGCTCCATCCTGATGAACATGACATAGACCCTGCCCTCGGTGTCGGGCACAAAGGAGTCCTCACAAGGGTTCTTGCTGTGGTCCAAGACCTCAGCCTCACTGTGGAAACAGAACAGGAAGTAAGAAGGGATCCCACCTCCTCACTATTCCCACTGCAGAGTATTTCAGACAGGCAAGTGGTGGTCAGGGCTGCCAGGGCCCCCTCCACTCTTTCTTCTGTTGGTTTATCCAGTGTGCCTTGTGGTCTCCCAACCTTCCTGCAGGCACTTACCCCAGGAGCCGATGAATTTCAGTCTCATAGGCATCCTTCCTCAAGCTGTTGGGAGGAGGAGAGAACAGGGATCAGGACAGACAGTTCAATAAGCAGAGAACATCCCAAGATGATCCAAATTTAAGACTGCCCCAGTGTAACACTAAAAGGCAGGCTGGAGCCATTGAACAGAATGCAGGGACTGCCACACATCCTGGAGGATGTGGCAGCAAAAATGTGACACTTCAACATGTCAATGAGGAGTGCAGGGTAACTGTGCTCACAACCTCACAAGGATTCTGCAGGGAAGGCCAGTCTGCTGGAGCTGGAAGTTATGGCTGCTGTTCCAGAATGAAGGGAGATGTCCCCAGCACAAGGGTCAGGTCAAGTAACTGTTTCATCCAGATCTCATTCTGACTGGAACTCACCTCTCCACATTTTTAAGCTGGACATTTGGAACTGTGTTGAACTTGTGCTTCTTGAAATAGGCTTCCTGGGAGGAGAGGGAGGGGAGGGAAGGAAAACAGGGTTCAGTCAGGAGTCAGCAGTACTTGGAGGTCACCTCAAGCATCCTTGCTACCTGGAAAGGTGGCCAGGTCAGAGCTCAACATCGGGACGAGACTTGGGGGCTGAGGGAAGTTACTCACATGGAAGTAGCCATTCATGTTGAGCCCCACGATGCCGAAGTGGTAGGAGCGTGAGATGTCAGGGATGATGCATTCCCGGCCCTTCCGCTGCTCGGGCATCCGCATCCACATGTCCCAGTCCCAGAGCTGGGGATGGGAAACTGCCACTTACACTCAAGTCTGGGGACATGATTTGGTAGTGTGGCCATCTAGGGACCTTTCTGGCCACCCACATCAGCTCCAGCCCCTTTGGCCCCAGCCTGCCTGGGCTGTTCAAGACAGTTCTCTCACTGGTTACATGGTCCTCAAGTTACTGCCTGGCCCAAACTCATTTTGCTGGGGTATCCTTCCCAGTAGCTGCTCAGGAAGAGCCAGGGCCCCTCCAAGAGCTGTACCCACAGGGACTGGGTGATGAGCAGGGACTGCTGATAAGCCAAGATGGGGGTGCAGAAGACAGGGTCCCTCTAGGGTACTCACCTTCTCAGGGGTTGGCCACTTTGGCTCCAGCTCGTCCTTGTACAGGCTCTTCCTGAGCACCCAGCCTAGGCCTGGCATGGTCTCCACACGGTACAGGAGCGAGGGGTCCTCAGCTGTGTGCTCATAGCCCTGTAATGTTACAGGGAGCATTCAGTACCCTGAATGCACCCTCAGCCCACCAAAAAAGGAGGTGTCTTGCTCTATTGAGGATCTCAGCATGGGGAGCAAGGCACAGCCACTGGGAAGCACATGGCAGGGACAGGACGGTGATTTGCAGGGGCACTTCTGAACAGTGCTGAGGAGACAGACTCACTTAGGATGATAGTGGGGGGGACACCCTGCTTTACATACAGAACTTGGACCCCAGCCTGACATGGGAACACCACGGGGCAGAAGTGTTCCTGCTCCACCAGCCTCCCCTGACCCACCTGGTCGTTCCAAGCCGAGATGCAGTAGAGGCTCTCATCCTCCTCCAGAAGGTGTATCGACTGGCTCAGAAAGCTGAGGAAAGAGTTGCCAGTCCCTGGTCAAACATCCTTCCCCCACATAAACCAAGGTAATTTCTCCACCAAGGGAGAAGCCACTCCCAATTATTGGGACTGTTTAACCCATCTCTTGGGCTGAGATATCTGATGCTGGTGTGAGAACAACATGGTCTCCTGCTCTGTCAGAGTTTCTCCTCAAGAAGAAACAGTAGCCCTGTTAGACACTGTCCCTGTTCTCTTGCTATGGGGCAGCCTCAACTGTCTGTATACATAATAGATCAATGTCCTCAAAAAGCAAACCAGGAAGAGATCCCAGACCCCAACGTCACCCTGCACCAAGTGCCAGGACAGTGGACTCCAGACTCTCTGCAGGCAGACCTCAGTTATGGCTGTTGCCTGGAAACTGCTTGGCCTCAGACAGGTGAGCTACAGCATGGCAGGGATATGGCCTCTCTTGAGCAGCTAGAATGCTTCTAGCAAACACTCCACCCAAACAGGGACCCACAGCTTTACCTGAAGAAGTCAACAGAAATGTCAAGGTCTTCCTCCAGAACTACAGCAAATTTAGCATCCTGTAAGGCAAGGAGAAAATCAGAAACATGGAGAGGAACAGGACAGAGCAGAGACACCAAGCAGCATCTCCTGCCTGTGCCATTCCCTGCCATAGGTGATTGATTCCAGTTCCTGTGAGACGAGGGTCACAGATGACGCTGTCCCAGGGAACCCCTGTGCTGTCTTGTTCCCATGGGTGAGCAGCTTGACAGGGTGTGGGCAGAGGCCTCACTCACCGGGAAGAGGTTGAAGGTTGCAGTCAGACTGGCTTTGTAGTGCTACAAGAAAAGAGAGTTGCCCGTGTTAGCATCAGCCTGGCACGGGTGTAGGGCTAGGCCTGCCTCCCTCGAATGTTATCCCTGGTCCCAGGAGATAACTCTCCCAGGATTTGGGAAAGGTCTCTCACCTGGGAAACTCTGGCATTTTTAATGCTGATGGGAGTGTGCTGGATTCCTGAGAGGCCAAACAGCTCCACAACATCCATTGGCTCCTGCAATGGAAAGTTACAAAGCTCAAACATGTGGGTCTGGATACATTCCCTCAGCCCTCTGCCAGCATCAGCTCCCTGGGGCAACAAGAATGTGCCTATGGAAACGCTTGCATGTGGCTGTCCTCCTGGGGGCAAGTGAGGCTCAAAATGATGCTGTGCTGTAGACCCCACAGCAAGAAACTTGCCAAACCCTCTTGGTCTTTCAGCCCTTAAGTATCACCATCGGTTTCTGATAGCCCTGATAGTCTGCAGACCCAAAGTTGTATCCAAGAATATCTGAGAAGAACCAAATTCCTAGTCCCCCATTGACAGTGCAGAAAGAAAACAGGTTTAGCCAGGAACACCTACTAGCTGCTTAATGTTAAGATCACAATCAACTTCATTTTCTCTCACAGTTGCCAAGAAAGGGACTTCTCTGACCAATCATATCTGCACTGGGGTCAGAAGTAACCTATATTTGGGCTGGCATATCTCTCTGGGGTCAGAAGGTAGTCTATATTTGGGCTGACATATCTCTGTCTCAAGAAGACCCCACCAAGGCCTTCTCCATCCCCTTACTGTCCACCCCATCTCCTAGTCACAAAAGAGAGAAGCAGCTCCCATTGCACCAACTGTTCCCCCTTTCCCTGGTATCCACCATGACAGCACAAGGATCCAGAGCATCCAGGCTGCCCCCTCATAGCTGAGGGATGCTGCTCCAGTTGCCATGGCAATGGATGCTGCTATCTTTAACCACTCTGATGTGCTGCAGTAAGAGCCTGCATAAACAAATCAGCTCCCCCAGCCCCACAACCTGGCAGTGGTGGGAGAGGCCTGCAAGGGAATGAGGCTGTTCCCCATCTCTATTACAAGACAACCAGCCATGGGCTGCTGCAGAGATAAGGGCTAGCAAGCTCCTGAGACCTACTAAGATTTCCACATGCCTGTCCCAGTGCACATCCCACTACCAGAGAGCCAGGGCTTGCAGTGGGATCCTCCAGCACTTTATAAGGTTGAGCTGATGGGAAGGTCTTTGCCCTCTAAAGGGCCAGTTCTCCTCTACCTGGCCACAGCTTTCATGAGCCTTGTGAAAACAGATCATTTTGGGTCTCTTCACTTCTTACTGAGAGTAGACTGGACAGGCATGGCTGGACTGGTTTGTTCCACTTCATGTGAGGGAGCTGGACAGGCAGTGTGGCACCCAGAGCCTGCTCAAAGGGTTGGCAATACTCATTGAGAAAAATGGATGGAGAGGGCTCAGCACAACCACCTCATTCCTGCACACCAGCCCTTTCCTGACATGGGGATGTTAACTCTGCACTTTGGGAAAGGCCAAGGCAGCTTTATCCACACCCGTGGTTTGTCTAAGCTCACTGACTTTGTGTAGGAGCAGGTGAGGAGCAGTGATGCACAGCAGTAGGAAGGGTGAAGGGACTTAGAGCCTGCCACCCACCAAGGACTGGGCCAGCACCATGTACACTCAGTTTAGGGACCAAGGACCTGGATATGGGGACCTCTGGGAGTGCTCTCACCTCATAGTACCCATCTATGAAGACTGTGATCATCTGTGGATTGACGCCCTGAGCCGACAGCAGGGAGCGCAGCATCCTGGGGAGAGATTGAAGGGCCTTAGCACACAGCACTGGTGGGCCCAGGCCACTCAGCAGGGTATGGATCCCCTGGTGTGGGGGAAAGGGTGCATGGTGAGGGAACAGGACCTACTGCACTTGGGCTCTTCCCTTTCCCACGGCCAAGGACCCTGGGAGCTGTTCAAGCAGGTCTGCCCACATTGCTCACACAACCCCAGGAGGAGGCTGGATTCTGCCAGCAGGATGACAGGGAGAGCCTGGGCCATGCCTGGTCTTGTAGTACACAGAAGCTGTGGAAGCCCTGGAAGTGCTTACCTGTACAGGTAGTTGGGGCGGTTCCCTGCAATAACAGCTACAGGCACATCAAAGACTTTATTGTCCTTCAGCTGGAAAAGAAAAATGTGTGTGAGTGGGGCTAGATGAGGCCAGGCCATCCTAAATGACTCTGTGCCACTGAGAGCAGGATCCAAGGGGTTGGGATCGGTTCAGCTGTTAAACAGCAGAGCTGCATAGTCCTCCTCCTTGGCTCAGGACCACACTGATCAGCACTGCTGGAGACCCTATCAGCTTTCCCCCTTCACCCCACCTCAGACCCAGCTCCCAAATCACAGCTTGCATCCATCCAGAGACCTTTGTCCAATCTCTTCAGCTCTGTGCCAAGGACAGCACAAAGGCCATGACAGCTGCTCCATCTCCAAACATACAGGCTCTGCTGCTTACACTGATGGCCTTAGAGCCATGGTCCCCTGGCAGCTCAGGGCAGACACAGGGCAAGGGAACTCCCCTTCCTCAGCATGAACTGAACACATGTATTCACCTCACCTTTGCTGGTGTTAAAAGCTTGCCCAGGGGCAGTCTTCATCACTCAGCTGGACCTTAAGGACGGGGCTCTGCATCTGAGCTGCAAACACATCTGGTCCAGCCCAGCCCTCCCTCCTAGAGCCTTCCCTGAATACTCTGGCCCTGTACTCACAGGATCAGGGTTGAACTCAATTGGTGTGGGGTCTTTACAACTGCAGACGCTGCCGTAACCTTCTACTTTGCTACAGAACCTCTTCCGGCGGCGGTTCAGCTCCGTGTCGGGCCAGTGGCACTCAGCGTCTGCAGGCACCAAGGAGAAAAAACAGACACTCATCCTCAGGGCCTCACCTTGTGTGCTCCAGACTCTGCTGCCACACACATGGCTCTCCCTGCGCTCAGCCACCACCAAGTCTGTCCTTATTACTATGAACAAGCAACACTTCTGGATGCCAGACGTAACCACAGGAGCCATTCAGAGGATATCCCCATCACATGACCTCTCTGAGCAGTAATGGGACATGTTCAAGGCCAAGAGTCAAAAAAAATTGGACCAGGCCTGGTTTAGAGAGATGCCAGATGGCCAGACCACGTCCCCACTTCCCCACCTTCACCTTCCTCAACAACCATGCCTGGAATTGCCATGGAAGCAGGAAGAAGGGAAGCTGGTCCCATGTTAAAAGTTACCATCCTCATCTCAAACAGCCTTAAATCCATCCTGGGATCTTGCTCACAGATCCACAGCTTTGACTTAAAAACTCCAAGACCAGCAGGCAGTCATCTCCCAGATACTTGGCACTGCAGAGCAGATCTTACTTCCTACCTTCCACGGATGTCAGATGAACTTCTGTCTTCAGCAGGACAGGGTCACCCCACGTTGAGAGTGCAGGTGACTTGGCGTGCTTCTCCCCGTACACTTCCCCTGGAGCAGGGACACAAAGTCAGGACTGTCTGGAAGGGCCCATCCCAGCTGTGTCAAGGCTTGACCAGTAGCTCAGGGTGGCAGCATGACACCTTTTCCCATTGGCCTCTGGTGAGCTGCTGAAGGGACATGCTCTGCCTCCATTCCCTCCCTCACCCCCAGGACTAGGGTTGCTACTCTCTGTGACTTGTTCCCTGCTCAGACAGCGTGCTGGGGATGGGCTGGGTTTGCCTTCACCTGGAAGGCAATCCTCTCCCAGCCTGTGCAAGACTCACCTCCCTTCTTCCCCACAAATGTCCACATGTCTCTCCAGCTCAGGAATGGTGCAACTTGGCTTCCCAGGCTCTTCAGGACATTTTTGGCTGTGTCCTTCAGGTGAAAGGAGCCTTCATCCTGAGAAAAAACACAAGCCTGCAGTTGAGGTCTGGCTCCTGATGAGACAAGGAAAACCTCCCACCGATACCAAAGAGGTACAAGGCCCATTCCTACCCTCGAACCAGTTGAGCCAGAAACCTTTAAGAGCAGGTTCCTAAAGTCTTTGTGCCACTAAACCTCCCAGTGGCTTCATCATGACTCATAGGGAGGCCAGAGGAGTCACGGACTCCTGTTTTCTCAAGATCGCATTGTTCTCAAGCAGGGCCATGTGTTCAGCAACAGTTGACATAGCTAAACCTGAAACTTTGAAGAACCACAGCACTGCTTGCACAGCAGCCAGAGCCAGCACAGTTCACGGTGCCTCCTGTGAAGCCTGGAACTGGGACCCAGAAGAGTCCCACCAAATCCTTGTATTTCCTTATGTCCATTCTCCACCCAATCTCTAACACATCTGCCTTTTGCTCTCCTGCCTTGCTGTGCACACAGCAGCATCTGTAGTAACAAGGGGGACTAAGAACAAGGGACCTCCCAGTCAGTGATCCAGTCAGGGAGACATAGCCCAGTGGGGATGTGACATCTAGCCCTGGGAATGCCTGGTGACACTCAGGAGGCAAGTGTCCAGATGAGCTTTAGGGCATCCTGACTCAAGGTGACTTTTTTCTTTTCACACTGAGGTCACATACCTTAATGGTGAAGATTAGGATTCGGCCCCGGGCAACCATGTTGAGGAAAAGTACCATGGCTTCATCTTCATGGGGAGAATAGGTGTCAAAGACCCTCTTGGCCATCACATGACCCTGTTGGTATTCAAACATCAGATTAATATTAAACTTATAAGGCCAGGACACTGCAGAATTAGGTAAATCTGTCCTGGAAGCCTCAGTTCCCAAGCAATACAATGAGTCACTTCTCTGGCATGCCAGGGAGTTGCCCCAGGCAAGCTCAGCCCTTGGGCCTTCATACAGGACATGAAGTGTGCTGACTTCCATGAGACAGCATTCCTCTCAACTCCTCTCCTGCCTGCTCCCCAAGGACAGCAAGGCAAGCTCAAGAGAAACACTGCAGGCACTCTCTGGGTGACCATGTCATGCTCTGGAAACTACAAACAAACATTTGGGGACTTCCCTCCCAGCTGCCCTTTGCCTCATGCACCCAACAGTTACAGAGCAAAGACAAACACTGCCCAGTAAGAAACACAAAAGCAGACACAGGGGGATGCTTTACCGTAGCCTGATTTAAGACGATGACATGGATCCCTCTTCCCTGCTCCCGAGCCTCATCTTCCAGGACCTGCAAGTGGAAAAGTAATGAGAATCATACACCAAAACCTCTTATTCCCTGCCCATCCAGCACAGCGGAGCCTCTAAACAATGGGCAAGTCTCTCTCCTGTGACATTTTGGCTTTGCTCATGGCAGTGATGGATGCCAGGGTAGAAGACAATGCAAGAAAACACTTCCACAGTCCTGTAGGCAGGAGGGGGATCCACTCCTGACCTTGCCAGCCACCAAAATGCTCTCACCACCCACTGCTTGAGGCTTCACCCGTTCTGCTCCATCCATCCTCTGCTCACAGGGACAGCCAACAACCGTCACTTACCGTTGTCCCATCCACAGCCACGTAGACCTTTGACCTGCTGGAGTACACTTCAACATCCAAGACCTTCTTGTTGCTGACAGGGTGCCTAGGGACCTCCACATTCAGCATCTCATCATCTACAGAGGAGAAATTCCCAGTCTCAACCAGCAAAGGCTTCTGGCTTGTTCCTGCTTAGTGCTAGCCCAGCCAAACCTCCAGAAGGTCTGCCATTGGTCAGAAGTTACAGGGATGGAGGCAAGGAAAATCCAAAATGGCAACAGGTCTGGCCCCAGCTATCCACATACAGACCTGTGTGGCCAAATGTCCTGAAGTCTTGATTAGACAGACCAGGAATGGGAACATCCTTTTCTATTCATTTTTGTTAAACCCACATGCACAGACCTCTATTTCATGCTGTAGCTGGTCACAAGTTTGCTCTGACTAAAAGAAATTACTTCCCTCCCTCCCGTTTCCTTGCTTTCAAAGAAAAGCAAGATGCTGCCCCTCACCGTAGTCCTGTGCAGACTCCTCTTCCTCCTCATAAGCCGCTCTCCTGGTGTCCAAGATCAGCTTGATGTTCACAATTACAGTCACAAGCAGAAAGAGGACAGCACCTGTCTGCAATGCAGGACACTTTGCATTAGCAACTTCTAAGTACAACCCCAGGATCAGCCCACCTCCTTGGCAGAGGCTGTAGGGCATCTCAAGAAGACCTTGTAAGGAATCACTAGCAACTGTCACTTCCCCTGTCTTCTTCTGGGGAAAGGCAAAGAGAAAGAAATACAGGTGACCGAGTTTTAGGGTGAACTGCTTTCATCAGCTGGGGAGCATTGACTTTGTGATACATGAGCATTAACCCACTTCCAACATATCCCTGCTTCTAGATCTGCGAGCTTCTAGATTCCTGCTGAAATATTGCGTCACGGTTGAGGGTGTCTGCAGGCAAAGAGTTTGGTAATTCAGAGTTACAGCTCCCATGCTAACCATAACTTCTACCTCTCCTGCAGCATCACTACTCTTGTCTCTCTCTCTGCAACCTGAGGATGTATTCAGAGGGAGAGGAGATGCTGTGTGACTAAAGCAAGGCAGAGGGAAGCTGAGGTGTGACTTCTGGAAACTACACTGTGCCACAGGCTGCAGAGAACAGCCCACAGCAGCCTTACTGTCTGCAGCAAACCAGGGGAACCCGTGTGGATGCCAACACAGAGGGCTGTGGGCCCAAGGGTTATGCAGGAGTCCATAGCAACCCCTTATATGAGCTTCACCACTGCCCACAGCCTTTTTGCTCCCAGACCAAGAGGAGGGGGAAGAGACTACAACACTTCTACAAGCACCTGTATTTACTTAAACACATCTTGCTTCTCTCTTCCCTAGTTTCAGCCTCTTTCCTGGTATTTGGACCCAGTGTAAAGCAAGAACTACCCTACACTAAAAAGGCCTTTTCTGAGACAGAGCCACTTGGACCATAAACATCCCATATTGGGAAACAATCCACCTGCAGGTGTCAGCTGCAAGAGCACATCTGGCCACAGCCTAGAGGATGGTCTCAGAGCTACAATTCTGGCCTGGATGTATGATTGAAAGACAAGACCTCAGCTAATGTGGTTTGTCTTTGCTTGACCCAGGGAGCTTTGTAACCCAGGGCCTAGGTGCTCCCTCATGGTGGAAAGGTGCCAGCAGCATGTGGTGGCCATGGGGCTTTGCACAGGGACAAAGTCCCTGCCCAGTAGCTACATCCCTGCCCCAGGGATGAGGAACAGCTCCAACAGGGAGCCCAAAAGCTGCCCTGGACAGTCTTGCAGTGAGGGGAGGGTTTGCTGCTGGATTTAAGACACAAAGCCCTGAGCAGCTATTCTCGCAAAGCTAACACCGCTGCAGGGCTCCACCACCAGCCTCCAAGCCAGGAGGGTCCATCCAGCTCACAGCAGAGCCCCAAATCTGACTAGTATGTGCTGCTGACAGATGCATCCCATGGCCCAAAAGCTCCGGTCCCTTGGCCCAGCCACACTTTGGAGATATGAGATGGTTTCCAGTTTCAGCCACGCAAGCTCAGGGTCCTACTAATTTCCCTAGTGCACCCCAAAACTCAGAGTGGAGATGTCACAGCAACCAAGGGAAAGGAGGGGAGAAGTTGGTGGAGGCTGCTCATAGCCTAGTCCCTCTGCAAAGGGATGCTGAGACAGGTCTTGGGTGGTTTTGAGACTCTTCCTCTGCCTCTCAACAGCTTGCTTTCTAAAAATCTGTGCCTTTTTCAGCTCTAGGACCCTTGATTCTCTGAGGTCTGGTATGGGGTTGAGATCACACACAAGCCTGCCCTTGGCAAAAGGCACCAAAAGGATCCCTGTCTGAACAACCAGGCCTGTTCCCAACTCCTGAGTATCCCAGGGGACACAGCACTGAGCAGTCTCTTGTCCCAGGGAGCCCTCATGAGCCTTTGTCCTCCCAGACATATACAAAACCCTCCCCTGCTCCCTCCCACAGGAACCAACTGCCAGATTTGACAAGCTCTGCTCATCTCAGGAAGAGCCCCTTTTCTGCAGCTTGCCCTTCCTGTCCTTATGCCCCCAGACACCCCCAGAGCACCGTCTCCGCCAAGGATTAGCTGTTTTACACCACAAGAGACCAGGCCCGTGGCTTTCCCAGACACCAGCTGTCTCTGGAGCACGAGATCCTGTTACTCAGCCCTATTTTCTCTGTCCACCTGTTGTGCCTTATACCAGACTTAGTTTGTGAACCAAAGTGGGCAAAGATGGTTTCCCATCACAGGCATTCACCAGGAAGGGAGGAATTGGTCAGGTTTCTAGCCGAAAGTCTCCCAAAGACACTTGGTTAATTGTATTTCCTTCCAAAGCCACCCAACACATCCATCTGCAGCTGGAAGGAGCTGCTAGACATGGCAAACCCTTCCATGCGTTAGCATAAAGCTGCTGGAGGTAGCTTTGGGTGGACAAGTTATGCTTCTCCAAGCACGTTAGCTCACCCAGGACTGCCAGCAGACCCACCTCCACCCACACAGCTGCTCCATAAACTCTTAAATCCAGTAGATTATCCTTCCTAATCCACCGTAGGCGTGCGGGTGACTTACCTGGCACAACTTCCGCAGCGCGCGCTGGTTCATCAGCTTGTACTTCCAGGCGAGGTACCAGCTCCGCTTCTTGTGGGGCTTGATGGCGGGGTTGGGTTTCCACTCATCCATAGTCATGGGAGCCGGCAAGGGGGCAGCCACGTAGGGCGGGGGTCAGGACGCGCTCTGCTCCACTCTTGTGTCCATTGAGGCTCCCTGCCAGGACGGGACGGGTGTAGGCTGAGGGAGGTGAGGCCTTCAAACCTGCTCCCCAGCAAAGACAAGGCCTGGCACAAGCAGTGGCCATGAATGGCATTTGTGTTCCAGAAGAAAAAGCTCCTTGGAGCCTCCCTGCCTGCCAGCACCCCCAGCCCCACAGGGAGTGATCCAGGAGGCCAGGCTCTGCTGGAGGACTGTAAGCAGGGCAACGGGAAGCCCTTGAACACATGGGCCAGTGAGGACCTCTGCTCCAGGCCAACCCCTTAGCAAGGCCACTGTACTGTGGTGGGCCTACTCCCATGCTCTGGAAAAGCAAAGCGGCCATGAGGTATGAGCTGCTGACATGCCCTGGACAAGCAGGAGTTATGGAGGTGCCATCTCCAGCGACATTGACCTGCAGGGTCCCTGGTGGGGAGCAGCACCCTCCTCACTTGCAGCAGCGGGGCTGTGAAGCAGCACCGTCCATGCTAGCAGGGATGCAGCTCGCCTAGATACGGGGACCAGCGCTGGGCCATGGTCCCGCTGGAGATCCCGGCAGCCCTGGGGCAGAGGGGCTGAGCCCAGGTCAGGCGAGGCCCCCTACGGAACCTCCTGGGCCTGGGGCAGGATGGGGATGCCCTGCAGAGCACAGCCCCCCCCGGCTAGGGGAGCACCGGTTACCGGGTGGGGAGCCTACAGCGGCTGCCCAGGGAGAGGAGGCCCGAAGCACCCAGAGACCCCAGGGGAAGTGCAACAGAACCCCGGGGATGCCGGGGGGAGCAAGGTGGGTACCGCTGGGCTGCGGGAAGGGGTCGCGAAGAGGAAGGAGAACCAGGCGCCCAAGGACGGAGGCGGCAAGGAGCGACGGCCCTCCCGGAGCAGCAGCGGAGCCGGGGGAGGGGGGGGCCCATACGCTTCGGGACGGCGAGGCGCCAGGGGGGTGCCGGGAGCCGGGCGGTGCGGCCCGGAGGGTGCGTGCCGGCCGCACTACTCACGGTCCGCGGGGGGAGGCTGAGGCGGGGCGAGGCCGGGGCAGGCTGGGGCAGGGCCGGGGCTGGGCCCGATTCGGCAGTACCACCACCGCCCCACGAAACTCCAGCACCGGCGGAGCCGCGCCGCTTCCGGCGCTGCAGAGACGCGGCGGGGGCGGAGCCAGCGCCAGCCCCGCCCCCCCGGCGCCGCTCTGCGCTCCCCGGCGGACCTCTCGGGTGCGCGGGCA
>VYZX01024660.1:183706-310762 GCA_013401335.1 Brachypteracias leptosomus
CCACATGACTGCATCCCACTCGTGTAGATGCCGACCCCTCTCTCCAGTAACAGCCCCCTAATAGTGCCCCGTGCTGCCTGCATTTTGGGGACACACCTCCCCTTTTGCTCTTTCTTATATGGGTTAACAGCCCCCAGCTCATAGCCCGTCCCCGGCCTTTCTCTGTCCCCTGGCCCACGCAGTATCCCCCCTCCGGGGTCCCACGAACCCTTCTGTCCTGCCCCCCCTCACCCCACGCACCCCCTGTGCCCTGGCTCCGGCGGGGACAGGAGTGCCCCGGGATTTAGGGCAGGGACCTTCGGCAAGGGCATGGTGGTGGGTACCCCCCTGCCACGGGTGTCCCCCCACGGGTGACAAGGCACAAGCATCGCTGGGAGCTTCCCTGGGGTTCCTTTTCTGCTGGGGCTTCTCCAGTGTCTAGTAAAGGGTTGTGCCCCAGTGCCAGCCTTTCCAGGGGACCGTGGGAGTGCTGGCGGCAGCTTTCTCGCCTCCCTCTGTTCGTGGAGGGAACAAATACCGGCGATGCCTGCGCCTCCGGGAAACGTGGCGAGATTGGGCAATGGGTTCAAGTGCTGCTGGGGGAAGGGACTCTCCCACGCACACGGGAGGAACTGAGCATCATTTCCATAGGGAAACAGGCTAAATGTACCAGGTCCCTGCCTGTCACCCTGGGGCGACCCACCCAGCCTGAGCCCTCTGCACCCGTGCCTTGGCCAAATTGGTGTTCCCCATCCGTGTAAAAGCTTTCATCCTCCTTCTGCTTTCAGCCTCCCTCCGTTCCAGCTTCCAGGCTGCCCTCTGACCAGAGGAGAAAGGTCTGCAGGCCTTGGGTTGTTCAGAGGAGGAGAAAGCAGCTGTGGTGTTTGTCCTGCCCAGGTGCAGGCAGGGTCAGTCCATGCTCTGCAAGGCCTGACTTTGGCCGTGTGTTATTAACCTTGTCTCAGGAAAGCTTTTCCTTTCTTTGCCCTGGCTCTTCTCACTGGCCAGTAAAGAAGCAGGGACACCTCACACTCAGGTCATCAGCCTGGGAATGGCACCTGGGTGCCCAAAACCCAGCACGAGACTCTCCCCATCTCCCCATCCCCATGAAGAGGAACCAAAATTCCCCTCCTAGCAGTAGAAACCAGCAAACCCAATGCTTGGAGGAAAAGCTGGCCTGGGAGTGGACAGTGGGAGGAGATGGCAAGTTCTCACTCTCTCCTCCTGGTCTGAGGAAGATATTTTATCCCTAGAGCAAGATGTCTTGAAGGGAGAAGGTATCTGCAGGTTTCTTTCATGCTGGGGAGGGGAGCGGGACCATATCCCCCTGGGGTGATGCTCTGCCCCCTTTGCCTGCCCATAGAGAGTGTGAGGAGGAGTGTGATGGTCCCTGTATGGCTGTTCTTGATACAAGGTCAGTGCAGTGTACCCATCACTGCAACTGGAGGAATACAGAGAGCAGCTGGACCTAGGTCTCCTCCCATGCTACCCTTGTCTTGCTGGAGAGGGGGTTTCTTGGGGTGCAATGGGGGGGTCAGGCTGGCCTGAAGTGGCAGCAATTGGATGGTCAGCTCTTTCCAGCACATGATCTGGAAAGCTGGGAGCGTTTTCCCACCCTCTACACTTAGGGTGGCTCCCCTGACAGCCACAGTTGCATGAGGCAGAGAAAAATGGGGAACCTCCCCATCAGGGGTTCCCAGCCTTCCCGCATCTTCTCCCTGCCAAGGCCAGATGCTTTAGCAGTGCGTGCAGAAAAGTCCCTTCTAGGCAGTTTTTGAAATAACTTGCCTAGAAAGGAAGTTTCTGCAATTCAAAGCTGGCTCTTGCCCCAATCCGGGCACATCGCTGCTATTTTTTATTTAAATCCAGCTTGAGGAGCTTGGGGAGGGGATGGAGCGTTGGTTTCGGGTCTCTGCAAATCTTTACTCCTTTTTTTGTGTCCTTCTGGACTGAGAGGCGTCACGTGCTGAAACACTGGCTGGAGTTTTCCCAGACTCCTTCCTCAGATGCTTGTGTTGCTGTGCTTGCTGTGGGACCGGAGGCAGGGGTCTCGAGAGACCCGCAGGTCACCCATGGGCGGGTGGGTGACGCTGAGGGTACCGGATGCTGGGGACCGGGCGCTGTGCTTAGAAAGGATCCTGTGGGACCACGTGGATTTCCGTCACAGCTTGTTGGTGCTGGGCACAGGGTGTGTTTGTGAATGAGTCCATGGGCATCCGCAGCTCCCAGGCTGCCCGTGCCCATCCTGTGATGAATTTCTCTCCCTCCGCCGCTGCCTTATTCCCTTTCCTGGCAAAATATTTGTGTCCTGTGCAGGGGAAATCCAGTGGCTTTCGGTGGCCAGTATCACACAGACAGGAATGTCTTGGCACGCGGGGCTTTCTGTTAGGAAAACAGATGTTTCTGCAGTGACTGAAGTTTTGCAAAGAGCTTCTCTGGGCTCGGAGGGGCAGGAGTCGACAGGGTGAGCGGTGTGATCAGCAGTGCCTGTCCCCTACAGTGTCCTCCCCTGTTTTGGGAGTGATTTGGGTCTCAGCTCTGAATCCTGTTCTGTTATGCTACCACCAGGCTTGGATCAGACCCTAGAAGGGGGGAAGTAAATGCATGAAGGCACCTGGCCAAAACAGTCGAGGGAGGTGCTGACAGTCCAGCCAGACCCCTGCCCTGAGCAGTGCCACTGCCTGGTCCTCCTGCCCTGCCAGCAGCCTCCTAGAGCTTGGGGGATGCTCTGTGCTGACATCTGCGCTCAGTGCCTTCAGTTACTTGCTTACCCCTGTCCCCATAGGATACAGTGACATAAGTGATCTGGATTTATTTACCTGAGGGTGTTGGTGGCTGGTGGGTGCCATAAATCATTGGTCCTCAGTGGTTGTGCCCTAGGTCTTGCCAGGGTCCCCTGGGAACTTCCTCTGCACAATGTTCCCCCATGCTGTGCTGTTCATCAAGCATCTCAGGGGACATGCAGGCACTGTGGTGACACCTCTGCCAGAGTGGTCTGGGACTTGGGGCCCTCAGCCACCAGGGTCATCTTGGTTCCCTCAGAAACCCTGTGCTTTGTCTCCCTGCCAGGCTTATCTACGAGCGGTCGATGTGAAGATCCTACAGCAGCTGGTGGTGGTGAATGAGGGCATCGAAGCAGTGAAGTGGCTGCTGGAGGAGAGGAGCACGCTGACCAGCCGCTGCAGCAGCTTGGCCAGCAGCCAGTACAGCCTGGTGGAGAGCCAGGAGGCCTCGCGGCGGGGCAGCTGGGACAGCTTGCAGGACCCCAACGACAGGCTGGACAGCATCTCCGTTGGTAGCTACCTGGACACGTTGGCCGATGACATGGATGAGTATTCCCAAAATGCCGCTGAAACCACTGCTGCATCCGCACCGGGCAGAGCCCTGGTCAGGGCAGAGCAGGATTGGGTCAGGATCGACCCTGAGAGGGGTCTTGCAAAGCAAGAGAAGGGCAAAGCTGAGCACGAGTGGCCCCACGTGGACCTCTCCCCACCTGGGGTGCCCCAGGACCACCGCTTTGCCAAGGAGGCCCAGGTTGCCAACGGGTATTTGGGCCAGCAACCCTCCTCTCTGGAACCAGGCAGAGACACCAAGTTGCCATCAGGGGCTGGGGAGAGGCTGGGGAAGGGGAACTCGGGTGGGAAGGCTCGGAAAGCCGAGGCTGACTTTGAGAACTGCAAACTCAACAGCAAACTGCACCTGGAGTATGATGCCCACTGGCACTGGCTCCAGTCTCAGGATGATGTGACATTCTTGTAGCCCATGGCTTCACCTTCCCAGTCCAGTTCTCCCAACTGCCTGCTCTGCTTCACTAATCTCCGCTTGGGAGAGTTGTGGTTGCTGGAAAAGGGGGAACAGGCTGGCTTGGTGGTGTTGCACTGTTCCTCTGACCCCCCTGTCAGTGTTTGGTGGTGCAGCCCTAAGGGCAGGGGCTGCTTGTGCAGTGGCAAATTTCTGAGAGAGGCTCAATGAGGTGGGTCCACGCAAATTTAATCCTTTCTTCTGGGATGATGCTCGCAGGTGGCTGGTCACTTCTCTGTTGTCCTTGATGTCAGTGTCAGGGAAGGGTTGGTGGGGAGACCTGGGACAGTGGGATTCCTGGGACCTCTCCCCTCTAATCCTCAGCCTTCTGTCTGCAAAAACTGGGGACACTTCCCCCAAACCAGCTGCCCAGAGAGGAGAAGAGATGCTCCCACACATCGACAGCTCAGTGGCACCAGCATGCTCAGTGTGAGGTATGGGACAGGACAATCAGCAGGGCACCCTTGTTGGATGTGCTCATTTCTGTCATCATCTTAAAGGCTAGTGTCCATCCAGTGTAGAGTTAACCTGGGGCACCTGGGGTTTGGCCGCAGCACATGGTGGATGCTAAAACCCCCTTTCCTGCGGGTGAAGTCCTAAGTAGTTTAAACACCTGTGTGAAGCTGATCTGAAGCGTGGTCAGGGCAGTCACTGTAGCTGCTCCCCTTGGGCTGGGGAGCCTTCGTCTGTGTCCTGCGGAGGAAGGACGGCAGTGGAGACTTCCCTTCCTGATGTGATTACGTGAGAAGGGCAAAGCACTGGATGGGAGATGGAGATCCAGTTCTCCCTGTTTGTTTCTGAACTGTCTTCCACCTTGGAACCAGGTCCTGCAGAAACCCCAGGACAGCCTGGCAGAGCCCGTGGGGCTCAGACTCAGAAAGGCTCGTGCTTTGCCCTGACACAGTGTGGTGGAGGTGATGGTGGTGATGTCTGGGATTCTCCATCTGTGTGATGAATGACGTCAAGTCTCTGCCCTCTACCAGCAACTAGAAACACGAGGCTCCTCTGCCAGGGTGGACTTGCAGTGACCCTGTCCTGGAGACTTCTCTGTCTTTTTAGCCTTGGCTTCTGCCTGTGCCTTTTACTGTCCACCCTCCATGCTTCCCAGCACACCCCTTGCTGGCCTCTAGAGCATGGCTTGCAGCTGGAGCTGAGTGAGAGCTTGGGCAGGACCTGCTACCTTCACCAGATGGTGCAGGGAAGTACCTGAGCATCCTGCAGCCCCCTGCTTTAAGGAGAGTGGCTCTTCCACACACGTGGACAAGCCTGAAGGGTCCTGGCTTCGCAACCTGTGGTGCATCTGTCCCCAGCCGAATGCTGTGACAGCTTTGCTTTTGCCATGGTGCTGCCGTTCCCCTTGTTGGAGTGGTGGGACTGGGGACAACATCTCCTGATGTCAATGGAAAGTCAAAAGAGAGGGAAGACCTGGTCTGGGGAGCCCCTATGACTCTTTCTAGATGCGAGATGTGAGCTGGCCGTGGTCAGGAACGTGGTCAGGTGCACAGCAGGTTCAGCTTTGTGTCTCTGAAGCATCACCTTCAGTGGGAACTAACCTCCATGCTGAGACCCTCGAGCACCCTCCTTTCCCCTGCAGATCCTCGGGGCTTCCCTGGATAGACATGGAGAGCAGGACAACATCCAAAATTCCTGGAGACAGCACCTGCCAAGGACATGGAGGAATCCCAGCAAACCAGGACCAGGTTGCCCTATGCAAGCATCCCATCTGACGGCCCCAGAGCAGCTGTGCTTGACTCTCTGTCACCTGCGAGCAGCTCGTGGCTCCCTGCATAGCTCCACTGCTGCTGCTGAGCCACCATGTCCCCCAAGGCTGGCTTGTCCCCCGCTTTCCTTCTCACCCTGCATGCAATGAATCAGCTGATGGTCCCTGGGGGAGACAGGGCAAGTCCTCCAGTGCTGTTAAAATCATTCTCAACAGAAAATAGCTCGCTTAATAAATGGTAGCATTTCTCCCAGGCCACACTGTCAGTGCTTTGCAGAGCTTATGGGTTTCTAGGGGCGGGTGAGAGGCTCAGGGGTGAAACACCCTGGAGCCACTGCAAGTGGGGCAAGTTTGGCCCCAGTCCTGAAACAGGCAGAGACCATGTGTCCAGGGACATGTCCCTTCTCACATCAGGGGAGTGACACATAAAAGTCCAGCTTCCTGAAGCAGCCAGGTACCAGAGCACATCTGCCAGGAGTGAGGATGCTGGTGAGACTGGATCTCCAGGAGATGGGACGTACTGAGCTCAGCTGAACTATGTCTTCAACTGCAAACAGCAGCTTCACTCTTCCTGCCCCAAGTTTCCAAGGAAGATCTTTCTAGGTGTTTGTCAGCCCTGTTAGCCGAGCTGGGGCGTCCATTTGCTTCACTTGTTCTGCAGCCACAGCCTCGGCTCTTGTGGCCTCCTCCACCCAGGACGAGGAGGAGGGGTCTGGGTGTAGGACAGAGACTTTTCTAGTCCAGCCTGGGGTGGGAGCAACCACAGCTCTGATATCAGGCTGTTGGGATTTGCTCCTGGGTGGGTCCCTTTAAAACCACTGGAGCCGGTGCTCATGCAAACATCAGCCTTTCCAAAGCAAACGCAAGTGGCTTATCCAGCCCTGCCATCCCAGCCTCAGCATCCGTTCTGCTCCTGGCTTTGAAACCAGGAGCTTTTGCAGATGGAGAGGTGGATGCTGGAGCCAGCAGGACTCAGCAGGATTTCCCCATTTTTCTGCTGGCTGAAGTAAAAAGATAAAATAAAATGAAGAAAACCTTAGAAACACAATGCCCAGCATATTTCCTCTCCCAAACCCAGACCCTGGTGGTCACACAGCTCTGTGTAGCTGCAGATGAGCCTTTGCTGGGGCTCCCCTGGGCATGGACTAGCTGAGCTTACAGGAGCCTAAGTTGCCCATAGCCTCAGAATCTGGGTATCCCCCAAATCCCAGCCGTTGGAGCTGGAGGGGTGGATGAGACCTCACCATTTTCCTGAAACCCCTTGCCCTGGGCTAGCTGGATGAGGGGTCACCCACCACTGGGCTTTGCCCTGGCACATGCAGAGCAAGCGTGTCCCAAACTCGCCCCGTGGAAACACTCCAGGGACCTCCATCTTGATGAGAGGTGGGTGCAGGAATGGGGTGCAGAGCACCCATGGGTGGGAAACAGCTCACAGCCCAGATCTGCAGCCTGTCCTTGCTGCTGCCTGAGGAGGAGTGGTCTGCCTGGCCTTGCCTGCTGCTGCCCTTGGGCTGTTCTTGAGCTATTCAATGCTGGTATCAGGTAAGAAAACAAGCAGATAAAGCAGCCAGTTTCCCAGCCAGTGCCAGAAAACACCCACCTCTGTTACAATAAAAACACCAGCAAGCCAATTTTTTTTTTTAAGATATACACAGAGATTAGACTGTCTTAACGAGGCAGTAAAACACTTTAATAGCTCTCCTTGCTTGTTATTAAAAAGTCCCCTGGGTTTTCCCCTCCCTTTGGAGCTTGGCTCTAAAAGGGCCTGTCCCCTGAGCACAGCAGCCGTTTAAGCAATTTATGTTAGTTCCTGTGGGGAGGCAGCCTGAAAATAAACTTTTCAAGGAGGGGGGAAGAAGCTGGTTCCCATGGTCAGAGGGGAGATGGCCTCCATCCCCTCTGTCAACCACCATGTGGCCCCACACAGCCCCATGGGCTCGCTGGCTTGGGCTGTGTCACTGGGAACTGTGTCACTGCGGACTGTGTCACTGGGGGTGTCCCGGGGGATTGGAAGTGTGGGTGCAAGGGCAGCTGATGAGGCTGGATCTAAGCACTGCCACCCTCCTCCATGGATGCTCTGTGTTGTCCCTTGTGCCGTTCTCTGTGCATTGCTCAGGGATCAGCTGCTGGGAGGCAAACTGTATTAGGGCTGCTCTAAAATGGGAGCCATGCACAAGCACCAGTTTGTCTGAGATCTCCTTTCCATGGCCTTGCCTCTGGCACCCACTGCTTGGACATGATAAGAAAAGGGACAGATGAAGCAAGTCTAACCTGGGGCTGTCAGTGTCCTGCACACTGGTTCCCCCAGGCTGGGCATAGGCTGCTTTGCCTGAAAATCAAACCCCTTGAGAGAACGTTTTGAGCCAGAATGGTGTGATGAAGTGATCCAGTGACACCAATGGCGGTGGGTGCTGTGGTGGGCTTGTGCACCCCATGGTTCTGTGAGCAAAGCCCTGGGCTTGCAATGCCTGACCCATTGCAGGCATTGTGGGGCAGGAGAGGCCAACAAATGGGGCAGCAAGGGCTGGTTGTGGCCCCAAGCCCTGCTCTCAGCCTGCCCTGTCTTGGCAGCAGGGATGGTCTCTTGGACAAGGCTGAAGTGTTGGTGCTGGTCAGAGCAAAGTGGTGATCCCCAGGGAGAGCCCTGTGTCGTCAAAGCCATCTCCAGTTCAGGATGACATTCAGTCCTGGTCTGGGGGACCTGGCACCCAGCCTGGCTCCATTGTCCAGCTCTCCTTTGTCCAGCACCTCTCACCCAGCCTGATCCTATGCCCTACCCAAGACTCCCCAGTATCAAGTTAAACCTGTCCAGCAGAGCATTCCTGTGTCCTGGATTTCCAGCCAGTTTCCAGCTTTTCCTTCCCACTGCCCCAGGGTTCCAGGTCTGCAAAGGCAGGAACCTCCTACAGGTTTTGTACAAAGAGGCAGCAGAGGAGAAGGGAGAAATGTCTCCCAGGCCCTGTCTTCTAAGGAAAGGGCTTGCAATGTGTGCACAACCTCTATTACACACTGGAGAAGCCACACTGAGCAATGGATGCTCCAATTGCCCTGGGCAATTCAGACATCAAGCGGGAGTCCCATGGTCACCTCCTGCCTCATCCCCACCTATGAGACCCTCCAAGATCCTTCCCGAGTCTGCTCTTGGTGTCAGTGGCTGAGTGACCTGGAGGCTGGTGGAACCCAGGAGGACAAAGCTGGAGGGTGAGCCGGGAGCAAGCTGAGCCTTTGGGAAACATGGCTGCTCCCTGCCCGGGCTGGCAGGGGGCCAGGCCTTTGCTTTGGAGACTAATCCTCTGGCTTTACAGTTTCCTGATGCTCCTTGGGAGTGAAAAATAAGCATGACTGCTCGGGACCTCTTGGGTGTGTGGGCATGGGTGGGTAATGAGGACAGACTTGGGGCTTGGTTCCCTGCCTCTGTCCCTCTCAGTGTGCCAGGAGGGAGCTGTGTCATGGCTCTCCCCTTCCTCCTCCCTGGATGGTGGGCACCAAACCCGGCCCATCGGGGTCCCCGATGTATCACCTTCTCCTTTCCACTTGTGTGACCCATCACTTGGCAAAGTCCCACACAGGGCTGGGACCTGGGGACACCTCTGCTCAGTGCCACCCCAGGGGTGACACCAAAAGCTGCGTGTACCCAGGAGATGTGTGTGCTCCTGCTGCTGCCTCCTGCCCGCCAGCCCTGCTTTGGTCCTGGCGGGGAGGGGAAGAAAAATCTGAACGGCTCTTCTGAGAAATTAATCTGCTTTCATGGTCTTAGTACAGCCTGACCTAGAAGAACCCCCCTGGTTGTTTTTTTTTTGTGTGTGGGGGTGTTTAAAGGGAAAATTACAGCAAATGTGTTGCAGAGAGGCTGTGGGAGGCAGGGGCCAGAGCTGCAGCAGGGTGAAAGCAATGCAGGCAGGGTCTGAATGGTTTTAGGCAGGATTTCCCAAGCTGTCCTCTCCTGCAAGACCCCCTGGTCCCGGGGGCTGGAGAAAACTGCATCTGCCGTGGGCAGTAAAACAGAAAGAGTAAAAGGTTGGGTGTTGTGTTCACCCTGGCAAGGTGCAGAGTCAGGTGACTTTTGGCTGGAGAGGAGAAGCTGAGCTGCTTAAGGGAGAAATGGGAAAAGGAGGGAGGGCAGCAGGGGCTGGCAGGGCAGGGCAGGGACCGTGCTGCACGGCCACCTCTCAGGGGGATGTCAGGATATGTCCCCAGTGAGGACACCAGTGGGAAAGGGCAGGGAGTAGGACCAGAGAGCAATGCCCCCAAGTGGAACTGAAGCAGCTGCAGTGCTCACTGTCCTCCAGAGATGGCTGGAATCCTGGAGGGGTGACTGGGACTGGAGCTGGGTGGGGGAACAGTGCTGGTCACCAGGACAGGGATGGGAGGTGAAATATGCCTCTCCCAGGCACCTGCTCCCACCCCATCATGCCTCCCACTGCCTCGTTTCATATCCCTTCTCCTCAGTCCCCTCCATCCCTAAGGATGAAGCCTGGATGGTCCAAATGCCATTCCTGGCTTTGCAGGCATAACCCGAGTAAGGGAAACCAGCCACCCCAGCACCAAAACCACCCTGATAAAACACAGAAACTCAGGTCTTGAGGGTTATATCCAAGCGTGGAGCTTTGTCAGCCTTTAAAGCTCACCAGCTGCCCTGCAAACAGCTCTGGTCCTGTGCTGCCCCTTCCCTGCTCCCTCCCTGCCTCAGTTTCCCTCTTGTTAGAGGAGGATAGATTAGAAAGGAAAGAAACCCCCAGCTTCCCCCAGCATCTCCCACTCCCAGGGGTTTTCTTGTGGCTGTGCTGTGGGGTTGGTTCCAGCTCTGCAAGTCTTGGAGCAGAGCAGGGAGGCCAGGCAGTTGCTCCAACGCTGATCCATGCATCTCTGTAGGTCTGTCTGCCTGTTCCTCTTCGTCAGAGTCTGTGACTGGGTGCAAAATTTGTGGCCCTCCAATGCCTTCTGCAAAGGGGTTTTGAGTCCCGAACCAGCCCCAGCTGGGATCTGTGCCCTGGGAGTGAAGTGATGCTGGGAACTAAAAGATTCAAGGCAGTTTTTGGGCAGCAGCCTCTGTTTTGGAGGCTCAGCCCGGGGCCTCAGGGTGGGAGGGCACAGGCAGTGTGAGCAGCGGGGATTATGACTGCTATAAAAAGCACTTGCATCTCTCACCCCTGCTCCCTAAGGAGCTTAGAGGAGGAAAGAGGGACTTAAAGAGCAACCTCCTGCACTGAAGAGGCAGTACAGTCAAAGCAGTCCAGCATCATCATCAGCCCCCTTCCCTGTCACCATCGCCTAAAACCTCCCCCGTGTAAAGCACCCCCCAGCACTGCTTCCCATGGACTTTCCCCCTGGGGTCCTGATGTTGGATGGCCAGACTCTTGTCCCCTGCTTGGAGGATATGGGGACAAGGGAAGGGCTAGGGGGAGGGGAGTGTGTGTGTGGAGCAGCCCAGCCTGAAGTGGGGGTCCTGGTGGGTGAGAAGAGCAGATGAGGTTGCTGCCCCATTTGTACCAGCCCTCAAACAGCTCTCCCATATCCAAATTTGGGAGGAGGAAGGCAGATGCCAGATGATGGCAATGACGTGGGGAAGAGGGGGATGTGAAGGAAGGTGCTGTGGCAAACTGCTGTCTTCTGCAGTTTTCCTCCACCATGTGTCAGGTTCCATCAGGATCAGTAGAGAAAGCAGCTACAGCCATGGGGTCTTGCACATCTCCAGTGCCAGCCTGGTTCTTGGTGTTGACCAGGCATGACCCTGTGGCTCAGAGAGATGACTGGTAGTTCTCCCTGCCATGCACACTGGCTTAATGTTACCCAGGTGCTCGGTCGGTCCAGGGGATGGACCCAGCACCAGGATCCCTCCTTGCATCTCCACAAAAGAGGAGCTTCAGAGTGGGGTCCTGGCTCCAGAAGCTGAGGAGAGGAGCAGATCAAGAACACTTCCTCACTCGCTTCATCCCAGCCTTGAGCAGCCCGGTGGGCCCCGGTGCAGGTGGCCACAGGAGGGAGCTTGGCTCCTTCCTTCTCCTCCTGCTTGGAGGACAGTGGCCTGGGGTGGGTGACAACCATACTGGCCCTGGGTGTGAGCTGCTGTTTGATGTAGGAACGTCTTCTTGTGATCAAACCACATCACATGGGACACAAGATAACTTGGGAAGAGAGCAAGAACCCGTCTGGAGCAGAGGTGGTTGTCTCCATCCTCAGGGAAGCCCTCACCTTATTTCCAGCAGCTGGTGGGTGATGGATCCCTGATGCAGATGAGCTGCTGGGGCTGTTGCCTGCAGTCATGGGGGAACCAGTTGTGCCTGGTGAGTGGTAGGTCCCCGTGTCCCGCCCCCCCCCAGTCTCCTGTCCCACAGGAATCTGGACCTTCCCAGTTTCCCCAGCCCACAGCCATCTCCAGCACCGCAGCCCTGATTGCAGTGGCCGATAGCCCTAGGATCACCCCCAGCACTCCCTACACTGCCACAGCATCGTTGCCCAGTTCCCCTTGACAGTCCCAGTGCAGGACCCAGCTGGCAGCTGCCAGAGCAGCCACATTACAAACCCAGGGCCAAAAAAATGGGAGAAAAATTATGATGATGATGTGTCTGAATGGAAATGGTTAATTACTGGCAGGAGGAGGTACTGTCGATATCATAGAACCTTTACTTGCTGCAAAGCTGACAAAGCCCCGGTGTGGGACTCCTGGTAATGGCTGTCATTAAAAGCCATCAGAGCAGGAGGTTGAAACCACATTCATTTTCCCTAACTGCTTTCAGAAGGGGAAAATGATGCTCTGGCACTCGCTATTAGAGGTGTGCTGGGTGCCTCGGGCTGGGAAAGACAGGGCTCATCTCCCTGGATGCAAGGGCAGGAATCCTAACCACTTGCTTTTTCCTGGGATTGGGTCTCTGGCCCAGTACAGTCTTTTTTTTAAGTTCAGGAGAGATGTGGAGATCAAAGGAATCTTCATGAACAAGAGGCACTGGGACCAAGGTATGAGCTTGGTCCTCATGCTTCCACTCTGGTACACAGGGAAATTATAGATCCTGGTTTAAAACTCTGAGAGGGGCAAGAGCTGGCCTTAAAATACCAATGAATCCATCAGGATGCTCCTTTTCCCACTTGGTTTGGGAGCTCAACCCTCACCTTGGCTGCTGCTGGCTTTCCCTGAGCCCCTTAAAAATTGGGGAGCAAGGATCTGCCTGGAGTTAGCAATGGGAAAGGATGTCTTTGGGCAGAGAGAAGTGGCTATGCTGAGATGGGTCTGAGGGATACAGCCATATAGGGGTTATTTTCTGCCAGGAAGAGTTGGGGTTTCCTGCAGGTAGGTCTCTGCCTTCCCCTCCAGCAACTTTCCTCAGAGAATGAGGCTGTGCTGTGCCCCTATAGGGATGCTCCCTGTCAGGGGATGCTGGGCTCAACCAGAGCTGCTGGTGGAGAGAAGGTGGTGGACCTGGCCTGGTCATGGGCATGGAGGAGGAAAGCTCCCTGGGGAGGTGGTGCTGTCATTCTGCTGTCCCCGAGCCATGTGATGCACCTGCTGAAGTGAGCTGGAGCTCTAGCTGCAAAACTAAAAGGGGGAGTGATGGCTTGAGCAAGTTGTTAGTGTCGGGGATGGATTTGGCCACTACTGACCTCTCAGTGCCTTTCTGTGCCCAGCTCCCACTGCCACCCCAGCTCCCTGCTGCATCCTGGGTCTGCTCCCAGAAATGCAGATGCCGCCGTTCCTCATGGAGCCTCCTTGTCTCCTTTGCCCTTCTCCCCACCCCACCCACCCCCGTGTCAAAGGACCACCTGGATCCTCTCCGGCTCATTTCTCTTGTGACCTTTGTTTGGTGGGTGTATTTTGCACTTGCTTTTTTTTTGCTATTCACAGGGAAGAAAAGGAGGTCACGAACCCAGGGCAGGCATCAGGGCAGGGCTGACGAGCCCAGGAGAAAGGGCGATGCCACCCACCCACCCTGGCAAGGTCCTTGGAGGCTGGCAAAACTGGGGCAAGAAGGGCTTTTTTTCTGCGGTGCTGGCTCTGCCCATCCCTTCTTCTCGCTGCCCAGTCCTGCCAGGTGGCTGCTGCTCCATCCCTTTGCTCCATCCTTCTTCTCTATCCCTTTGTTCCATCCCTTTTCTCCATCCCTCTTCTCCATCCCGCCTGGCCCAGCCCCTGTGCTGGTCACGTCTGCTGTGGCAAGTGGCAGGTCTCGCTGATGGCAATGACCACATCCTGGGACTGGCGGTCCCGGCGCCGCGACACCTCAGGCATCTCGCTCATCTCGTTGACACTGTTGCTGATGCAGTTGACGTCACTCTTGTTGCTGTTGTCATCTGGGCTGGGGCCAAAGATCCAGTCTGGAAGAGGGAAAAGCACAAAACAAGACCCTGGTTACTTCTGGCTGTTCCCAGAGTCAAAGCTGGCTGGGAAATTGGTACCTCCTGCTAATCCTACCCCTCGCTCTGGGTGTTCACCCCTCAGGAGGGTCCCTTGCCCACATTGCACCTTCAGCCCCCTCCACCCCCTCTGGTACTGAGGTCTCTGCCCTTCCCAGCTCTGGGCTGGTTTTCAGGCTGCTGATTTCTGGAAGCCCTCCCAGCTTAGGCAAATGAAATCACTTTGCTAATCCCCAAAATGAAAATGAAGTGTCTCTGAAGTGAAGTGTGCATATGGGCTCTCCGGCAATGGATTTTCTGCAGCGGGCTTTTGCTGTCAGAAACAGAAGGGATGATTAAATAGCCGTGTGACATCCAAATGGGACTGGAGACATGGCTGGGGACATGGCTTATCTTCCATGGGACTGTGGAAACCACATCACAGACCTTCAAACCCTCCATGGGCAGCTTCAGGGCTGCACTTCTGGCAGGACATCAGAGCTCCAGGACACGGCTCTGAGCTGATCCAGCTACTCTCAGAAACCTGGAGATGACAGATTCCTCTCCAAAGTGGTCACTGCTGGATAATGGTGTGACCAAGACATCCCCTGCAACATGAGAGGCTGAAGCTCAGTGGAGGCAAGTGGTGCTGCTTCCCAGACACTTATTTTTTTTAGATATTTGGCTGTTGAGAGCTGAGAGGCCAAGCCCAGCCGTGATGGAGAGGCACCAGCAATGTGGAAACAAAACCTGGGGAGACCCAGGTGAGAGGAGAGGAGCCCTCGAGGCCAGGCAGGACCCAACAGCTGTGGTCAGTGGAGCACCAGGACCCCTCTGCTTCAGCCCTGCTCTCAAAATAAAGTGGAGATGGCTGTCAGGAGGCAGACAAAAGGACCAGTTTGGTTGTTTCTGAGGGACTCCACTTATTCACCAACAGATCACTCTCAAGAAATAAACACTTCTCTCCTTTGTGGCATGAGGCATTTTCTGTCCCCACAGGGCATTTCAATTGAAGCTCTTTGGTGGAGAACACAGGCTGCCAGGTGGAGCAGAGCCAGAGAAATGCAATCACAGCCAGACGTTGCCTTTTTGATGGACTGCGAAAAAAAGTTTTGCAGCAAAACCCAGGCTGAGTGATGGCAAATGCTGGAGTGGGATCCCAGGTGTGAAGGGAGAGGAAGATCTAATTTCTTGGGTCAGCAGTGGTGTCCAGACATTGCTGCAGGCATGAGAAGAGAGACAGAAATGGCCTGTGGTCCTCCCTGTGCTTGGTGTGTGCACCATAGGTTGAATTTTGTCTCTTTATTGAAAGCCTCAAAGCTTCTCCTTCTTTTTTGAAGAAAACCCCAAAGTTTTGTCATTTTTGCAACACAAGATTTGACTTTCTGCTCCAGCCTAAAGCCATTTGGCCACACTGTCCCCAGGGGTATGTGGCATGGCTTTTGGGGTGGTGCTTATGCTGTGGAGCCAGGGTGGGTGTCCACCTGTGCTGTGGAGTCCAGGCAGGGAGTGGAGGGGGTTGTGCCCCATTGCCAGTGTGGCCTGGCTGGATGTGGGTGCAGGTTCCAAGGAGGAGAGAGCTCCCAGCACACTAGGCACAGCAATATGTCCAGAGGGTGACTGTTTTTTCTTGGCTTTCCTATTTTGTTCATCTCCATCACTGTGCCAGCAGGGTCTGCTGGTTGTGCAAAGAGCAACAGAAGAGCAACCACAGTCCCCACAACTACCATGGTGCTGGCAAGAGTGATTGGGGAACTCAGCAAATTGTGGTCCAAAGGCCACAAAGAGTCTGCTCCAAGTCCCAACCAGGGCATTTAGCTTTTGCTTGCATGGTCCACATCCCTCACCGGAGCCTGTGCTCCCCATCACAACCTTTCCCTGAGGAAATCAGCCAAGCCCAGAAGGCTCATTTACGTCTTTTTTCCTTTATAGCCTCCACTTTGCTTGGATTTACTGGATTTAGATTGAAGCCAGACTCCACTGGCTGCTTCCCAGCCTTGTCCTGCAGCCTGGGCTGGGTCCACTCCAGCCGGACATCCCCTCTCCTGCCCCCAAGACCTCCCAGGCTCGCACCAGCCCCCACGCAGCTGCTTGGCGTGAGGAGGATCTGGAAGGCAGTAACAAGATTGCCTCCTACAAATACTATTAAAGGTCTTGGCTTGCTTTCCTTGACGTCAGCCATGAAACTCCAGTGGGAGCAGGGGCTGATCCAGCAGTGAAGAAAAGGAAAAACCTGTAGAAAAAGAAGTGACAGGTACCCAAATATCCCAGGAGCCACTGAGTGGGGATTGCTACACGCAATGGGAAGCAGAGAGCACAGCCTTGCGCACCTGTGAGCAAGGGGAGGTGGCATTCGGTGGCCAAGTGATGAACTCTTGGGGACATGTGCAGGCAGTAGAAGAAGCAAGAGCTGGGCGCAGCACCGTGGCACTGTGGTAAAGTCAGAAACATAGAGGATGGGTGTTCTGAGAAAGCACTGGGGGGCTCAGCAAAAGCCATGTCCATGGGAAAAGGGTCATGGTGCAACATCAGCAAAGGGGCCGTGGCTGGTTCGGGTGCCCAGGGAAGGTGGCTCATGTGAGGCTGCCGCAGCCTAATTCCCGGGTAAGAGCGGCTGGATTGTACACGCTAATCTGAACTGCTGCTTCCCTGGGAATTATTTCTGGAGCCTGCTGGATCTAATTACCCGGTAATCTGCAGGAAGATGTAATTAGGCTGTCATTAGAGGGTATTTACTGCGATGCCTTTATGATTTGACTGTGTAAGTAAGGAGTGAAGTAATTACACAATTACACGTTATTTGTGGCCATTTATGGCCTGTAACTTCAGCATGTTGCCATATGCAGAAGAGGGGAGTGAGGCCCCGTAGAGCCAGCGGAGGATCTCCTGCCAGCAGGACCCTGGAGAAACAACCATAAAAATGTCAGCGCCCTCATCTCCCCTGACAGCCATCGACCGGCTCTGTCCCAGCCATGCACCCTCCTCCCCAGCTTCTCCCTCCGACTTCTCTCAGCCTGCGGGTGAGACACCAGGACCCACTGGGGTCCCCCATGGGATGTTTGGGCAGGGATGAGGGGGAGGACAGAGGACAGCTGCACATCTTTTGCCTCCATGGGATTAAATCTTGCTCTGATGTGGAAGGACCTTTGAAGGGGATGGGCTGCACGATCTCACATCATACAAAAACATGCATTAGAAACCTTGGATAATGAACCCTGGGGGGGCTGTAATCAGGTAATGGAGGGTGGTGAGGAGCCAGGAGCCAAGGGATGATAGTGACTGGCTGAAGGCAGCATCACAACAGGTATTTCTCTCTCCATCCCTTACATCTGGCAGGGGGATCTGTATGAGCAACAGAAAATGGACACAATTGCCACTGAGAGGAAAATGAAATCCTCTTTTGTAGCGAAGTCCGCGCTCAGGTTCACTTAGGCTCCAGACAGAAGGCAAGCAAAGCCAGGCTGCACCCAATGGACCTGGGACATCCAAGAACAGAGTTGGATTGAACAAGGATCCCATGGTGTGCTCCTGGGGCAGTGGTACCCCCATACACAGGACACTCACACATTGCAGGTAAGAAGCAGCTTTGTCTGCTCTTATCCAGCCCCTGAAAGGAGCTTGTAAGGCATGCAGCAAAATCAGGGCATGCACATGGGTGTGTACAAAAGCCTCAGATAAAAGAAAAGGACAAAGTGACTTGCTTGTCCAGGCTCAGGGAACAGTATCTAACCCAGAGACACCTCTCCCCACTGGCCAGGCTCTGCTGAGGCTCAGCGTGCCTGCTGAGGTCTTGCAGGGCGAAAGATGAGGTGGAAAGTGCTGAAATGGGGTGAGATCGATACAGAGCAATTGATCCAAAGCAGCTGGGGAGAGGAGATAGGGTAGACTGGGTAAATCAGAAGCTGTGGGATAGCATCTCTCCCTAAATAGCAGAGTGACGTGGCACAAAGTGCCCCTGCACCTCCCTGGCTCTGTCTGAGCCTTCAACGGCATCCCTGGAAGCAGGGCCCTTGGGATGTGCCATGTTTTTGGGGCCAGAAAAACACTGTTTGGGGCTGTCCAGTTTCACTGTGTGTTTTACCCCTCCTTGTACCAGCAGCATGAGGGATGGTCCTCACTCAGAAATCCCATACAGTGCAGGGAGAAGCCTCCTGCTGTCTGTGTGCAGGAGGAGCCTCATCCCAGTGGGGTGGTCAGGTCCCCTGAATTCATTGGTGACAGGGTGGGATGTCTACAAGGCACTTCAGTTGCTGGAAAAGAGATGTCCCTAACAGAAGAGCAGAGGGAGGTGGGAGAAAGGGCTGAAATTTAAATGCAACCTGGTGAGACTTTCACACTTCCTGAAGAGTTGGAAACAAGCAACGTAAGGGGAAACATGTTAGGTGAACAATCAAACTCATGCTCTAGTTTTATTCACTTTAAATGGAGCTGGGTGTGAAAACAGCTGCTAAAAAAGCACTTTTCCCAGCAGCAGGAGTAGAAGCACCTTTTCCTTTGAAGCAGATCCTGACCCAGCAGTCACCTGGTGCTCTGCAGCAAGGCAGGACCAGCTCTGGCCAGAGCACTCCCGACAGGCACAAGTTCAAGGGTATCCCTCACGTGTTGAACACAATGCAGCAGTCACAGCTGGACATTGTACCTGTTTCATTTGCAAGACAGACTCTGCTTATTTATTAGCAAAATCAGCAGATATCTCCCACGTTTGTTCTACTGGAAATTCTCTGCCTGCCTCTGGCAGTAGTAATTTGTTAGCATGATGTCCTCCTTTCTCCCCAGATTCACATCTTTCTAAATTAACTTGCTCTTGGATTCTGTTCTTCCTTCCCTGTTTTGCAGAAATTGTTTAGGTTAGCCATGCTGGCCAAATCAAAACTGTCCTGCACCCCGAGCAATATGAGCACACTGCTTTGCTGATGGACAGGTAAGGACACAGTCCCTCTGTAGAGCTGTCACTGGCATGAGGGGTCTGGTGGGGAAAGGGGGTGACACGGAAAAGGCATTCGATTAGTTATGATATTAACTTAAAAATAGCTTCTCTGCATCAATGTAAGTCTGGACCAAGGCTTCATTTGATCCCAGTCACATCAGCTGGGCAATGTTGCTGCTCTGGAAAGCAGGTCTTGGAGAGGTGGTGATTCAAGTGTGGTACATGGGGGGCTGGGATGCCCTGGGGGTGGTTAGTTGCTCTCCGCATCTTCCAGCCGTAGACATTCGCCATAGAGGCAGAGCAAAGATGGACAGAGGGTGGGGAGCTCTGCTTGGTCTCAGCTTAAGGAAGACTAGGACTTGTAGGGGGCTAGAAAGGCATAGTCCTTGACCCAGTGACCTTATGCAGCCTGTTGCTGGACCACATGATGGCAGGAATGGAAATGCCACTGTGGGTGGTGTATCCTTGAGGCCAGCCTCGGCTGATCCTTGTCACCACGTGCTGGGAGCCATCTCACTGCTCAGTCTTTGTGCTGCAAAGGTTTGACAGTGGAAGCAGCTGTCCTAGAGTGGGACCTCCTCTGCCTGTTTTTCTCAGGACCAGACCACTGTGGCCACTTGTCCGGCCAACAGCCGCAGCCCACAGCCACAGGGATGCCAGGGCAGATGCAGGGATGGGGCATCTATTACAGTAGCTGTGACTGGAGATTAACCTGGTGAAAGCCATCCTACAGCAGCTGCCGCTAGACATCAGCAACCCTAAAACAGTGGCTAAGGAACCTCTAACTTACCCCCATGCGCTGAAAGGGAAACTGAGGCAGGGGGGTTAGTGTCAAAGGTGGGTAGCACCTAGATGGGAAAATAGAAGGGAACCTGACATGATCTCTCATTTTCCCATAACTTTGGGAGGTAAATGATTCATCCTCAAAACAGAGCCCCAAACCAGGCTGTAAGTCCTCTCTGACTGGGCTGAGACGCTATCTGCAATCCCTGCCACAGGCTGAATTATCCTAAGAGCCCTGTGGTTCTGTGTGGGAGCAATTAAAAGCGGATCCCGAGTCCCTGCAGGATCACCCAGCAGCTATTTTCAGCAACGCTACATTCATGCACATTTTCTAAAGACGACTGAAATGTGGTGTGTGGAGATAAGGCTGAAAAATAAAAATACAGATGATGGGTCAAAAGGGCAAAGAAAAGAAAGACCTGGCTCCAAGAACAACTTAGGGTTTTGAGCAGTCCTGAAGCCACCCAGCACAGTCCCACCGGCGTTGGAGCCTGCCCTGCCTCACCCCAGCTGGGCAGGAGAAGTTTCCTCAAGGTCTCCTCTGGAGATCAGCAACCAGAGGAGATCTTGGCTGAACTGGGTGATACTGATAAAGGTCTCCCCACAAAGCATCGGCTCCCACACAAACCAACTGAGCCTTCCACAATGCTTTCCTGGGGACCACACGCGTCGCAGTCTCCATGACAACAGCTTTGTTTCCAGTCAAACTTTTTCTTCCCCCCTTTTTTCTCCTTTTTTTTTTTTTTGTGTGTGTGTGTTTATATAAGGGTGATATTCAGTGAACTGCTGGGGACGGAGGAGGGAAGGCGGGCTGATTCCCAAGGATTGCAGTAATTAGACACTTGGTACGTTGGCGACAGGCTTGTCATTTGCCCAGGCGGCACTTCGCCGCAGCGCCGTCCCTGGCAGCCATCCAGCGCTCTCCAGTTAAGCTGCTTTCCAAATGCTTCGACCCAATTTGTCTTAACTGGTAGCTGGGTCTGAGCCGCGCTCACGCAGGAGCCTTCCTCCCACCTTGGGGGTCTCACATCCATCCCCAAGCAGAGGCATATAACGAGTTTTGGGGAAGTGGCAAACATGAGACTTTGCCAGCTCAGAGCAAGCGAGGAAGGACCAGAGAGAAATTAAGGTATTTTGGGCTCTCCTTGGCCAGGTCTCTCCAGGAAGAGCTGAAGAGGGGCTCTTTCAGAGTCCTCTTATCCATATCGAGGTGCTCTGGGGGATGAGGACTGACAGGATTGCCATCCTGGCTGGAGGGGAACTCTGCCTTCCTCCTCTCAAATCATCTCTCCTCCCATGCAGGCTCCCATTTTCCACTCCTCCCCACCCAGCTGGGCATCGCAGCAGCATTCATCTCACCCCAGGGATGCCTGGACAAGCTCTAATTGAATTTTTAAGAAGCAGCTGTGAGAGAGGTGTCGATGTCTCGAATATCTGTTCAGATTTTGCAGGGGAAGAGTTCAGCAGCATCCCGAGAGCCCATCTGCCATCCTGAACCAAGCCCAGTGCCCGCTTCTCACAGTCCCCGTGAGTGCAAGGGGCCGGGTGATGCTCTGACTCCCCCAGCTGTGTCCTACAAGCTGTTATTGAGGAGTCTAAATCATCCTTGATGCCTCCGAGTCACTGTTTAAAGTAGCGATTAACTATTCACACTTTAATCTCCCCAAAACAGGCTCCAGCCCTTTGGCATCTTATTTCCATCTCTCTCTGTATCCTTCTAAATATGATTAGCATAGAAACACTGATAGCGGAGGCTGGAGCTGCTGCTGAGTATATAAATACAGGCATTGTGTTAGAGCAGCTAATAGACCAGCTTCTTATTTACCATCCCTTGGTCCCTCTGTCCTGTCCCTGAAGTCATTTTATGCAAACTCATTCAAATGAAACCTTCTCTTTAAAGGCAGCTGCTTGGCAGTGTTAACAAACACAGTCTCGTCCGCTCTCCTCCAAGGACTGGCTCATTTTAAGTGTATAAATGGTGTGAAGACAGGTCCAGAGTGCTAAACAGGGTGAGCCAGAAGCAGCCTTTGGTATCAAGGGGTACTTCTGGAGTCCGGGAAATGCCTTCTCTTCTCTGTCTGAATGAAGCAGAAGCTCACAACTGGATTTCTGATCCTAACTTGGAAGGATGTCACCTCCACTCAGGGCAGGGAGGATGGTCTGCCCTCAGTGGGGGCATTCAGGTGGGAAAGGACTTCTTTCAAAGTGGCAGAAAGCAGCAGACCCCAGGAATGTACCTGTGCCTGTTCAGCCCTGGGATGGCTTGGGTGCTGTAAAAGGCTGTGGAAGTCCCTTTGGAAAGGGCTTTATGAGGGAAGGGGCACCCTGCTGACCTCATCCCACACGGGGGCAAAAGCAAAAGGTGCCCAAGATCACCAGGGAGCATTGGTGCTTAACTAAAAGTAGCATGGCAAAGGCATGGGTACCTTGGACTGTGGCTTCAGCCTCTCTCTCTGCCCAGGGGGGCACAACATTTATGTGGATTTTGTCCCTGCTCTGCAGAACCCACCCAGGGGATGGTTTTGAGCACCACAACCATGCTCTCCTGCATCAAAGATCCCAGCAATTGGGGCAGGTGTGTCTGCTTCAAAGGGGCATGGTGACTGGACCTGCTCCCACCTCGGGGGCGGTTCTAACCTGCTCTGACCTGGTCCTTTGAGCACGTCAGGGCAGGAACGTGTATATTTAGGTGCTGTCCCTGCTGCTTACCTTTGTTGGGAAGGCAACGCTAAATCAGATGAGTGGCAGAGACTGGAGACGTTACAGCCCCAGCAAGCTGCTGATTAAGTGTTATATTTAACACTTTAAGACAATATCCGTTCCCTTCCAGCTGGGGTGAAGAAAGACTCTTCAGTAGCAGCTCCCTGCCGTTTTCCTGGCTGAGCCTCATGTGAGGCCCTGAGCGCTGCTCCCTGCCAGGAAGTTCGACCTTTCTTGTCCCAAATACCTCCTCCCCAAATATCTGTGTCCCAGATCTGCTGTCCCCTGCCTGGTTGTGACTCTTTGGCCAAGGGACTTGGTTTGCCCTCCCATTAGCAAGTCATGGGTGCTGCCCACCCTGCAGGCACTGATTGGAGTTTTGGCTGGTGTGTATCTCCTGCATCCCAGGAGCAGGGAAATAAAGGGGAATCATGAATGAACACGTGGATTTTGCTCCAGATGAGTGTGATCTCCCTCCCACTGCAGAGGAAGAGCCTGCAGGGCTTCATCCCTTGACTGGGGTCAGGCTCAGAGCACAAGGCGTGCAAAGGTATTTCAGCCCCTCTCCTGCAGAGGACATTGCTTCCCAGAGCTTTCAGGGGGAGAACGCACATCTGCAGGAGCCAGGAGCTTAAATTCCTCCTGTCTCCCTGTCCAAGCTGGAAAACTGCCACCAGCTCCCTGCAGCAGGGCCCTGTCCCCCAAAAAGACATGGCGAGCTGGCTGTCGAAGTGTGGGGGCCAAAAGTACCAGGGAATCAGAAGGGAACTGGGCACATTTGCTCTTCCCGACACCACCAGCCTTACAAATTACAGGACAAACAGCAAAAGTATCACTGAGGCTTGCCCTGAGCAGCCAAGCACCTCTGCCTGTCCCTCTGCCTGACCATGACATCTGCAGCCAGCAGAGTCTTTGTGCTCTTGTCCCCAATGACAGGAGACCTCGTTCATCAGCAACAGGATGAAACAAAAGAGCCGGGAAGCCAAACCTGATAAAAATGCAGAGTCTATGGGCTACCAACCATTGTATAGATTTGTTGCAGAGGCTGTGATGGTTGTGCTAGGTGCTGTACAAGGGAGCCAGACTGCTGAGCTATGTTTCCTAGGAGTTTGTGGATTCACTGGTGTCTGATAAAAGGCTAATCTCACATGGCAGCTTTTATTTCACAAGGCAATAGTGGGTTGTTATCCTGTGCTCAGATATCTGTCGCCATGAAACTTTTCATTTTGGAGACCTCTCAAAGCTCAGTTGAAACTGGGCAATGGATTTTACCATCATTTGGCAGCACAGACATGCACGTACACATTCATACACACGCACGCACAAGCCTCATTTCCTTCAGAAGGGGGCTAAGCCCAAGGATTTTCCCTGGGAAGCTGGTCAACATACAGCTCAGTTTGGAGAACTCAACACATCAGATAAACTCTTGCTCTTCTAAATGTGAAAGGGTCAAGGCTTGGTCTAAAGCCCACCCAAACCAAAGGAGAGACTCCAGCCAGTATCCGCAGGCTTTGCACCAGGCTCTTTTTGGTCGCATGCACACAATGCAGGATGCCCACACTCACCTATGAAGTCGTGAATGAGGTCCTTGATGAGATGCCCGACGATGGCGTACGCCACTGCCACCACCACCAGTGCTGCCATGAGAAGGTAGAGGACAGCCTTGGGCAGAGGAATGGCATCTCGAGGAGGGGGTTTGTACTCCTTGTAAAGCTGGTCATTGTCTGAGTATGAGTACTGGAACAAGTGGTCCAGGCCAGCTGTGAAGTTGCTGGAGTTCATGGACTGGCTGTTGGACAGGTAGTTGTCCTGCTCGGGGTCCTGAAGGACACTTACCACCGAGCTGGTGGTGGCTTCCACTTGCTGTACCAAGTTCAGGGTCTTGTTAACGCTGGGAAGGATCTGGGAGAGGAAAGTGCTCCAATCTTTGATGGCACTGATGTTGCAAATAATCATAATTGCAATGAGGAAAGAGACTTCCAAGCCCAAGAGATTTAAAAGAGAGAGAAAGAGGCGAGAATTGCCGTGCTTACACCAAACCATGTACTGCAAACTGGGCAGAGAAGGTCTTGCTGGGGCAGGTTTCTCATTTGCAAATTCTTACATGATCCAGTAGGGATGCATCTGTGGCACGTCGATCCTTACTCCTGGAAGTGCCCGCAGCAAGCCCCTACGGGCGTCAAGTTCCTTGGGAAAAAGTAGGTGCTGGAATTATTTTGACTGATATCATTTCTGTTCCTCAGCTGTCTCTTCCTGATGCTACTCCCTGATGAAAGCTGGAGAGACAGGATCCTGTGGGTATTTTCAGTCATCTGGAATAGAAAAATTGCCTTTCTCCAGCTTCTTTTCACAGGTGAAGGTCCTTGGAGAGACAGAACCCCCCCCCTCTCCGCTTTGCTGTCCCTTGGACCCGGTCTGGGTAACAGCAGGCGCAAGGTGTGCGGTGCTGAGCCGTGACTCTCCCGTAACGCTGCCTGAAGTGTCTGCAGAGGAGAAATGTCTGTTCAAAACCCACAAAGTTCAGCTGCTCCCGGTGTGCAACAGAGCCGGCAGCACGCAGCTCCCGGCCAAGCCAGCCTGGCTTTCAGCAACTTCTCCTGCCAGCATCTCCCGATCAATTCCTTTAAAAACAAGATCATCGTCAAAGATGACGACCAACGGCAGCAGTGAGCCCAACGCCCAGTCTCCAAAGGGCAGCTGAGACGAGGAGCGGCCGCTCTTAGGTTTTACCTTAGGGACTTTTGTAAGAGAACAGATCTGCTCGCCTGATGCTCCAGCTTGTTTCATGCAGCGCTCGGCTCCTTACGGACCTCCTCGCAAACAGCAGCCGAGCCGGTGCCGCTGCCTTCCATCTGCGGGGTGTGCGTGTGTGCGTGCGTGTGTGTGGGTACCCTCCTCCTCCTCCTCCTCTACCCCTCCTGTCCCTTCACCCTCCAGCCCCGCTCGCTCTTCCCAGCCGCCCTGGCAGCCCGCAGCGAGGGGGATTAGCCGCCGAGAGGTTGGCTCCACAACTCTCCAGCGCGCTGCGAAGCCGAGAGACGATGCGTGGCAGGAGCGTAGGCTCAGCCTCCCTCGCTGCTCCCTGGGGAGTTAATCCCTTCGATGACAAAAGATGTGCCTTGATCCGGCCACTGGATATTCCCGAGAGGTGGAGGTGAAGGTGGGGAGCAGCTGGTGGTGGGGGGTGTGTGGGTACACGCGTGTGCACACGGCACAGCCGGCGTGTCCCACCGGCAGCCTGGGCTCAGGCAGTGCTAAGGACAGGTCCGGGGTCCCCTCGGAGGTGACCCCCAGCTCCAGCCTGCCCGTGAGCACCGAGCACAGCCTTTGTCTGCGAGCTGCGCCGCCGGCAAAAAGAAATCAAATCGCGGGCGCTGCCGGAAGGAGGGCGGACATCATCAATCCCTCCGCCGGCATCCCAGGGAAGCGACGCTTCCCACAGCCCTGCTCCCCTCCCGGCCTCAGCTCAGCGAAGTTTGGGCATCAGCGGGATGCCTGACTTGCAGAAAGCCCAGAAGATCTGGGGCTGAGCTCCTTCACTATCTTCTCTCCCTCCCTAGCTCTCTGTGTAAACAGGTAACACTCAGCCTGCCCCTGGTCACCTTGATGATGGTTTGAAACTGGTCCAGGTTCCCTACAAACACATCTCCTTGGCAATGGGATGACAGTGGGGTGCAGGCTTGGTTTGAGGGCACTGGGACTTATTGAAAGAGGAGGAAGAGGAAATCTTAGAGAGGGGGAAATTGTCTTTCTATATTTGGAGGTGAAAATAAATCACAGCTCCATTTTTCACATCTACTTTTTTTTTTTTTTTGGTGCAGCTTCCCCATGTAAGGAATAGCTGTCACAAGGGCAAAGAAATCACCACATTAGGCCTGAATGCAGCCAAATGGAGCTTCTGAGAAATAATAGTGAAAGATTAACTTTTTTTGTGTGTGTTACCAGCCAGCAGCAATCCTGTCAGCTGCCTGGGGGTTGGAAGTGTATAGAATAAAACAGCAACGTCTCTCCCTTACAATAAAATCACCAGGGCTCAGATATGTGATGGACAGATTGTACAACTCAGGAGCAAAGAAAATGTGGAAGCAAAAGCTTTTCTGCTGTCCAGGACATCTGCCTCCTTGGAGTCTGTATGGACCAGGTCACAGTGACTTGTGTTCCCCAAGACCACATTACAGCATCCTAAAATTTCTTCTTACAAGCAACAGAGCTATGGTTAGTTACAGAAACACATCTGGGCAGCTGCATGGTGGCATGTCCTGCAATAGGATACATCTTGATGCTCCCCTGACCCAGTGTCATGATGCCTGGGGTTGGAGCGGCTCCTCTGCCTCTGGAACATGAAGCCGTGGGGATGCTTTGAGGGTCAGGGCAGGAGTCAGGAGCTAAGGGCAAACAGCTCCTCTCTCAGACTCTGAGTCTTGCTGTGCCATATTTTATCCTTCCAAGAGGAAATATGTGTCAAGATTTCTTTTTTATTAAAACTTTTTAATGATAGGTGAGTTTTGGGACTCATGCAGGGGTACCACAGCACAGACTGGCTTTGGCCCACTCCAGAGGCACGTCATTTGGCTGGAGTCCCCAGGAAGAGATGACAACCCCTGGGACATGCTCACTGGTCCTTTGGGACTGAAGCTGCTCTGAAGCTGCATTTTCACAGCAGCTGTTTGGTGTTAGCAGTTGCCATGGCACCAGTGCATCAACCAGAGGGAAAGGGAAAGCTTCTGGTCCAGAGCTGAGCTGGATCTGGGTGTGACTGTCACAGGCTCCCACCACATTGTTCCCCTTTATTCCCCTTTATTTATGGAGCCAAGTGATTTGGGGCAAAGTATTGACAAAGATGTCTGTGCATGGGGAGATTAATTGGAGGAACTGAAGGTGAAAGTGGATGCTGTGGCTCTGGAGGTCTTAAGGTCCTCACCACTTTCAAGTGCTCTATTCAGACCTGGGTTAATGTTCCTGGGAAGCTGGGTCAGAATCTCTGTCTTATGTAATATGGGTCAAAACACGACAAAAAAGGAATTAATAGGTAGAGAGGGCTGGCCAAATGAACAGCTGAAGAGGGTTGCAGGTGGAAGACTGCTTCTCCACCTATAACACCAGGGTGACAACAACCCTTTCCTTCCTGCCATACCGTCAGCCAACTGTTATTTTCTCATTTAAAAGCAAAGGGAGAATGCAGTGAGACTTGGCTGACACCTTACCCTCTCCACTTCTTCCCAAGTGCTAGCCAAAGGAGCCTGTGCTAAGCCTGTGCACCCAGCTGGGGCTGTCAGGCGTTCACTGCCTTTGGGCACCCTTGAAAGCTGGGACCCACAGAGACTGGCTCACAGAGCCTGCCTGGACTGCCTGGTGGCTTGGCAATGTGGATGCTGATGATCCTTGTCCTGGTCCCCGTGGCCAGGGGCTTGTGGCACAGCTGGCACAGCTGTCTCCCATGCCTCACACCCAGGCCTCTGGGAAATGCATGGCTGTGAATCAGCACATTGGAGGATGAAACAAGCCATCAGTTGGTGGCTCTCTGCTTGCCTGGGGACAGCTGGTGACAGCAGCCCAGACCTTGCTCCAGCAGGACGGAGGGCAACCCCCCTTGGTTTCCTAGACCTCCAATGAGCACTTCTGGGAAGAGGCTGGAAAAGCGCTTGGAGGAGCTCTGAGGTCTGCTGCAGGTGCTGAATTCATTAAAGGGGCTTAGGATAACATATATATAAAAAAACCCCTCCACCTTTTGCATTTTCCCTGCAGTGACAGTAAAGTTGGCCTCTTTCATTTTCATTAACACCCATATCAATTCAAAGTGACTAAATAGATGCTTAATTGTTCATTATACACTCTCTGCATCTCTCGTCTGAAAGGGAGGCTTTATTTCCACAATTACTGTTTCCATCCCATTACAGAGGGAGAGAGCACCGAGAAATATAAGTGTGAATTTTAATAACCTTATATTTCAAACTCTCTGTTATTAAAAAAATGTTTGCATTTGCTGTGATGGGGGGAAGATTAAAAGGATTGCCGTGGATTCCACTTAGGGACCATTGCTAATGATTTCAATAAATCACTTTAAATAAAAATCACAATCTCCGCAATTCTACCCAAATGCCATTTGGCAGAAGGGTTGATTACGGGAGCAAAATGAATTTCAGAATTAGCTGCTTGTCCTAATGCAATTGGACAAATTAAGTTTAGGGATATACACATATCCAATGCCATAGCTTATGCAGAAGAGCGATGTTTTGGCCCCTGGGAACAAGAACAAATGATGTTTTAGTGGGTCAAGAAAGATCTTGTCCCTCATGATGAATGTTGAGTGTTGTTTCAGCTATTTCCTTAGTATTTTTATTTTATGGCTTACTCTTTGCGTAAGTACAGTCAAGGCACTGGTGCTTTATTTCCATATAGGCAGGATCAAATTGACTACTGGGACATGCCTTTGATAATGCTGGTGTCCACGCAGAGCTGAAAAGCTGCTCTGATACATTGCAAGTCATGCCCTGAGCAGTCTGGTTTCTTGTCTGTTACTGGGACCAGGTCACCTTCTACAGAAGGTGAAACTTGAAGTTGTCCTACAGCCTGGGTGTTACACCATGACTGGAGATCTGACCCTGCTTCCAGCTCCACTGCTGGCTGCGTGGCCTCCTTTGTGACACATAAGGCATATGATGGCAACAGGCTGTGGATGTGGCAACAATTGGTGCAAACTGAGCTGTAGAAGTGTAGGAGCTCATTATTGTGAAGTGTGTCATGGCAGAGGAAGGTTTTGTGTCTCACCCTGGCTGAGAATATAATCAGGACGTGAAGCTCCAGCAGCAATATGTCCATCTGTACTTTTGAGTGAGACATTTGTCAGCACAAGGGTAATTTTCAAGTCTTAAGGGTTTTTTGTGTCTCTCTTCTGCACTGGCTGCCAACACTATACCTTGATCCCCACCAAAGATGCCACCACACCTCTTCAGCAGAATAAGAAGCACAAAGATTAAAGTCCTCATTTGGCACAAGGTAAAATAGTCTTCACAGGACTTCTTCAAACCATTCAAATTTTATCTGTGCAGGTTGACATCCGCATTCATATCCAGCTTCTAGCTGGTGGGGGCTGTGCAGCTCATGTCCCAGTCTCTGCAGCCCTCCCACAGATGAGGTGTGCTGACCTTCATTCATCCCTGGATGGTCAGATGCACCTCCCTGCCTCCCTGCCTGGCTCTGCATGGCTGCTGCACTACACCCCGGAGCAGTGACTTCATGTCCAAGAAAATTCCAGACCGGTTCCAAAGTTTTGTCAGCAACCTTCCTGCATGACAAGAAGGTGTGAAATACAGGCTTATTCTGGATTTCCATTCCTGGCATTATTCTTAGCCAGCCATTTCTGCTTGAAAAAACAAACAAACAAGGAACAGCAGCAGGTTTTGGCAGATGAATCAGAGTGAGCCATCTTTATCTATCTATATATAAAGACACCTTTTAAAAAAAAATATTTTTTTGATGTTGTATTATTCATGCCGCCAAAGCTGAAGAAGTTCAGATTATTATAATAATAAATGACATCATAAACATGCCATATTAAGTGCAATGCCTGGGAAGATTTTCCCTATCTGTTGTCTCTGGTAAACAAAGTGGGGTTTTAACTCTGTGCACCATCTCAGGGACAGCTTGGCTTATTGCATGGATTTGAAAGGCTGAAGGCATGCATAAAAACATCCAGCATGAAAAGCTTGCTCATGAAAGAAAAGGGAGCATTTCCCAAGTAAACAAACCCAGGCCAACAGGACTAATTGCAGTGGAGGTGAGGTGAAAAGAGTGAATTACATGTTCTGTTTGCATGCCTCAAAAGTGCTGTTTGGCCACGGAACAGGTAAAAATAGCTGAAAATTATTTGCAGGAGTTATCTATGGGTAAATCTGACAAACATGGGCAAAGCAGAACAGGGAGGCTTCTGGAAACGTACTGGTTTTTCCACGTCCTCCTCCACTCACAGCTTCACTATCCTGAAATACAGTGAGAAGGTGAGCCAGGCTGTTGGCATCCACCACCTCTCAAAGCCTCTCAAAGGGATCTGGAAGGAGAAGTTGGCAGCCTCCACATTTTATGTCTTTGCCACCATCTAAGCTGGATATGTGGAGCTAAAATTAAAAAGTCACCAGTTGTTTCTTTCAAGAAAAATGAAGAAGCTGCATGGATGCAAACCCTGTCTGAGTCTTCAGAGAGTTCATAAGGGAAGGACTGAGGAGTCTGTCCACCTGCCAGTGCCTGGGCTCCAGGAGGAAATTTCAAATGCCAACAATGGTAGAGGTAAGGTACAGATGAAGGAATTGAGCAAGGCAAATAGGAAATTTAACCTGCTTCCGTGAAGTACTTCCCCCATCACAGCTAGAGGTACAGAAACAGAGACCTCCCCAAACACAAGTTCTCATTCCTCTACAGACACACACACAGGTGTGTGTAGCTCTGCTGTCTGTCCCTAAGTCTCTGCTCCAGTGTTTTCTCCTCCCAGAGCAGAATCTTCTTCAAACATGGGACCCGTAAAGTCAGGATGGTATTTCAGGTGTGGAAGAAGAGCTGAGTGGGGTTGAACATGTGAAACGCAGCTGGGTTGCCAGGCAGGTTACAAACACACTCTGTGACTCCTGATTAATCTGCCACCTCATCTGAGAGGTGATGCAGTGCTCTCTTCTGCATTGCAGATGGTGCTCCAGCCGTGCCCTTTCCCCACCACTGCTCAGAACCCTTACCTGCTATTTCCCAGGCACTCCTTCAGTGCACTGCATGTCTGATCCATCTGCTGTTGCCTGCTTGGGTTTTAACTATGTCTGCAGACTGCCCCTGTACTCACAGGTGGAAAACCAACCCCTAGGATCGTGTCCTGGCCATCTCTGCCACATCAGATATGCTGACATTAAAGGAGCTGATGGCAGAGGGGGGCTGTGACATTAGCCTGTGATTGTCTTGTGTCCTGAATGGAAGTGGATAACACTCCTGTACTTCAAAACAATGTATGCAAATGGTGGACCACAGATGAGGACATCCAGATGATACAGGTACATGGGTGCTGGAATGGAGGAAAGGTGTGGGCACAGCCCTTCTGGACAGAAGGTTGAAATTGGATGATAGCACCCCAGTTCCTTATTCAGATCAGGCAAGATCAGTCAACTTCTTGTGAACTGCAGGAGCCCTGAACTGAGTGACAGGAGCACGAAGAAGCTCCAGTCTGGACTGAGCCTTGCTGTATCTCAGCAGGGACATTGCCTTGAGCACCCTGTGGTGATACAACTCTAGCGGCAACGCTTCTCTTGTCAGCGGCAGACAGTTGAGATTGGCAGTGGCAGCAAAACGCTTGATTACTTTGGTTCAGGATAAACTCAGGAGCAGAACGAGCAAAAGTCAAAAACATGTATTTAACAAGTATGGAAGCCACTTTTAACCACCTGCAATGAGTGGTGTGATTGCACCCCTTCCATCTCTTTATTTTGTGATGAAAGTACTGCATGTTGTATTTTCCATTCTGCCTGCCTGATGTTTAGCCTGGCAAATGTTCCCTTCTAGGAGTTGAAATGTCAGGAGAAGGCTGAACTAAGCCTAGAGGTGACATTCAAAATGAGCAGGACATGATTTTGCTGCGTTGGCTGTTAACTACACAGAAACATAGTCCTTTGACTCCTTCACTTTACTACTCTGAAGGTATTAAGTGTCCACTAATGTCACGTCAAATAGTCCACAGCTCATGAAAGCTCTCGGCCTTCAAATTGTTGATTGCATTGCATGTTCCTCTGGCTGACCCTGCAGTTCAACAGATATAGGAGGTCTCCTATCAGTGAGGAGCTGTGCAGTCAGTTTTTGTCCTTCAGTGTTGGGTTATAGCTTTTCATAATGAATGCAACTTGAGTCTTCTTCATTGCAGTCAGAGTCTGCATCTTGCTCTGTCCCATCAAGCACAAAGAGCTTCCAATTTTCTTCTTCCCTGGAGCACTCTTTAATGTTTTGATGGACAATGTGATCTATAGATTAATGTAAAAATGACCTTCCACGCTTTATTTCTTTTATCAGAGAGAAGAGAAAGAACCAAGCCACACCCATGCACATTTGAACAATTCAGGAATAACATGTGAGAGACGGTGCAGCAGCCTCTCTGCTCATGGTAGTGCTGAGCTTCAATGAAATTGCACACAGAATTTTGGGACCCTGCTGAAGGTGACCCTGGGATCTGACCAGTAAGAGAGCACAGACACTGAGATTTCTGCCTCAAAACCAGTTCTGGCTGTGGAGTTACACCCCAAGGAAAAGAAGCCTAGCCCTAGCAGCCAGAGATCATAGGCCTGTAGTTCCCATCCTGGACTATACCTGTCTGCACTGTTATGCTACACAACTATCGCCTCCTGATGTCAACGAAGCAAAATTCATCCCTTTAAACAGCTGAATGAGCTCTGCTCTTCTGCATATCTACATCCTATTCCCAGACCTGCCTCCCCTGCCCTGAGGCTTGCTACACACCGACATTCTGGCCTCAGATTTGTTTTGCTGTCGTGTTTTGCCTGTGCCAGCCTCTAGGCAGAGAGCAGACACACAGCCCTTCATCCACCACTGCTGGTGATTTATAACCTTGTCAACAGCTCCAGGGCTTCCAGTCACCGTATGGGTTAATGGCTGCTACCAGAAGACTTTGCAGTTTTAGGCTTTCTTTAACAAGTGTCCAGCATGCACCTGAAATATAAGTGCCTTTGATTATTCTTTTGTTCAGCTCAGCCCAAGGTCAAAGCCAAGAACAACACAGGGGAGCAATAGTAAAACAGACAATAGTCCTCTGTGAACTTCCCTTCAGGGCTCCAAAGCACAAGTGTATTTTTATTCTCCCCGTGGCTTTCAGAGGGATGCTGGGAACAGCAGCCCTGAGTCACACACGGGGAAGCTGAGGCACACAGCAGCTGAGCACCACGTCCCAAACTTACTCAGAACAAGGCCTAGATCCTCCTTGGTTTCAGTTGGCTTTAATTCACAGAAAGCCAGGTGAGATGCCCAGTTCATTCGGAAGCTTTCTTAACCAAAACCAAGGCTGTTTCTTTAATGAAGGAAAGAAGCAGTGGTGAGAGGGAAGGAAGCCTGGCAGTGGAGCTGAGCTGCTGAGCCTGCACGAGGAGGGAGAGGGAAATAGAGATCTCATATCTGAGACCCCAGCATTAATTCATATGTTGATGAATGCCATAAATTAGATTGCAATCAGCTTGCATTCTCCAGGGACCTATTCCATGCAACGAGGCAGAGCTGAGTCTGTTTCAAATCCAGAGAACTTCTGGAGACTCTAAGCACGGTTCCTTCCTTTTCCATCTTCAATAAATAAATAATGTTGGAAAAGAGGAGGGTTTTAGTTGTGAATGGATTTTAATTGATGTAATGGTAAATTCATTTCATAATCTTTAATTAGCAGAAACACTTGCTAGAAATGTAATGTATGGGAAACTTGCTCCTTTGCTTGGAAGTTGCTAGAAGGTCCTAATGGTGGGACTGAGAAAGGGCTATGGTCTCTACAGTCTTGTAAATAGGGCATGAAGGCACAGGTTGAAGGCTCTTGTTTCAGGGTGATGCAGACAGAACAGGGAAAAGGTCTCACAGCAGATTCAGATCCTGGCTCCAGGCAAACTTCAGTCCAGCTTCTGGCCACAGCTGAGAATCAGGCAGGAAAAAATGGTTAAAGTCAGACAATGGCTGGGTTTGATCATCTGGGTCTATGGTTATCCACCCTTCAAACACACAGCCCTTCTCCAACTCCTGACCTTATCTTGAACCTCACTGCTTTCTGCAAGCAATGTCCCCTGTCATCTTGTTTTACTCAGCCTCCTGAGATCCTACAGATCCTCTCCTCCTGCTGTCTTCCATGAACCCTGCCCTACGCAGGTCCCAGAGTTCATATTCTGGATCAGCTGGCTTAGTGAAGGTGGGCTGGGGAGTTTTTCAGAGAAGTGAAGAGAGTAGACAACCACCGAAACTACTCTTCCTCCTCCATGTTCTCCACTGCATCATGCTCTCTCATCTCAGGGCACTTTCAAAGCCCATCACTTTGGGAACAAGACAGGTCACAAGGGATCCTGAGCAAATTCTAGGAGCAAACTATGCATGGCTGAACTGGAGATATCCAGAGGTCCCTCCTAACCAACGTGCCTGGGAGTCTCAGAAACCAAATTACCCTGTCTGGAGCTCCCAGTGAAAGAAATGGCTATGAGTCATGAATGGTGATTAAGGACAGCTTTGGGTGCAGGGACTCAGAAAAAATCAGTGCTTGCTTCTCTGCTTGTCTTCTCTTTGTTCATGCTCCACTTCTTGCCTGCTTATGCTGGGATGAAAGCAAGTTTTCTTTCATCTCAATTCCTAGTAGAGCTAGAGTTGTCCCAGCAAAGGGAATGTGAGCTGGTTCTACTCCTGAAGTATGTTGACATGTTGCTAAAAAAAGCCCCCAATTACTAAGAGAGGAGAAAGGAAAAGAAAAGATATTCTGCCTTTCCATGCTGAAAACTGTGTGGGGTGTAATTGAGAGAGCAGATCTACCTTGGCAAACAATTGGTACCAGTTGGGAAGAATTAGCTTGACATGAGAATTCCATGCTGGGTTTGTTCTGCCAGTCATGAGGAACCAAGACCTTCCCTGGTAATCCAAGAGCACTTTGCAAGGAAGCCACGGGGAGACTGTTCCCTGTGCCCTTTAATCAAATGTGGTCTTTGGACTTGATGCCAACTGTGGATAACACATCTCCCATGCCCCAGTTTCTCCTTGATAACAAGGGAATGGCACTGAGTTGCTGGGTGTGTAGCACCTGGAGTGTGTGTTGTTGGAGAGGGAGTGGACCTCTGTGTCCTATGCTGACATACAAGACCAGCCTCTGATCACCTGAGTGTGGGCATGGGGAGGCACCCAAATGCTGGCGAGCCCAGCAGGATCTGCCCTCATGGGTTGCTGTTTGTGGGGAGATCTTGGTGACCTTGGAGCACCCTCATAAGACCCAGGGATGAGGTGCTACAGTGATGGACAGGTCCAGCCTTCCTCATTCCTGTAAATAAGGGGAATAAAGCACAGCTGAAAAGAGATGCCTTTCTGGACACAGCAGGGAGCTCCTTTTTTCTTTCTCCTTCATTAAATACCGTGTTTTCCTCTAATGAAGGGGCCATCCAGAGCAATAATGAAACTCTTCTCACATCTCAGTGTTTCAAATGCCACTTCCCCTTCCCGTGCTGAGATGAACCCAGGCTTCAGCAGCTCCAAGGGTGGGCACCTCACTGCCACCTTGCTGTTTCTCTAGCAAAATAAAAGCAAAATTAGTTCCCTGCCAAGAGCTGCAAAGCACCCATGCAGGGGGTTGTTTTGTTCGTCCCTTCTTCCCTTGCATCAATAATGCCTTAATCTCCTTCCAGCTGGGCTATGCCACGTGCTGCCTTGCTGAAGAAGGGCAGCACAGTGCTCCTGCAGGGCTTTAAGGCTGCCTTCTCCCCACACAGGCCACCCTGTCACCATCCGTGTTACCCAGAAGGGAGTCACCACTGGGACTCAGATAAATCTGACCAGTGCTTTGCCTTAGGTCTTGGTTTTGGGTGTGTTTCTATAACATATATCATCACCAGAAGGTGCTTCAGAAGGTGAATGTGCCAGGTATCTCATCAACTCTGGGCATCTGCCCCTCAGATCTTCTTGATTCTGCTCAAGATGGGGCAGCATCTCTGCTGTGAGGATGGGTGGGTATGGCAGCAGCTCCAGCGGTGACTGTGCAGACACAGCGGATGGCCTGTAAGTGTCTCCTCATCTATCATCAACGTGAAGTTCAATTACAGCCTATTGGGGTTTTCTCAATTTGCCAGTTAATTAATAAAATCTGCATCGCAGATGAGTTCTATTTACATAAGAGCTGAAGGAGGCAAGTCTTCATCTTATTTAATAGCAGTGAATATTCAGATGTCAGATTAACTCGTTGATCTTGGTGCCAAATTGTTATTTACTTGGTTGTGTTTTAAAGATACTCTGAATTTCCACTTTCCGATTGTGAAACAGAGGCAGAGACAAAGAGGATCTTTGTTTTCTTTAGCCCTGGTTGTTTTATTGAAACAATTTCTGGTAAGCTGCAAAAATTGTTTCTCTATGAAGGTAGGACTCCCTGTCTGGAACAAGAGGTGCCTAAAGGGGCAATGGCAGAGACCTATCACACCATGGACAGTACAGAGCTGGAAGGGAAGGATTGCTGCCCTGTCCTCATGACGAGGTGTTTCTGAAAGCAGGCAAGCACTAGATCTGATACAGACACAAGCAAGTACTTTTTCACATGAAGTGCAATTGTGTTGCCCACCCTGTTGTCAGAGGATGCTGTGGAGTCTGGCAGGACTTCAGGGAGGGACTCAACAAAGTGTTGATGGATGTTAAATCCCGTGAGCTGAGTATGGCTTCTAGATGGTGAAGGCCCTTGAATCACTGATCACAAAATCTGGGAAGACTGGGTCAAGGCCACTTTGTATGTGCCTTTTTTCCATTGATTTTCATGCATCTTCTACAGCCACAGGACAGGCTGGGCAGCCCACTGATCTAAACCCATAAGCCCACTCCTGTGGCATTTTAGCTGATCATTTGGAGAAGAGGCAATAAAGATCCCTTTGCACAGTTGGTGGGAATCAAGCAGATGTGTCTGAGAAGGCTGACATGTAGGAAAATCTTAATGCCAATGGGTTTTTATATGCCTTTGAAGTTGTCATGAGCAACATTTTAAGGGGGAGATGCCACTAGCCAGACTGCCATATAGAGTAACATAGGACAGGAGAAAGCTTCCCTTTGGATATAATTCACATCTGACCTTACTTGTTCAGTGCCTCAGCGTTGTCCTTGTCTGATGAGCTTCTTGGAGGACTGAAGAATTAAGAGGCTGTGGAGGTGCCAAAAGAAATTAGGGAATATGATTGGGAAGGAAACCTGGGAAATGAACCTTGCTTTTTAATCAACGTACCAAGCAAAGCAGGGCTAATCAGCATTAATCAAGTAGAGCACTGTTGTTAGATGGAGGCCCTGATTTAGAATAGGGGGCTCTACTAATGACCAAGCAGAAGCAGGAGAGTTTTTCCAGCTAGAATTCCCTTGCCCAAGACACTGATTGATCTGCCAAACATATATTGATCTGCTTTCCCAACTGCACAGCAGCTCGGGCCCTGTAATCATTTCTTCTTTTTGCAACAGAAGTGCCTGGTGGCCTCCCCTGGAAGTGAGTCACATGGCAGCAACCACAAGCCAGGCAATAACCAGCATCCAGTGGGAGTGAGGCATTTGTGTTTTCATTATTCAGACAGCATGTGGGTGTGCATGGCTCTGCCCTGGTAGCAGTTGTCATCTTGCAGGCAGAAATCTGCACCCTGTGAGAGCAGAAATTCCCTCGAATAGCAGCCACCACCCCACAGAGATGCCCAGTGAGCTCCACAGGTGGTGTGGGGAAATCTGAACATAGGGATGCTGAAAACAATTCCTTGGGAAGTGCCTTCAACCCAGCTCTTCCTAAGCCCAAGTTGAACACCTGCAACTTGAGCTACAGTCAAACAGCGTGGACAGAAAGGAATGGGTTGTGTGGGACTGCTTTTATCTCCACAGGGTAGAGATTGCCCCAGAGGTGACCATGTCTACACTAGTAATTAAGATAGCCAGGGCACTGTCCAGCATTGGTCCATCCTCTCTCATCCTTAGCATGCTCCCTAGCACTGCTTAGGTCCATTGCCAGCGAACACCATTCTTGTCAGTGACTGGGCATAGCTGTAGGGACAGGCAGACAAGAACGCTCACAGATGGCAGTATAGATGAAGACACCAGGCTCTGAGGAGAAGAGCTTTGGCTAGACCCTCAGATGTGGGCTGTACCATGGCTACCTGCCAGCAACCAGAGCCAGGCCTGTTGTGTTTGAATAGCTGGGTGAAATCAAGAGGCTGTTGTGTTGAGTACTGTCCTTTGATGTAGAGGGAGCCATTCCCAGCTGAAACATGGGTGGGATAAGAGAGGATAACAGGTGGAGAAACTGAGGCACAAACCAGTTGAAGAACCTGCCTGGGGTCAATGGCAGAGCCATAAGCTTCATTTTCCTAGAACATGTTAGAAGCCTCCAAGAGTGGATTTCATCTTCTGAGGTCATATCTCAAGCTGGTTTTCAGCATGGGTGCTGCCTCTGCCACTCTCATAATTAATTATCCACAAACAATTCTGTCTGTGCTGTTCAGCCTGGGTGTGCAGGACACAACCTGGGGGCTGAGCACAGCAGGGAGGCTGAGACATGCTCTGCTTTCTGGATGAGGCAGCTGTATTTTTTGGAGTCCTTGTTTCATTCCATTAGCCAAGTCCTCCCCCTTCCTTGCCATCCGCTATGTTTGAAGTGTCAGGCATGAAAGCAAAGAGAAGTCAATCAGATGTGTGAAGGCCTATTGGAGATAATTGCCAGGCTGTCTCCCAGAGAGTTTTCCCTGCTCAGCTGGGTCAGCTGCAGAGTGGAACATCATAAAAGTGATGCCACCAACTTCTCTGTGATCTTTTCTTCCTCCTGAGAAGAAATGGGCTGAGAAACAGCATCTGAAGAAGCCATGGAAGAAAAACAGCTGATCTCGAGGGAGTCGGGCAGATGGGCCCATCGCCTGCCAGAGAGGAAGGGAGGGCTGCATGGGCAGTGTGGGCGGCTCTGAACATGCTTAGGAGGCTTTGGCAAGGAAGTTATGGAGAAGTCAGAGTGAGGCTCTTTGCAGTGGAGCATAGTGGGAGAATGAGCAGCAATGGACATCATCTGGAACAAGAGAGGTTCGGACTAGTTATATATATCCTTCTTATATAGCACAGGTTTTTTCCCATGAAGGCAGTCAAGCAGTGGGACAGGTGCCCAGAAGGGCTGTGCAGTCTCTGTCTGTGAAGGATTTGAAGACCTGAGTGGTGAAAGCCCTAAACAACCTGGTCTGGAGGGCCTTAGGGTTAGACTTGGAGACCTCTTTCTTGAAGTCTCTTTCAACTTGAATTATCCCATGACCCCAGGAACACATCCTTCTCAGTGCCTGAGGGGATAGAGGGAAAGTGGAGGTAAAGAGGTTGGCTGAACACCAAAGAAAGCCCTCCCAGAAGTGGGGAGAAGTAAGTAGAGAGATGCCTTAGTGTGGAAAGGGAATTTATGCATCATTGGAGGTTTCTAGGAGCAGACTGCATGTGGATCACGACCAGTATGGGAGGACTTAATGTGACGTTGTGTGCCCTCATGTGTGAACCTGGGGCTCTGAGGTAACATTCCTGCTCTCCAACAATTCCAGCACTGAGTTGGACCTTCCTGAGGATGAGGGCTGCTCCTCTATCTTTCACCTCCAGTACCCTCAGGATCTTGAGGGCATCATGCCTTTCTAAACATCCCCTGACCCTCTCTCTAGGTCCACCACTCTCACATGTTCTTCCCTCAGCATCAGCATTGTCAGAGCTTTCTAGCAACATCCTCAACACTTCATAGGAATCTCCACATCTCTTTCTAGAAATTACCCTAGGAGTTTTCATTTCCCTCATTTATTTCTAGGAATTTTCCCATTGTTTTCTAAGAATATCCCAGAACATTTTCCAGGAATGCCCTGTGTTGTTTCCTAGGAATTTTGTAGGATGCTTTCTAGGAATTTCCACTTTCTCTGAATGTCCCGCGGTGCTTTCCAGGAGCACATCACACATTTCCTCACAATTGTCCAGATTTCCTTTCTAGGAAGTTCCATGTTGCTTTATGAGATTTTCTCAGGTTACTTTTCAGGAATTTGATCCTAGCCTTGTAGGATTGTCCCCTGATGTTTTCCAGGAATTTCACATGTTGCTTTCTAGAAACTCTCCCAATGGTTTCTAAGCATTTCCCTGCTGTGGTTGCTTTCCAGGAATCTCCCCTCTGCTTTCTAGGAATATCCCAGGATGTTTTCCAGAAATCTTCATTTTCCTAGAATTTCTCCTTTGCTTTTTTTTTTTAATTTTCCCAGGGTGCTTCCCAGGAATTTATCACGTTTCTTCCAAGGAATATCTCAGTATGATTTCTAGGAATTACCATATTATTTTCCAGGACTTTTAAAGTTTCTTCCTAGGAAATTTCCACATTGCTTGCTAGAAATCCCCCTTTTCTTTCCAGGAAAGTCCCATGTTGCTTTCAAGTCATTTCTCACATTGCTTTCTAGGAAAGCCCTAGAGTGCTTACCAGGCATTTTGCAAATGTTTTCTCAGATTTTTCTAGAATTCTTTGTAGGAAGGATTCTTTGCTTTCTAGGAAATTCTTTGCTATCAAGGACTTTTATGTCACTTTCCAGGATTTTGCCAGGATCCTTTCCAGGATCCAGGAATCCTAGAAATCCCTTCTACCTTCATGCAAGTCCTTTTGATACTGTGTTCCCCATACTGGCATAGGGAAGTAGCTGAGGTGGCTCCATAGAGGCATCTTTCCTTTTTTTTCCCTCTACTGACTTTTGTGTGGAAGTGAGCTTGTTACAGCAGCCCTGGGGACTACTTCCATGCTGTGTTCTTGTCATTGCTGTCTTTGTGGAAACCTCAGAGATGCAGGTTTCTTTCTGCCACTGCTGCCTTTGAGTTTCTTTCCAGCTCCCTTCCTAAGCGAACACTGGTCTGCTGCCTGCTCAGGGATCTGACCGTGCCCAGAGCCACTTGCAATAACTCACGTGTCAAAACATCATTTGTTGAAACAATGCTGAGGGCTCCAAGCTGACGTTGTGAAGAGCAGCAATGTCTTCTGCACTGCCTTAGCAATAAAAACTGTGCTGAGGATGTTTTTCTTCTGCCACATGAAGCAGAGGTGGTTGCTTATTACCCCAGTTGTGTCCAAGCTGCCCAGGTAGAGTGATCATAAAGCATGCTGAAGAAGACACCTGGATCAGCAGCACGAATGATGTGGAAACCACCAGTTCCTGTGCAACACGGTCCCATTAATCTCCTAAGAAGTTAATGTGGTTTTCATGTAATGCCTGGGGATGAAAGATGGGCTGGAGATTTTAAGCCATTCGTTAAATCTTGGTGCTATGAAAGGCAATAGCAAAAGCCAGTGAGGGGTCCAGAATTGGTCCTATAGTTTCAAACTTTTGATGTGATGGTGATTTAGTGAGTGACCTTGGGTGCAACCTTGGTTTCCCACCAGTTTTGGGCCATGACTGAAAAGACGAGGGCAGTCATGCCTTTCTCTCTCCTTGTCTCTGTTTGTGTCAGAAGCGTAGCAGATCTATTGAAGCTGAAACCTTTGCAGGCAAAAAAATAACATCTTTGACAAATGTCAAAATTGAAGAGAGTCCTTCAATTCTTGAAAAGTCCTACTTTGACAACCAAGGTTTTTAGTTTCCTAATTTGAAATACCCTTGTTCTGCAATTTAAGCTGATTATTAACAGCATGTTCAGAAGCTACTGAAACAAAACATTTTAATTGTCCCAAACCAGGTGGTTTTATTTTAGTTTAATTTCATTTTTAATTCACAGAAGCTTGAGATTTTGATCTTTTGTCTTCAGCCGGAACAGGAGAGAAAAAAACAAATCTCCAGAAGCTTTGTGAAGTAAACCCTTTACCAGCACTGCTCTTAGCACTTGTACTCAGAAGAAAGGCTTATGTCTTTATGCCTTTGCCTGTCAGTGGGCTCACTAAACCTTCTCTTCTCCAGGTAAGTAAGAATTGCAGCTCTCAGCTGGGTGTCAATACACTCAGCTGTGAGCTGGGGAGGCTGAGGCATGGACACATCTCTTCCAGCTGCTCTTCTCCCAGTGTAGAAGGCAGGAATGTGGGAGCAGTAACGTTTTTCCCTGAAAGGTTCCTAACCTGGATTTCTAAGGTTGTTGGTGGTGTTTCCTCTGTGGGAAAAAGAGCTGAAAGATGGTATTACCCCTTCACCCTGAACATGCAGGTCTAGGCTCTCTATGATGCTGATGCATGAGAGAGTGCTGAGTCTCAGGGCCCTTTGGCAGCACTCCCTGTGAAGCAGGACCAGATGACCTTTCCTTGTACTCATCCAAGTGTGTTCAGTGCAGCACTCAAGGCAAGCATGACAGATGTAAATATGCAGCTCATTTGAATGCGGAGCCTTCCTTGATGAAGGAAAGTGCTCAGGCGTGTCAAGGGGCAGCTATTTGTTTTCCTCAGCCCCCATTGAGGCTTCCAACTAGCCAGAGAACATGTGATGGAAAGAACTTCTGTTGAAGCAGTCACACAAGCTCTGTGCTGCCCTGCACCCATCTGTTGTGGAGTGGTACAAGAAGTAGTTCTTTCCAGGGAGGGAAATTACCTAGTACTGTGGAGAGAAGGCCCATCAGCCCCAGCATCTTGATAGACACTTGACTAATGAAAGTCCTGTTTGTAGAGCAGGGCCTGGTACAGAAGATGGCCTGTGCTGGAATGTCAGGTGAGGTGGCTAACTGCAGCAGGGAGCTTTCTAGTTCATTGAGCAGCTGATCTTAGCAGTGCACTGGGATATGCACTGGAGAAGACCAAGTGGGACCATTCTTTGGTGGGATTCCATGCAGCATTCACAGAGGAGATTCAAATAGGACTTTGACTTAATATTTGGCACAAGCTGGTGTAGCAGGTTTGTCAATACCCCAGAATCTATTTAACATAATCTGGCATTTCATAACTCTTAAAATTCTCTGCTATGGTTCTCTTAATGGCATGCAAAACCACAGGCTTTGGAATGAGGAAAAATGATTAAAAAAAGAGGCAAGTTAACAACCTTTTAACAAGAGTTATACACAAGGCTTCATGGCAAAGGGAGGCGTTCATCTCCCAACCGCCTCGCTTAATATGGAAATAAAGGGCAATCAATCAGAGCCAGTCATACCCGCAGTGCAGAGCAAGGGAAGACTGAGCTGATGGTGAGGGGGAAGACACAGCAGAAAGAGGCAGCTCTAAATGTTTCATTTTAATATTCTCCCCCTGTAGCACTTTTTGCCTTTTATGTAGTGCCTCTTTTCATAGAATCATAGAATGATAGAATACCAGGTTGGATGGGACCTCAAGGATCACAGAATTACAGAGTATTAGGGGTTGGAAGGTACCTCTGGAGATCATCGAGACCAAGCCCCCTGCCAGAGCAGGACCATTGAACCTAGGGCAGGTCACACAGGAATGCATCCAGATGGGTCTTGAAAGTCTTCAGAGAAGGAGCCTCCACAACCTCTCTGGGAAGCCTGTTCCAGTGCTCTGCCACCCTTACAGCAAAGAAGTTCTTCTTCATGTCGAGGTGAAACTTCCTGTGCTCTAGCTTGCGTCCATTGCCTCTTGTCCTCATCTAGTCCAACCTTTCAAGGTAAATATATAGTTTAAATGATTAGATGGCCCAGCACCCTGTCAAGCTGAATCTTAAAACTGTCCAATGTAGAGGAATCCACCACTTCCCTTGGGAGATTATTCCAATGTCTAATTGTTCCCACATCGTTTGTCAGAAAGGCAAAACCTTTCTGGTTTTTCTGAGCAGGTCTGCACAGAAAGCTGGCACTCACTGGGAGATGTGTAGCCAGCTGTGGAGGGCATGCAAGCCTGTAGCTTGTGAACAAAGAGCTCATAATCATAGACCTGGGAGCAGGATTGCTGTCACAGTAGAAACTAGTGGTCCTCATGAGTCTGGTTCTTCCCCTGAGACCAAAGCACTCCAGCCCTAGGTGTCCTTACCCTTCCTCTGAGCCAAAGGGTTTTGTCCTAGAACCAGAGATTTGTATTTATTTCACCAGTTGCCTTCAGACAGTTTCTTTCACAATTTTGGGATCTCTCCGTGTGGGGACAACTCAGGGGTCAAGGCCATGTTTTCAAGTCCTCAGTGTTCCCAGAGAGAAGTTTCCAAATCAAATGATAAAAATTTCAGCAATGCTCATGCCAATATGACTGTGCTTTTGAGCAGAGGGTAGAATTGTAGCCTGGCCAAGGGACAGTGGTGATGGTGCTTAGCAGAAGCTTGACATCAATTTAAGTAATGAGATTATCTGGGGATGAAGAGGGAGAGGGAAGATGGAAAGGTGAGCGACAGGGCAGGAATGAAGACGTAGAGGGAAGGATGTGTGCTGTTCAAGGGGAAACCTGGCCCCAGGGGTGGACTACACCTCAAGACAGGGCAGTGGTCCTGCTCTCACCCAGCTTCTCAGTGCTGCTGTGGGTTGATCTCTCAGACTTCCTCCCTGTCAAGTGAGTTGCTGGTAGGGAAATGCTTTGCAACAGGACCAGAGGAGCATTGGGGTGCTCTAAGTGTGTCTCCTAGAGGCTGTGAGATATGGTCACAGTCTTGGAAAGACACATTCCATGGTCCTGAAGACAGCCCCTGTGACCTCTGGAAACTCACTTTCCTTTTGCTGTGTCTTGATTTCTCTGGTCTGAAAAATAGTGCTGATCATTCCCCTTCTCTCTGCTTTCCTGGCTGGTTTCTACCAGTTTCCAAAAAGGCCTCTTTGGCAGAGGAAATGAAGATTTTTTTGACTGTATGATGGTATTAGGGCAAAGTTTATCCGACTAAGGAGGCCAGGAGGAGGATGTCAGGCAGACAACTGAGCAGAAGCAGGTCATTGTTTCAAGCTGTGGATGACCCTGGATTTCCCAACCTCCCCATTCCTTAATCCTGGCTATTAGTTCTTCTGTCTGACACAGGTGATTATTTCCAGATATCACAGTCATTTGGAAAGGAAAAAAGTATTTCCATCAGACAGGGAAATTCTCCTGAGAGCAGAGAACAACCAACAGCACAGAAAACAGTGAAACCAACTCAGTGGGTTCAAGCAGGATGAGACTAACAGGGAATGATCTGGCACAGAGCAAGTTCAGAAGACTTGCTGCTGTGCTTCATGCCTGGATGCCCAGCTCACATCCAACTTCAAAACCTCCTGCTGCTGCCTGCTAATAGCATCGCTCCTGCAGCTTGTGTGAAGTCCAGTGCATTAGCTCTGAGGATGACAAGATCTTTGTGTCAGAGATGATGTTTAGTGATTTTTTTTTTTAAGGTGATGAACGAGGGTGGGCTTGTTTCCATTTTGACTTGGCTGACAGGAGATTGACAGTGAGTGAAAAGCAACCAGTTATTGAGTGTGACTGTTATGAAAACCTTTCGCTCAATTGTTCAGGAAGCTTCAGCCACAGAGCTGATCTCTGCCTTCATTTACACAGAAGCAGCCATTTGGATCATGCAAGTGAGCAGAAGGTGGTGACAACCCTAACCAAGCAGGAGCCTGGTATGGTCAGCAATATGAGCAAGAGATCCATCTTTTCTGCTTGAAGATTGATTGCATTTGATCTGAACTTTGGTGGCACACTGCAGTGTCATTATGGAAAGGGTTTTCAAATCAGAAGCTCCCTTTCACATAATTTTTAATATATTTTTGCAAAGGTGGTGGCTCAAGGCAGTCTAGAAATCCATCCTGACTCCATCTAGAGAGCAGCTCCTGTGGCCAGAATAAATTCCCTCTGAACTACACATGAGACTGTACCTGGAGGGAGACAATCCAAATGCAAATATGAGGGAAAGTACAAAATTATGCAGGGCTCAGTTGAAAGTGTGCTGTACATTTTTAGTGGGAAAGCCGACCCACACATGATCCCAGGAGATGGGGCATGATAAACCAAGCCTTGACTGTGTGGAATGCACTCACCTGACAGAGGAGCCACAGTGAGCAGGGATTAAGCAGTCAACAGTACCCAAAGGGGACTTGCAGATCTCTAACCATGTTTGGGCTTTGCTTTAGACTCATGATGAAGGACAGAGACTATCTCCTGGCATCTCCTGTGAGATCTGGCCTGGGTGGTTGGTCTCAGGATGTTTGGCCTCAGGAAGTCTTATAGGATGGTGTAAATACGCAAAAAAATCAACCCCACCACAGAAATGGGTCTTCCACTCCTGACCACCACTGTGCTACTGGGATCTTGTGCTTTCAGTGTCTCTTCTAGTTGCACTGTCCTGCTGGTGCAATTCAGTTGTGTGATGCTAATGCAGCAGGTACCCCCTGGCTCTAATGCTCATGCAGTGCGAAATATCTTCATTTTTTACCTGAAAGCAGGTTGTAGCAAGATTAATGTTGGTCTCTTTTCCCAAATAACAAGTGATGGGATGAGAGGAAAAGGCCCCAGGTTGTGCCGTGGGAGGTATAGATTGGTGTTGTGGTTTAAGGTTTGGGGAAGGGGTGGGACAGGTGGAGCGGCTATTCCACTGCCCTTCCTGCCACACTCTATAAAAGGACACAGGAAGTTCCGCTCGCCCTCCTCCTCGCTGGGATTGCTGCTGGGTCCGGACGGCTCTGTGGCTGTTACAACTCCACGTGGCTCGGGAGGAATCCAACAACATCCGAGGATCGTGTTGTATATATACCTCCCCTTAATACCTCTTTATATTTCCCTTCCTTTGATATCCCTTTTGTTATTCCCTGTTAAAAGTTGTGATCTTAATTTTCCAACTTTGTGTGAGGCCTTTCTTCCTCCCTTGGGAGGGAAGAGGGGAGGGGGAAGAGGGGTGAAACAAATTCTGCTCCGTGGGGGGTTGCCCTGAGCCTTAAACAGAGACAATTGGATATTAGGAAAAATTTCTTCACCAAAAGGGTTGAAAGGAACTGGAACAGGTTGCCCAGGGAGGTGATTGAGTCACTATTTCTGGAGCTATTTAAAAGACATGTAGACATGGTGCCTAGGATCGTGGTTTAGTGGTGGCATTGGCAGTGTTGGGTTAACAGTTGGACTCAATGATCTTAAGGGTCTTTTCCAACCTGAATGATTCTACGATTTACTCTTGTCAGAGGGGCAGTACCTGGTGAGGGGTGGAGATCAAGAGCCTGCCAGTAATTTTTTGAGAGATGCAAACCACAGTAATACCCTCAGTCATTAGAGGAAGGGAAATGTGCTCAGTGCATGAACAGATACGGCCACAGTCATAACACTGCCCTGAACAGGGCTGTAGGGAAACAGGCACTGAGAAGTGGTGTCTCAAGGCAGCGCCGTGGAGGGAAGTGGAGACATTAATTGAAGCTGCAGAGGAGTGGGCTGCTGGCAGACATCAGTTTATGGCAGAGACAGATGGTGGCAGAGATGTAAATCCAGGCTGCAGAAAGCTCTGCCAGGCTCTGGAAATGATTAGTCACTTCGTAGGTGGAAGCGTGAAGCCGGTGGGACGGTGGTGAACAACCCTGGGACCCAGGGGGTGTGAGGGTGTCCAACGAGGGTGCCCCTGAGCAGGAGGCAACCATGTAAGGATCGCTGAAATGCTGGATGGGCAGGGCCTCCACAGTCTCCAACGTAGCCTCCTGCTTGGAGCAGGGCTGCTACTGCTAGATCAGGGCAGCCCTGGCCTACCCCCTGCCTGGGCAAGTGGAGGTTCAGTGAGTAGAAGGTCCAGGCAAGTCAGGGACCAGAGAGTGGAGGTCCAATGAGAGTGAGGCCAAGGGGGTGGGAAACTCAGGGAGTAGGAAATCCAGATAGTCTGGAAAGTTAAGACCTAGGGACTGGGGGACCCATGGAGTGGGAGGTTTGGGAAAGTGGGAGACTCAGGCATTAGGAGACTCAGAAAGTGAGAAGTCCATGGAGAGGAAGGCCAAGAAAGCAGAGAGCCAGAGAGTGGGAGGCCCAGCAAGTGGCAGAACTGAGCAGGGGCACGGGAAAGTGGGAGGCATAAAAAGCTGAGGCTCAGCAAGTGGGAGACTAGAGTGAGTGGAGACCAAGGGAGCTGGACGGAGGCCAAGGGACAGAGAGACCCCATGAATGGAGGCACACAGAGTAGAAGCTCAGGAAAGTGGGAAGCCTGGTGTGTAGGAAGCCTAGAATGAGATGTTATGGAAGCCTTTTAATCTGCAGGATATTTCAGTTATTTTTCATTATTTTATGTTCCTTTCTTTGAAAAAGATTTTTTTCACTTCCCTGTGGTTCAAAAATTCTCCAAGAAGTGCCTTTTAGGAATATCACATTGGGGTGTTTCCAAACCTGCATTTGTTCTCCACATCATGAAACCAAGGTCTCTTTTGCAGAGGAGGTTGGTCTGTATCCAGTTCCCACAGCAATGTGGTGCTGGGGTGTCAGACCTGCCATGGGTACCACTCAGCAGCCCTGCTGTGGGCTAGCAGAAGCTGGAATTTGCAGCATTGTCCATCACTGGGATGGGCAGATGGGGGTATGACCTTGTACTGTACTCTTTCAGGTGTCATCTCTCTGTCTTTTTCTTTAGTGTCTCAAAGGACAAGCAATTAAAGTGCATGGGGGCAGAAGAGAATTCTCCTGTAGTAGCCATGTTCCTAATTCATTATCTAAATACATAACAAAGTGCCACAGCAGTACTATGGATCTAGTTGACCTTTCAAATTGTAGAACATACTTATTAAATGCCAAGCTGCATGAAAAAACCACGCAGAACTTGATTTTTCTCAACTCTTCTCTGTTATATGCATTTTCTGAGGGATGGCATTGAAGAGGGTGCCTGACCAGAGCAAGGACTGCCAGGAATGTATAGGGGCTTGGATGAAGCATAACCAGTATTTGTCTCCCAGTCAAATCTAGTTTGGAGGGATCATGAAGTGAAGAACCGGAGTATGACATGACTTTTGCACAGCTCCTCATAGCCATTTTGAAGATGGTGAGGTGTTCACCAACCACAGGGATGGTTCCACACTACATTTGATCTAGTTGTGAGGACCTTCTGCTGAGGTGTCTGGGTATAAACTCAACCTAAGCTCAGCCCCTTTTATATGACACTGAATGGTGTCATACACTGGAGGTAACAGACCAGCAGAAACTTCTACATAGGCAGGCAATGAATTTTCATAACTGAGAAGCTTCTGAAGATCTACTTTTAAGGACCACCCCATCTCAGTCCTGAGAGCTTTGATCTGTCTCTGGGAAAGTCAATAAATCCCAAAGGCTCATCTTGGATGCCTTTAAACAGCCAAACCAAAGTTAATCACTGATCCAGTAGCAACCATGCAGCAGGCTGTGGTGTCAGCACACACTATTGTCACACTCCGGGTGTTGTGAGCCAAAGTCCTTTGTTTGGTGGGCGGTAGAATTGGTGGGAGGTCTCCTTGCCCCATGTCACAAATCCACAGCCCTGTCCTGTGGCACTAGGACACTGTCAAACATACATGCCTCACTGCTGGGAACATCCCAGCTCCCCCCACAACAGCTTGCGTGTATGAAGATCCCTGTGGAAGGGTGTGGTGGGGGGTAGAGATGTCTCTAGTTATGGTGGCAGACCACCAAAAGTTATACCTCCCAAAATTATTTTTTTAAGCCAAAAAATGCAGTACCTTCAAAAGGACAACAAAGCGCATATCTAAAGACCTATCTTGGACTTACAGATTTTTATATTACATTGTTTTAGGTGCTTATTATCATCTTATATAATGGGGGGTGGGGGTGGGGGGGGGAAGTGGTGTTTCCTGAAAGAGACACTCGGTGATCATACAGGGGAGAAGAAATCTGCCCTGCTGGTGTCTCAGCTGAAGTCCTGATCCAAGGACCGGGTCTTGTGGTCCCCTGAAGTCTGGCCCTCTGTGTGGATGAGCAATGCCGGGCAGATGCAGCCCATTGCAGAGAAACCCAGCAGATTCCTGACTGAGTGCATCAAAGTGAACAGAGCCCTGAGTCTGTATCATCATATGTGGTACCAAGAGGCATGGAGAAACCATGGCCATGGGCCAGTGGGAGCCTGGCCACAGCTCAGGCTAAGCAGTGCTTTGTTGCTTTAGGGAAGGAATGAGGGGTGACCATCCGTGGTGGAAAAGGCCAGAAGGTCAGCCACAGAGCCAGAGTCTGTCCACAAAGCTATAACGCAGCTTAGCAATGCAATCCCAAAATAGTCTGCCTGTCCAGCAAGAAATCCTCTCTAATTCAGCCTGCATATTTATTTAAGGACACACTAATTTCCTTCAGCCCAGCTTTCCCAGCTTCAGTGACCAGATAATCACCTGTCAAGTGGCTTAGGCAGTGACAGACCGGAGGAGGGAGCACAGAGCAATGAGGAATCATTGCTCCAGGTGATTTTTAATATCCCAGAGGCAGTGGCAGACAGGAGAGTGATGGGAAAGTGTGGACACTGGCAACACATCTGCCAAGAGCTGCATGTCCTACAGGCAGATAGATGGGCTTTTCAGCACAGATTTCATCAGGAGAGTAAATTGCAATATAGCATGAAAGGGGAGAGAAGCAGGGTAAAGACCTGTCCAAGAGGGACAGAGAAGAGCAGTGTCCCTGCAGTGACCTGAGGCTCAGATAGGCTGTTTGATCTAGGATAAGAAGGGACCGGCAAGAGTTGGACTTGATGGGGCCCAGATCAGCACAAATTTTAGCTAGAATTGCCTAGGGAGAATGAGGATGGACACTTGGGCACTGCTTGTGGGCTGTGGTGCACAGCTTCCCTGCCCTGTTTGGGGACATCTCTGGTGATAGAGGGTAGCAGGAGGGGATTTTTGCAGAGTGTGAAGATCTGCTCATGCATATTCAGGTTTCTTGTTAGTGGGACACTCTCTTTTCATAGCCAGCAGAAAGACTGGGAATAGCTTCATCTCACATTGGCTCAGTAGTACCTTTCTTATCTTCCTATGGGAGCTCTGGCCAGCCTGCAGGTCTGGATGGCCTTGAGGGTCTTGCACCCTAGGCTCCAATTCTGAGCTGTCATAGCAGTGCAAGCTGCTGTTCCCAGTGACTGTACCTGCTTCTCTTTTCTGTAGCCTCAGCAGTGAGGTGTAAGGCAAGAGGACTGTGAAGGCAAAGTTCCCTAGATACTCCATAGGCAGATGCTTTGTGTGCTGCTTGTACCATGCTCCAACTCAGCAGATATGCAGCGTGTTCTGTCTATACAGGCTGTGCAAAATATGGCCCACTGGCAGCATTTGAACGTTGACTTTTAACGCAGCTGAGAGACAATATTGCCCTGAATCCCCAAAGCCAGTGTTTTATTTCAAACAATGGCTAAACCACAAAGAACCTCGTTACTCTTTGCCGTGGCCTCCCATGGGGTGGATTTACCTCGCAAGTGTCAGCATGAACAGTCCACCAGTCCTACTGATGAATTACTCCAGAAAAAATCCCACCTTTTCTTTTTTTTTTTAAATGAACACCTCAATTTCTGCCATGATCTTGGGAGACGGTGGTGATAATTTATTTCTTTTTCCTTTCCCAACCATCCAGGCAAAGATGCTCAGATTTCAGGGCTGAATGTATCTTGGAAACGAATTTTCTATTTCATTACCCTACTCAACACCTCTGAGAAGGTATGATAAGAAGTGAATCCTTCCCTCCCTTTTATTGCTGGTTGGCAATAAGCTATTAACAGAAAAAGATCTAGAAACACCCCTTGCTACAGATTTATTTTTACTTGTCTCTCTGGGCCTGATTTAATACTTTGCCTCACCTGAAGCTGTCAATGGACCTGTCATCAGCTCCCTGCTCTGCTGCTCCTGTGCAGGAGCTGGGCATCCTGCCCTGCTCCAGGAGGACCATCTCTGCTCCCAGCTTGCTTTCCTGCTCTCTGACACCCAGCCTGCTTTTGTTTCCAAATGAAATGTGATTGGCAAATGTACAAATATAAATGTTAGCTTAAGTATTTACTGAAGAGATTAAGTGTCCTTCCACCTCCTCTTTTTTTTGTCGCTTTTATCCCATTACCTGATATGGCTCTAGCTAAGCCCCTTTTGCCAGTTAAATGGGTGCTGACCTGCCCCTCCCTGGGAGCAGGAGCTGGACTTTGACTTCCAAAGCTGGTTATTCTCCTTCCAAAGCTGAAAGAACAAGAGGGTTTTTGTGTTCCTCCTGTATCAAGTGTGGGACAGGGCCAGCCTGAGGGACCATTGTGTCCCTGGTCTGATGGGAGTGGGTGTGTGTCTGGGCTTGCAGTACATGAAAGTGTCCCAAAGCTGCCGAGACCATGACTCCCAACCCTCATGTTTGCTCCACTAAGCCTTAGGCTGGAACCAAAGGTCGCAGCTGGGGCTTGCTCATTCCCACATGCCCTCCCCAGGGCTATGGAGCTCTGCGCTGGCCCAAAGTGTTGTGTGCCCTCTAAGGCAGGGAAAAGAGGTTATGGGCTGACCTCTACAGCTTCTGCACAAATATTCTCTGCTGGCAGCTTGATTGCTGCTTCCTCTGACCCAGAACTTGGTAGGCTTATAGGCTTTGGTGCCATGCTGTGTTATCAGGAGAGAGATCACAAAAACACAGATCACAGAATGGTAGGAGTAGGAAGGGACCTCTGGAGATCATCTTGTCCAACCCCTCTGCCAAAGCAGGTTCACCTATGCCAGGTTACACAGGAACACATCCAGGCAGGTTTGGAAAGTCTCCATAGAAGGAGACTCTAGAACCTCTCTGGGTAGCCTATTCCAGTGCTCTGTCACCCTCACAGTAAAGAAGTTTTTCCTGATGTTCAGGTAGAACTTCCTATGTTCTAGTTTGTGCCCGTTGCTCCTCATCCTATCACTGGGCTCCACTGAAAAGAGTCTGGCTCCATCCTCTTGACACCCACCCTTCAGATGTTTATAAACATTGATAAGATCCCTTCGCATCCTTCTCTTTCCCAGGCTAAACAGACCCAGGGCTCTCCCAGCCTTTCCTCACAAAAGATATGTTCCAGTCCCTTAATCACCCTCATAGCTCTCTGCTGGACTCTCTCCAGTAGTTCCCCAACTCTCTGATATTCCTCTTCTACCTGGGGAAATGACTTTCTGTGTTCCCACCTCTCAGTGCTCTGGGGTGTAGCTGTTGTCAGAGCCTCTTTGTGCTTGCAAACATTTGGACCAAATCTCCAGTTTTTCACTATCACACACAGTCCTTAATATTTCCACACTCTCCAAAACTAAAACTTCCCAAACTGTCCTCTGTGTGAAATGCAAAGTGAGCTGGTCCCAGCCAAGAGGCTCTCCTGGTGCGCTAGTATCAGTGTAAGAGAGCTTCTTCCATCTATGTCCTGCTGATGTTATTTCTGGAGATTTCTTTGCTCTTCAGGCAGTGAGTGCGACAGCCCTTCCCTCCTCTGATGCACTGTTAGCTCATTTTGTTATTAAAATGAAAAATGGAGGAAGGTGGGGATACACCTACATGTCCTCCAGCAACAGTATTGAAAAATACTCTTAATCACAACTGGATCATGGTTCCACCCAGGTGATCTTGCCTGCAGATGGGAAGGCTACAGATACCTCACCCTCTCCAAGACCCCTGACATTGATTTCTCCTCTGTGTAAACTGTGTTTTTTCCAAATGCAGGATTTGGGAAATTGGAATACCTTGTTCCCTGAGAGTTTAGGGACTGGATGGGTCCTGGCTCAGAAAGAAAGATTTCCTGAGTTTTGATGTTACTGTGCTGTAGGTATCAAACAGCTCCAGAGCTGCTTTGGATATGTGGATATAGGTAAGAATAAAGGAGTGGAAAGATGGATGGTAGAAAAGAAGGGGTAGATGTGTGAGTAGAAACATGAGTTTAGCACAGACAAACCAAGGTCTTTCAGTCAGTTAACAGGGTCTCTTGTTACACTCAAGGAGTTGCTGGCTGAGACTTTGTCTAAGACTCCTGAAGTAACAGAGGGTAAAGCTCCTACTCAACTCCAGCAGGATTTGTTCAGTTACCATCAGTGTATCTCTGTATTTCTCTGTGTATTTCTGAATCCTGCTGCCTGTAATAGGATCTGGCCAAGGGGAGGATGTCCTGACCCCTCACAGAGCACACATTCCCCCACAAAGCACCTGCCTTTCTTTCAGGTCTATTTCTGTCCTCCGGTGTCCTTTGATCCTCACTTCCAGGGGATGCCATGACTCTGTTTTCTGTTCTTTTTTTTCTTGCTGTTAAATAAGCATTTTACTTTAAAGTGAGAAGACAGGGGTGAGCAGAGAAGTTAAACCAGTGACTCTGGCACCTAGTGAGAAACCTATTCCCTATCCACACTGAGGAGTGCATTGTTTTAACATTTAGTTTCAGGTTCCTTCTCTTCCTTATTCCTTTTGGGGACCTGGCAATACTATTAGATGTTGGTTTGCAGATGACTTTGTGTGGCTTTCCCCTTGTGCCTGTCTTATAAGGTTCTCTGTAGCTCCCAGCTGCAGGGTGACAGGAGGGAGCGTGCACTGTGCTGTGCAGCACAGCCGTTGGTGGGCTCTGAGTCACAGCTCCAGGCCCTTTCTGATGTTGAGAGTGTCTAACGTGGGGAAGAGGAGGACCCCACCTGAAGCCAGTCCTATGCAGTGAGCTTAGCTGTAAGCATGTGGGCACTGGATCCAAATCCTTCTGAGGAGACCTAGGGATCTCCTGGAAGATGTGTTTGAGTTCAGACCTCACTGGTAGCAGGAATGAATGATTTGGGGACACAAGTTCTACCCGTTCTGGGTTGGGTTTTTTTTGGTGGTGGTGGGGTTATGACTTTTGACAGGGTTTGTCAGACCCATCTGTTGGGGAAGGCAAATTCTCTCTGCTTGGAAGAGAGCTCTGGGAAGAAGAGCAAGTGACAACATACAAGAGGTGCTGGGGTGTCCATCTCGGGGTCAGCTGGTGGTATGTTGGTTTCCACGCATCATGGAGTCAAATTTATTCTAAAGGCATCTCCTTGGAGCTTACCTTAGAGATGTTTGTGAGACATGGACTGCTGACTGCTACATCTGAGCCCTGTTGCCTGCCAGGTGGTGCGGTGACCAGTTTGCCTGCTTGGAGAGAGAGTCCCCAGGGAACCAGCTGCCAGCCTTACCCTGACTATTCATGAGGGTAAGGGAATGTCACCTCCATCCTGTGACCATGCCAAAGCTTCAGCCATCTGTGGTGTAAGAAGAGCTTCTTCGCTCTGAAGGCTTTGTAGTGGGGCTTGTAGGTACAGAAAGATTCTCTTCCTAGGTCTGCAGTCACCATGTTTAACAGGGCTGGAGCTTTCCTTCCTGTGTTCTCAGGCCACAGAGACTACTGTGAAGATCAGACCCACATGCTCTCCTGTTCCCAGCCTACCTTTTCAGGCTATATGGGCAGGTTACATGAGAATCTGCAGGTTTTTTCAAGGAAGATTCTCCCCACACTGTCTCTTACTTGCACCCAGTTGAGTTTATTGCTCACAGGCTCTCTGGTCTGAGACTCCTCTCTGATTTTCTTCACTGCAACCCCCCACTGGGTGCTTTCCAGTGCCTCCCCAGCTCACTCTATAATCAGATCAGCTCCCCACAGGGATCCATGGAGGGACACTCATTCTCACTGTCTAACTGATTGGGTTTGTTTCAACACAGGCTGATTGTGAAGAGGTTTTCTGAGGGCTGCATGGTAGCTCTGCCTTTGGAAATGGAAATGCCCTGCTATTCCAGCAGTTAATCATGACCTTCTGCTGATGAGCCCTGGCAGAGCTTTGCACAGAGGATTTTCTTTGGAAGGTTTTTATTCCAGGTGGTGTGGTTGGAGGTTTTTTTTGTGTGATTTTTTGGTATCCTATTTGAGGCTGGCTGCAGGAGGAAACAAGAAAAGGGGCAAGCATCAATCTGCAGCCAAATGCCTTGGCTTAATTTCCATGGTCAGGTTCTTTTTGGGAATGTGAAATCTTCTTTCTTGGGAAGATGTGTCCCTGTCTTACTATTTTCTTGGTTTCCAGCTTGCATTTTTAAATGGCTCTTGCCCAGACCAGAGTTGGTCACCTTTTTAATGATTCTAGTGCAGGTTTCTTTATGGCTCTGTCCTTGCAGGTCTGTTGTAACAGGTTTCAATTATCCAGCTGCAGCCTGACTCTGCTCCTCTGCATTTTCTGTGACCAGTCACACCTCCATCAGCGTGCTCACAGACCACCCAAAGGCATTAAATAGTGACAACAGTGGTGAGGTATGAGCCCATGCTCCAGCTGGGTAGAAGATTTCTGGCAGAGCAATTGAGCTCAAGACCCTATTAGTGGCCAGATTCCACCTCAAGGTTGCAAGTGTCTCTTGATGTTCCCTGTGTAGTGGACCTTCTTCTTACACTGGAAACACTTAGGTCTTCTAAAGGGCTGCAGAAACTCAGTCTCCTACTTCCCCCATAGTGTGGATGTGCTCATTAAAACAGGCTGCTCCACGCTCAGTCTCCAGCCAGATGTATTCCCCGACAGGGCTTTCCTATTGTTTAAGCCAATAGAGTCCAAGCCTTCTCCCAGTGAGCTCTATCTCCCATCTGCTGTTTCTATGGCAACCTCTTATCCTAAAGGAGACTGAAATCCCGTTGTAAACACAGCTTGAGGATATGCCCACAAACACACGTGAGAGGGAGGACGGCAGGTGCCCCAGAGGGGCACCCAAGAGGAAGTCAAGAGTCATCTTGTACCACTCTGGCTTTGCAGGCAGATTGAGAGTTTTATTTTTGCCAGCCTAGCTGGTGCTTTAACAAATCTGCCACTTTGTACGCAGGTGAAAAGGGTCAGAAGACCTGTTGTGCCTGTAAGTGGCTATGGCTCTGGGCCACAGCAGGACCTTCACGGCCTGGACCTAATACTAGGTTAATGCTAATAGTTATTACTCTTTATTTGCCTGGTGATGGCACATAAAGGTACCGAGGTTGGTGGCAATATAAACAGCTGATCAGACAGGTCTGCCTCCAGGAATACAGACATTCATCTTGCCTTTGGCCATGTGTACCTGGTACCTACTGAAGTCCTTGAGTTCCTCAATGGCTGTGTGGGACTTAACTACTTGGGGATATTTTTCTACCCTTGTCTGTGAATTGTTGGCCTGAAGTTTTCTACAGGAATTCTCATGGCATAGAGAGCATGTTTTGCTACCTTCAGCTTAGGAGAGACAAAGGGGTAGCATAAAGCCCACAGGAATGCTCTGAAGGAAAACTTTCTGGTCCACTATCATCACTGAGCAGTGGATGGACACCCACAATATGTGTCCGGAATGGTCCTAGTGAGGCAGTAGAGGGCAACTGATTTTAGCTGGCATGCAGGCAGTGCAGAACATCTGGAATCTGAAATAAGTGTTTGATGGCAATGTTTCCAGCACAGGCCAGAAGAATCATTTGTCCTTCCTCTGGAATTTCCTGATAGCTGAAGTGAGGACAACTGAAATGTCAGGAAAACACATCTATAGAGGTGTCAAATTCTGCTGTCCCCGGGCAGGCATGGCTAACCACGCATGTGGGTATCCTGATGGAGTCCTTTCAGAGCCACCCATCAGAAGAGGTGCCCAGCTACAGCTTCTTCTTAACAAGTCTTTCCTGGAAGTCCTCAAACACTGATTCTGTTCGACTTTAATGTGCCAATGCCTTTCTGAGGACCTGTTTCTGCCTCTGCCCAGCTCTATTGCAACACCAGTTGTGTGAATGATTTTGAGGAGGTGGAAGTTGTGGTTTAGCGCTTAATCATTCCATTGAAAGGAGCAAAGGGGTTGGGGAGCAGAGGAGGCAGAACCTCTGTGGTGAAGAAACACAAAACAATTGGCATGAAATTATGCTGATTATTCATGTATTCATTGGGAAAAGGAAAAGCTCTGGAGGAGGCTCAGACCACTAATTTGCCTCCTGAGACAAGCACAGAAATTTCTCTTAGAGCAAAATCCACCCCCTGGGAAGCCCTCCCTCTGTCACCTAATGTGACTGATTAGACAGGGTGAGGTGACAGTCTTCTCACATGCTTATTTTCCTCTTCCCCTCTAGGTTTTGGTCTGGGTGGAAACACAGAGCTGCCTTATTGACACTTGGGCCTCAGCCCAGACACTGTCACCAGCTGCTCAGCCCTGGAATGGGGCTGGGGAACCTCACAGATGGGGGGCTGAGAGCTGGTGGTTAGAAGTAAATCAAGAACTGTCATCTCTGCAGGTGAAGAGATCATCTTCATGCTAGACTGAAGCATCAGACCTTCCCAGGCAACCCTCGTTGCAGGGAGCCTTGTTTGTTCATAAGAAGATCTCTGCCAGCTGTTAGAGGCTGGAAGGGGAGCAAGGAGGAGAAAACACAGTTGTTGCTCAGAGACAGAGAATGACAACACTTGAAATCTCTTCCCTGGTTTTTGGTGTGGGTTTTTTGCTTATTTTTTTCTCCTAGGCTGGTGGCTGTCTGTACCTGTGAAGAATGGACTCTGAAAGCCAATACACAGGAGAGGGAGGTGTGAAAATCCTGACCTTGGAGATGCTAGAAGTGTGATTGTTTCGTTGGCTTCATCTGTTTTGCTGCTTTAAGAGTGCGCTGCTGCATAGTTTAAACCCTGGCCAGAAGTTTAGCTCAGTTTTAAGGCTTTGGTGTGGATTGATCTTCAGATCTCACTCATTTTTCTTTATATTTGCTTATTACCAGTCCAAACAGCTTGGTGCTGGGACATGCTCCATCCCAGAGGTGATGTGGGCTCTTGGGGCTTCTCACCATAAGGAAAATGGCCAATCCTTAAACACTGTTGTTCATGTGCAACACACAACAGTTCGATGTGGGTCTGGGATTAAACTACTGGACAGAGTGAAATTGCCCCTTTCCGCCCCCACCGAGGGGACAGGAGAGCCTAAATCATGGCAATAACAATGGAGATTTTACTAGAGGAGGAGTAGTTATGAAGGTCTTAATCTGCCTCATGCAGACTTGTATCAGGGGAATTTTGCTTTCAACAAGAAGCATGTAAAGTAGCAAGAGCAGCGCCCTTCTGCTCACTTAAACAGATTATTTGCCTTAGTAATGAAGGAAGAAAATATAAGCAAGAACAAACTGCTCCAGACCTGCTGTTTAGCTGAGAGCCTGTGTGCGTGTACTGCTAAGCAGAGTGATCCCATAGTGAGAAGCCTGGTCACAGCTGCCTGGGAGTGGGCTGGAGTGACAGACTAAAACATATGTGAGCTCCAGGTAATTGATAGAGAGATGTCCTGGCTCCTCAGGATTCTGCAGTGTGAGGAGTAATGAATCTTGGCTGAATTGTGCCCATGGCTTGGACTGACTTCAGCTTTCCATGGGAAACCCTCCCTGTGCTTCCCAGTCTGGCTGCTTGCCTGGGTTAGTGCCAGGGTGATGGATGGTGGTTTGGATGTCACCCAGACAATGAAACCTTTGTCTTGTGAGCCTGGGCACGCAGCATTGCCTGTGATTATATGTGAAGGTTTGTATCCCTGCTCTTTCCCTGGGCTGTTAAAGGAGATGGGCAGCTCTGACCTCTCCAGAGAAAAGCTAACCTGCTTCCCCAAGCAGCCCATGAGAAAACTAACAGTCCTTGGGGACAATGAATTAAAGAATATGGAGGGATGAGATGGAAAGTCTTTGAAAGCCAATGCCCAGATAGATCTGACTAGGAACTATGTTGTTAGCAGTGGGGCTGAGCTGGGAGGGATTGGAGGAATGACAACGAAGATGGGTGTTTGACTGTTCAAACCAGAACTGGGTCTCTGGAGAGGAGCACTGTGCAGCTGCTGAGTTTGGATTAGGGTGACCAGTTGTCCCTGTTTAGTCAGCCCAGTCTGGAGGTTCTGAAAAAGCCCTCACGAGTCTCTCTGGGACATGGGATGTGTCAGTACTTATCTCAAACTGAGGCTTTGGGAACTGCCTGCTGCCAGCACTATGGCAGGACAAAAGGGCTCAGCCCCAGCCTTCCCTGGGTCCTGTAGCTTGGTACTGGCTCCATCTTGGACCAGAGAACCAGCAAGATGTTCCCTGAGCAGCAGAGCTTAAAACCCCCACACCCTGGGGTCTAAAGAGGGATGAGATGGAGCATTGCACACTCTTCCAGAGTGTTCTCTGGTGTTGAGTAACGGGCTGAGCTGTCCTCTCAGCCTGTCTCAGCAGGGTGGTCACTGGGGCTCTGCCCATGTTGTGCTACCTGTTCCGCATGCACAAATCGAGTCTTCTGGCAACCTCCACCTTTTGAGCTACATGGGTTGAAATTAACTGACTGATTAAAAAGTTATGAGGGTGGGCTGACACACAGGCAGTTACACATACTGTGCTCTTGCCTTTCTTTAGAAAACCTGGTTAATAACAGTAATAAACCAGCAGCTCTGCGGCTCTGGTGATGTATCAGCATGCTGTCACACTCTGATGGCAAAACACTTCAATCCAAGCAAGCAGAAGGTGATGGGCCTGTGGAGAGACATATGTTCCTGCTCTATTATTTTTATTGTTCTTAATAGCAGTGTTTTTAAAAGCCCTCCATTTCCTGATCACACCTTTAAGTGACAAAAGCCGGTCTCTGTATGGCGAGAGGGCAGCAGGAGAGCCCCAGAGGAGGCAGGCAGCAGAGACAACCTCTCAGGCAGTCGCTGTGGCTGTGGGCAGAGCTGGTTGTGCTGTCGAGATTGAAGTGTTCCCAAGAAACCATTTGCTTAACGTTTAACCCTCTCTGGCTGCTAGCAGCAAGGTGTACTGAGGAAGCCCTGACATGCTTGACAAGCATTGTACAAGCTGCCCTGAAGAGAACCCAAGACTCAGCAGATTAGTGATGGTACATCGAGATTTATTTACAGTCAGAAGAAGCACCTGGGCTGGTTTCTCTGCTGTCCTCCCCAGAACCATCATTGACACCTCTCTCCTGAAGCACCAAGATCTTGGTAGCCAGCTTCAGCTCAACGTGGACCAAGGGGAAAGGGTGCATTTCATCTTTCCCTCCTGCCCCAGCTCCTAACCAAAGCAGGAATGGGGGGTGCAGCCCCACAGCAGTCTGTTGGAGTGGGATGCCTCTGAAACCGTATCTTTTGCTGAGAATTAGCAAATTCCTCCCTGTCACGGGTGACCAAATGATTTAGCTCAGCCAGGGGTTGGGGTCCCTCACTGTAGTCACACCAGCTCTGGCCAGGACCCAGGCCCTGGTTCAGAGTCTGTCACCTAGGCAGGGCAGCAACCTGCTCTGTGCTCAGAAATCCTCAGAAGCTCCTAAATCAGAGATCTTTGGAGATATCAGAAGAAATATGTAATGTCAGTGCTGAGACTTTTGGGGTGACAACTTCTCCTTCTAAGCATTACAGGAAAGTGTCACCCTGCAGTGGCAGTAGAAAGTGAACCTGGCCCTGGGCTGGAGATGAATTGCCAGTCACTGGTGTTTTGTAATGGGGGAGCTTCTCACTCTTCTCTCCACCTTTGGGAAGAGACATCTCTCCTGCAGATCATAACAAAATAGATTGAAGTAAGAGTTCAGATGAAGAAGCCTGTCCGCCCAGGGAACCCTGTAAATTGCTCTGCCGTCTCCCTAGGAGGGCAGGGGGATACACATGTATTTCCTTTCCATTTCCAAAGAAAATGTGACACAGGGAGGTTTGGAGGCAGGGAGATGGAGTTCAGGAGAGAGCTGCCTGCGTGGGTGGAAGAGCTGACAACCAGGAAGCCTCCAGTCTAATAGAAAATGCAACCTAATGGATGCATTTAATGGCAAAGACATCTGGGGTTTCAGTGCCTGACAATCAAATGTGCTTGTGTGGATGGATGGGGACTGCTGAGAAGAGAGTCCTGACCCAGCAGCTCCTGTATGCATGTGAGAGCAGGGTCAGCCTTGGGGTTTAAAGCTAAGCCCGTGCCTAAGTGATGGTTTAACCAGAACTGATTGTTAGAAGTAGTGGAAATGGTCCAGCCTTCCCCATCATCGCTCTCCCCAGCAAAGTCAGGGTATTTCCTTTCAGGTGCGTTAGTAGAGAGGCCCCTGCCCTGCTGCAGTCCATCCCTATCTGCAGCAGAGCCAGAGGGCAGCACTGTGCCTGGGCCAACCCTGTCTGAGCCCATCATCTATGTGACCTCTCCAACATTCATGGTGGGTTGTTTGGCTCTGTTTTCCTCACTGGTCAATGCTAAAATAACAGGCCCTTTGCTTTGCAAAACGCTTGGAGCACCAGCAGGAAGAAAGACACCAGTTCTGTCTGGATGGAGTGAGGAGGAGAGGGAGAAACTGAAAAGACGCATCCCTGGCAATCTGTGAGCTGGGCTGGTTTCAGTGATCAAAGGTGACTTTAGAGCAGTGCTGAGAGAGGAGCTGCTTTAAATAAGTGGGTTTCATCTTAATTGCATCTCTCTAAAGCCAGTGTAGCTGTTGTGTGAGGAAACCTTCCTGAGCCAGAGCCTGATTGACAGCATGGAGCAAAGGAGGAAAGGGAAGGAGGAGAACACGGCTGTGTCCCCAGCCTTAGCGAGGAAGGCTGGAGGAGGCTGAGACTTGCCAGGTCATAGTGGTGCATGTGTCTCTGGCACCTGTTGTGCTTGGGCCTTGGTTTCAAGACCTCCCTGGGGACAGCTGTCAGGGTGATGGACCCAAAGGGAAGAGCAGTGGCTTCTGCACGGAGTCCCCAGGGACTGCAGGCAGCCCAGGAGGATTTCTGTTCTGTGTCAGAGCTGTGAAGGAGGAGGGGTGAGACCAGTGGTGACTCTTCTGCCTGCCCAGGGCCTGGCTCTTGGAACTGCCACATCCACAGGGACACAGACAGGACCTGGAACCTCCTCTGGTTCCAGCACTGAGGATCCCTGCTCCCTCCAGCCAAGGGGTCAGGGCTCTCCAAGTGCCCATCTTCAGACATCTTAAAGATCTCCTGTGCAGAGGTAGCCCACCCCATTGCTGGTGTGAGCGGGTGTCTGGGTCCCCACATGGCAACCAGGCTTTGGAGTGCACCAGGCAAATCCCCTGTGGCACCATCCCTTAGTACCCCACAAGCCTGAGGCCTCTGCTCTCCTCAGGCTCTGTCCTGCTGCTTGACTTGGAGCTGGTACTGCACAGGTGCTCTGTGCGTGCACGTGCAGAAATATCCCTCTGCCACCTTCTGAGATCTGAAAGCGGCTGATGGAGCACTGGTTAATTATCTTGTGTGAATTAGCAGAGGCTGGCAGGACGTGGGGGTGTGAGGATAAGGGGAAGGATGGCACCTGCAGAACACAATCCTTTGGCTCAGCCTCCTGAGGGGAAACAATTTCACTGCCATAAATGCCCCCTCCTGGCTCTCTTCCTTGCAGCTAGACTGTTCAACGTGGAGATTAAACACTCTGTAGCAGCTCTAACTGCATCACAGACCTGGGAAGTTTGGTGGTGGGAGAGGCAAGGTGGTGGCCAGGGGGACCAGCTGCCCAAGAGCTGTTTAAGCCAAGCTGCTATGGAGGTAGGTGGGGTTGGTCTCACAGTGGCTGTGAGTGATGTGAGGATGGAGATGAGAGAGAAGACAGAAGCACACTCTGAAGGTGTGAATCAGGAAAGGAGGTGGGAAATGGGGGCTACATGGAGATCTGAAAGGAGATCTGGACAGGTTATGAAGTATTTGCTGGCTTTTAATTTTTGCCAGTTGGCAAAACTCTCCCTTTTCAACAATATCCATTTGCAGCAGCTACACTGTGACTGGAAGGCTGGACCCAAAGCTGCCATGAAAGTGACAGTGCTCATGTTGCTCTTCTGTAACCAGCTGTCTTCTTGGTTGGCTGTTTTTAGGGTCAGAGCTGTTGGTTCTGTGACCACCTACAGCTCACTAGAGGTTGTGCTGAGGGTCCTCTGTGGAGGTTGTGCTGGTCGGTAAATGAAGTGGTTCTCATAGATCTCTCTCTATCTCAGCACACTGCGATCTGTAGTACCTCCTGTGTAGCTCTTAGCCCTCCATGGCAGGTGGCTGTTCCCTGGAAGCCTCTTGGAGTCCAAAATTCCCTATCTGAGACTCAGACACACAGTGCTGTAGTGATCAATCCACAGTCTGAAAGAGGGCTTATACCTGCTGGGAGGAGATTTGCTTGCCAGATTTCAGCAGTGCCCTGGAGAGCCCTTCTCCATCTGTGGGCAAAACCAGGTGGGGACAGCAAGAGAGCTGAGGAACTTCAACATCCCCCAGTGACAGAGGTGGCTGTACAGCATGGGGCTTGTGTATGATCAGCCAAAGCCAAGTAACACTAATGAGCAGTTGATTAGTATAATCACAGCTTCACCTCTTCATCTGGGGAATGGAGCATTTCCTAATCAGCTACAGGAGGGGCCCTGGAGAGTGGTCCAAGGTTGAGGAATTGGAGAAATAACTCAGCAGACAGGAAGGGGACATTGGTCTTTGCACATGTTGGACACAGCAGGAGACGCTCCACTTCCTTATTTTTGTTTAGCCACCCTGATAACATTGCTGTAAATTATTCCCTGGCCCAGGAACCAAGTGCCTATGAGAGCCAATAGAGAGCAAGGTGGGACTGCAGAGTAGTGGGGGCTCTTTGGCAGGTTTGTGATGTTTGCTGTGTTGGTGATGGGGTGTGAATTTTGAGCTTGGAGCCAGAGAAATTCCACAGATGACCAAGCACATGGTGTTGGTATCTCAGGTTTGTTAGCAACCTGGGAGCATTTGGTCAGAGAGAACTTCTGCTTCTCTGTAACACATTTTTACTCAAGATGTGGCTATAATCTGAAATGGGAAATACTTTGCCCACTGCAGGAATACAGCTGTCCCCAGGGAGCAGCACCACATTTCACATCACTGAGAAAGGCTCAAGAATTAACTTAAGATTCAAGCCATGCCACAGGCTACATAGTCTCTCCATGCCTCAGTTTCCCCACTGGTTTTGATTGCTCCTAGAAGCTGCCCAGAACTGGCCCTTCAGCTGAAAGCACCAGACCTCCCATCCCTGGCAGCTGCTGCTCTGGGGGCCTCTAAACTGTGCTCTGCCAAAGCTCAGCTGGGAGGGAAGGGCTGAGCCTTCCCCCCCCAGGGGCAGCTTCTGATGCCTTCACCCTCAGACTTAATTTTCAACCACCTTTGGCTTTCAAGCCCCCTTCTCTGCTAGCCTGCTCCTCAGCCCCCCAGCTCGCACCCTGCCAGCCCAGCTCTGCCCGCTGGAGGAGGACGGGGACGGTTGCATAAGCCACACGCTGTCCTCCCGCATCAGCATTCATGCTGCACAGCCCCTATTATCGGGCTTGCAAATGACACTAATTTCCCTTCCCAAGCCCTCCCTATAATTTAGCAGCAATGTCCTGTACTCAGATATTATTAGCTGTGTCTTACGTGAACAGTTGCCCTCTTTCTGTTGGCGGGGGGAGATAATGAATTTGACAGGGACAGCAGACCCGGGCCGAGCGCCTTCGTCTTTATTTTTTAATTGACCAGGCTGGCTGGGGTTGGGATGGCATTAAACAGGCTCTGCTTAAGCCAGTCTCATTCCTTCTTAGCTGTCACTGTCAGCACAGAGGGGATCCCCAGACCTCTGCACTACAGGAGCAGAGTGTCTTAGGAAGCGAGCTGCAAAAGCAATGGACGTAGGGCTTTCTAACCTCCAGGAAGCTGTGATCTATTTCAAGACCCAGCACTCCTAGAGAGGCTCAAAAGCCACCCGATCTTTTGTTGTACCCCATTCCTTTAAGGTTTTATTGTGCTGGGCTGAATACAAGGTGACCTTGAGCCTAAAACACACCACACACACACCTGTGCATGTTTCGTCAAGAGCAGAGAGAAGAATGAATTGTGAAAAGGTAAGCTCCAAATGCTCTGACCTGCCCCAACCCATGGCTGTCCATGCTGTGAGCAGCTCGGCCCGTGCTGTGCTGCCTTCCTGTCTTTTCCTGCCCATGCCTTGTTTTCCAGCCAGTGCACCATTTCCAGCCCAAGACAGGATGCTATATGTGGAATTTCTGGTGGCTCCACAACCATGTACTAATACTTGGCTTGGCCTCCAGTTCCTCCTGCTGCTCCATCATAGAGCAAGTATCTGTGAACAGCCAAACACAGAGAGTGTTCCCACTTTCTAAGTAACACTTTGCCCTTGCTCCAGCAGGCAATAAGATGGCCATGAGAGGTTTCCACTTCAGCAGACTGGTCACTAAGCTGTTTCTCAAGCTGACATCAAGGAAAATAACCTCCAGCCAGAAGGCAAGAGGAGGTAGGATTGTCCTCAATAGGCAGAGGATATCCAGGTGAGAGTATATACACTAAGCTTCTGTTATACTCTTCCATCTGCTCTGACCACACTTGGAGACGGTTCTGCACTTGATGCCATTACTGATTTTCTGATGATCTCCTGCCTTATCAAGTTCATTGGCCACAGGCAGACTCTGCTGCTGGGTATGGACAAGGGCAAGACTCAAACTCTGGGGGCCCAGGGAAAGAGCAGCTCAAGGGCAGCCAGGAGAGAGTGAAGCAGTGAGGTGCTAGACCGGGTCTCCTGGTTAAGAATTGGAGAACACTGCTGAGCTTTGTGTCCCTGGACACTGGGAGAGAACATTTTCCTTCCTCCCATGCAGTCACCAGCAGTCCCGTGCTGGCGATAGATGAGGAATTGATACTCCAGCTTTGTTAATTTTCTGTGTGCACTTGTACTAAGCAGTGCCATGAGTTTGTGAAAAGGATTTGCATCTGGCTAAGTAAACATATTAGAGATTCAGTCTATAGAGGAAGACTTAGAAGATAATCTTTTGTTGACCCTTCCTTTCCTGATTACCAGCCTTCCCTTGAGCAGACGCTCGGCTCCACAGCAGGGATCACAGACGCTGGCTTTTTCTCAGCTCAGTTTCTGCAAGAATGTAATATTCCTGCCGATAATTAAAGATAAAATCCAGGGCTTTGCTATAGGCCATCTCTGCTGGTGATCCAGAAACTTAATCTGAATCTTAGCAAAGGTTTTGCTAATTTAAAACCAGGAAGGGCCATTGAGCTGGGATCTGTTACAAAGGAGGAGAAACCCCCAGCCAGACTGAGTCAGCCCAGCTTGTGCTGTCATTTCTTCTGTCTTTGATTCGGTTCTCCAGGGAAGACACCCAGCCAGGCTCCACTTCTTCTCCATGCCACCTGAGGTTGCTCCACCAGCTGACTTCAAAGCTTCAGTGTTGGCAGAAATCTCTTTGAAATATCCTGTGTTCACCTGAGACCACAAAAAATAAATGGAGGAGGAGGAAGAAAGCAAGAAGAAAAACTCTGGGGGCTTTTGGAAATGTGTGATGGACGTGTCCTCTGCCAGCTGTGTGCCAGATCAGATACAAATCCTGGGGCTTTGGGAAGATCCACCCACCTGCTCTTGAAAGGATTCAGGCTGGGAGGAGAGGGCAGAGAGGAAAGCAGCAAACACTAGTGTCACCAGAACCCTTGCAGGACTTGCCAGTCCTTGTGGGGGGTGCTCCTGGCACTTGGCTGACAGGAGGAGACAGGACTCAGCTTCCACACAGGGTAAAGGAGGTGGGTCCAGCCACAGGAAGGGGGAGCAGACCTTTCTCCAGCTAGCTCTGAAAATAAGCCTCTTCCATTCCTCCTTATCCATTCCTACACCGGGGAGGTTTGCTGTAGTCTCCATAGCTATTCCTCCCAGGGGTTGATTCACAGCTTTAAGAAACCAGAGCCATGTCAGAGGATGATGACACACTCCTTGGACATGAAGAAAATACTGGGGTGTGTCCTGGAAGGCCTTTTCCATCTCCCTGCCTTCACGCTCAGAAAAGCACCCAGCTCAGCAGAATTTCTCAGCAATAATCTTAATCCTGCAGATGTCAAGGTGCTGATGAGAACCCAGAGGGATCTGTGCCAAGTGTTAGAGCCTTTCAGTGGCTGTGATGATCTCTTAATGATGATGCCACATGGGTGCCCTAGTTAGAAGCAGCTGGTTGTGAAGCCACCCGTCTCTGTGGTTCAGCCCTCTTCCATCCAGGGCTGTCCTTTAGCAGTGATATGGGTTGGAGACATGAGGAGAGGGATGAAGCCCTCATGCCTGCCCTGGTATGTAAAGAGAATATTAAAGATGGGGAGGGCTTCACATAAGTTAGTTAGGTTGAAGATTTGCTCTGGGCAAGCTGAAGCAGTGAAGAGCTGAAATGCCCAAACCTGACATACCCACCTGGAACACAGTGGGATTTTTCAGTGGTCCCTGGGACACCTCTGAGCTGAGGACCTCCCAGCATGGCCCAGTAATGAGGGGCCATGACACTCTCACTGGTCTACAAAGGTGACACAGCAGAGACTAGTGGAAGAACAGCTACAGCAGAAGAGCCCTTCCCATGGTGGATCTGAGTCTCCCACAGCAGCATGGCCAGCTAAAGTCCTGTTGGCTCTGAGCAGGTCCTGTCCTGCTCGGGTGCTCACCTCCTGCTGAGAGCAGGTGACAAGCCTATGAGGCTGGAGAGACTGTCTGAGCAGGAGGTTTCATCTCTCCCACTTTGTACTAAGTCTGGTTATTTTAATCCAGCTGAAATGGCCCTCACATAAAAAAAAATAAAAGCATCTGCCTGTGATTTGGCGCTATCAAAAACTGGAAGCTTCACTGCTCTGCTGGGCAGGTTGCTCCAGTGGTTGATTCTTACTAGGGAAAAAAACAGTCTTCCGGTCACATTTACATTTCTCTGACTTCAGATTTCTGCTGGACCCTACAGTCCTGGGAAGGTATTTGTATGGGACATGCTCCCATTTCACTCTATGGAGGATGACTGTTATGTTACAGGGAGCTGAATGAGGACCAGGACTGCAGGGAGGAGCAGGCAGGAGACGCTGATGCCAGGAGAGGCTGCTGGGAGTTTCCTTGCACTATCAAAGCTGTTGATCTCTATAGTGTCTGTCTGGAATGATGTGGTGGTGGGTGGTGACAGCTTCTTTTCTGGCCAAGATGCTTCAGGAGGATTCATTAGCACTCATTTCACTGCCTCTTGGTATATTAAGAAACCTCCAAAATAAACAAGTGAGCAAGTGGAGGAGGTGAGCTCACCTTGGTGATTATCACCACTTGGATCAAAGACACTCTGTAATTGTTGGAGATAATGAGGTGATCTTTATCACTGCTGAAATCAGCTGGGGCTATGCCTTGTGGAGCAGGACTGGGCAAACCCTTCTGCCTCACTCATGTCTTACACCAAGTGTGCATTATCTGGAGGAGCTGTGCACCCCTGCTCCTCATACCTCCCTCCCACTGCTGGTGGCTGGCCCCTAACCCTGCCAGCAGGGTTTTATCTGCCAAGTCCACGCTACCTGTTAACCTGTATTTTCCTAACAGCTTGGTGGTTACTGATGCCTCCTATCTCCTTGGGTCAGGGGCGGATAAACCTTCTCTAAAAGTTTTGGAGAAGGAACATTAGAGATGCTCAAAGTAGAACAGGGTCCTGCTAAAGGGCAGGAAATATTGTAGGTGTCCATTGAAATCCCTAGTTTTTACAATTTGATGACAACAAGGCCCTGGTAGGACTTGGTAAACCAGAAGGCAAATTGGTCTGACTCCAACTCTTTCCAGCTGGAGTCATGAGAAAAGGAAGGTGCCCCCAGGCACCCGGGGATGGCCGGGCACAGCTCTGCCTGCCCAGAGAGGACTGCCCAGAGGCAGCTGGAGCAGGAGGTGGATGAATGCTTCCCCTCCTTCTGCTCATTCCTCCACTCAGCCCAGCAGCAAGGGGCTTCCTCTTTGAGGAAGGCTGTTTAAAGGATGAATCCCAAGAAGCGGGGATCTAAAGAGACAGCCAAAGGGTGCAGTGAATGCAGAAAAATGAATCCTGATGCCCCAGAGAAGTGGATTTATGCACTGAGGACATGCCAGTGGAACACACCAGAGAAGGGTGGTTAGGTGATCTCTCAGGATGCTTCTTGCTTTCTTTAGAACCTTTCTAAGTTCTCCTAATGACCAATGCAATCATGATCAACCTTTAAAAAAAATAAACTGATGATTGAATTTCTTCAACAGCCATAAACACATTTTAATGTAGCTCCAGCCATTTACACCAGAATCTGACCTTTTGTGCCTGGAGTGGAAAAAAAAAATATCCAAGACTGCAAATACCACTTTTTCTCTTTCTTTCAGTTGGAAGAGAACAACTGCTCTCAAGTTAGCCAGTGTCCTTCTCCTGCTAAAAGACTCACAGTATACATGGGTCTTGCAGATTGTCTTCTGATCCACTGGTCCTAATGGCTAAACAAATACTTGGAGAGTGAAAATTAAGGAGAAGCCAACAGCATCAAACCATAAGGTTGAGGTATGTGGAAAGGAACCGTTGTGCTGATTCCCAAACCTTGACATATCATGAGCCTGCCAAGATGTCCTGCAGTCTGGTAGCAGATCGCACTCAAGAATATTGTTAATGAAACAGCTTTGAGATGTGTGGAAGGGTGGGAGCTGTTGCACCTTTCCTGGGGGCTTTCTGGGCTTCTGCAGGTTACAGAAGCTGTGAGGAGATGGTCCTGAAATGTGAGCAGGGGATTTCTGCTGAAGCTAGTCCCATGAACTTGGAACTAAATCTCAGCCCTGCTCTGTGGTCCTAGGGAGTTGCACACATTTTCAAAGCACTCTTGTGACCTCTCCTGTTGCTGCAAGAAGTTATTAGGAAAGGACAAAAGGAGAGAGCAGGTAATGTCTCTGAGCCACTGCATAAATCCATGAACATGAATCTTGAAGATCGTGTTTCATCCTCACCCTCAAAGCCTTCATTTCCAGAGGCATGGCAGAACTAGGAGAGGCAGCAAGGATGGCCATTGGTGTGTGATGTGTCTGTACACAGAACAAGGGAGATAGGAGCGTTTGGTCTCAGAGTGACCTTGCTGCATGCAGTGGCAATGCCTTGGCTGGCCCTGTGACCACCATTCTCAGCAGATGTGCAAAGTCCTTAGTGTTATCATTAGAGATGAGCAGAAGATTGTCACTGCAGAGCTGGAGACGGTAGAAATGGCCACCAGACAAACAAAACTGGCAGGTCAAGTATTATCAAAGATCCTATTTCAGAGAACAAAAACTCCAGCTTGTGGGGAGAAGACCTCCAAGCACAGCAGCCTTTGCAAGCATATTCTATCAGCAGAAACATGCTTCAACACGTGCCCCGTTCAGCCTGTGATCTTTTCTCTTTTCAGAGCCTCCTAATAGGAAATCAAATGTGCCTTGATTGAGTATAACAAGGAGAAAATGGAAAGTGCGTGGCACAGGGATGATGATAGGAAATCTCTCTTTTGCTCTGCCTCAGAAACTTATTTCCCCAACCTTGCCAGACACTGAGCTCCTCCAGAGAAGCAGTAGATGGTCTCCACACTAGTCGGACAAGAAGCCCTCAATACCAGACATACGGGTACCATGTAAACAGCCCCCGTGGTATCTCTGAGTTTGCTCCACTCGGGAGGTGGTGCCTGCTCCCCAAGTCTGCAGCCAGAGAGTTTCAGGCAATGGAGGCCAATTACCTTACACGTCAAGCAATTTGGGAGTGATTTCACGCTTCCTCGGCATACTAAAGCCATGCCCGGAGAACCCGTCCTTTTGGAGCACGGCTGCTAAACATCAAACAGGACTTGAAGTTTTCAGCATTTAATTTCCCATTTAGCCGAGGCAATTAAAAGCATCACCATGTAACACAGCTGATTTTCTCCTGCATTTTTATTTGCCTGTGTCCTTACAGAGAGTGGCTCAGAAGCAGTCACATCCATCCCACAGCAGTGTCCTACTGCAGCATGAACAAGCCCAGCTTCTTGCCCTGCCAAGGGCATCTGAATGTCTCCTCCATAATTACACAGTCCTGAAAGCCTGGTCTTTAAGAGGATGCCCTGACTCGCCTGGAGAACCACTGTGCGGGCATGTCTGTTCGAGATGGCTGTTCTGGTATTGGCATAGCCAGTAAGGCAGCAAGGGAAGGAGGATGGAAAAGAATTTTGAGGACAGGGCCACTGATAGGGGTGAAAAGGTATGGAGTAGATGGAATCAGACTCTTCTTGGAGATGCCAAGTGGAAGGAAGAAAGCAATGGATGAAAGTTGTGACCAGTGAAATTCCAAATTCATCCTCATGATGGTCAGACATCTGCACAGGGCCCCAGAGATGTGGGAAATCGCAGTCCTTAGAGATATTCAAGACTTGTCTGAATGAATACCTAGGCAACTTGATCTAAGTTGGTGCTGCTTTAAGGGGTTTGGGATCAGAGGCTGCCAGAGATGTTCCTTCCAACCAAGATTATTCTGTGACCTAAGGAACAAGTAGTGTCTGGGTCCAGAGAAGGGCTACAAAGATGATTAGAAGGCTGGAACACCTCTCCTATGAAGACGGGCTAAGAGAATTGGGCTTCTTCAGCCTGCAGAAGGGAAGGCTCAGGTGAGAACTTATTGCAGCCTTCCAGTACCTGAAGGGGGCCTACAAGAAGGTTGGAGAGGGACTTTTCACAAAGGACTGCAGCGATAGGACAAGGGGTAATGGGTTCAAACTGGAAGAGGGTAGATTAGGATTGGAAATTAGAAGGAAATTCTTTACTCAGAGGGTGGTGAGACATTGGAACAGGCTGCCCAAGGAAGTTGTGGATACTCCATCCTGGAGGTGTTCAAGGCCAGGTTGGATGAGGTCCTGGGTGGCCTGGTCTAGTGGGAGGTGTCCCTGCTGTGGTGGAGAGGTTGGAACTAGATGATCTTGAAAGTTCTCTTCCAACCTAAACCATTCTATGATTCTATACCAGCAAGACTGAAGGATATAGTCCTGGCATTAATGGTCAAGGCTGTCTACAATTGGAGGAATATCTGCCCCAGCATCCCATTGGTGGATACATCCCACTAGAGAGAGGACCAGAGTTTTCCCGTGCCTCCTTGGAGCTCCTGTGTAGTACCGAACTTCAGAGGACTTCAGAGCTGTCACTGAATCTGCTTGGCTGAGGCCATGGGATGCTTGTAGCCTTGGTAGCCACTACCAGAGATGTGTTGAGTGCTGGCTGGACTTCTCTAAGCTTTGCTGCCTGGGCTGTAGGCAGCCCTGCCTGCTCTCTTGTCTGGAGGGGAGCTGGTTGCACAGCAGAACCAGGCAGGGTTACAGGCACAAATGCCTGAAAAAGGTGGTACTCCTGCTTCAGGCCAGACACAGCAGGAGTGTCTCCAGGCATCAGCTTCTCTCTAAAACATGGAGAACAGCACAAATGACTGTAAAGCAGTTGAGAGGTATCTGCGTGGGATGGTAAAGGTCCTCTGGCTGGCCATTCCCTGGTCCCTGATTGTTCCTTGGGGCACATCCAGGCATTTATTGTCAGTGCTGGCTTTTGGGGGACTTTGAAGTGTGTTTCCTTCCATTCAATTATCTCTGGGAGCTGCAAAGTGCAGCAGCAGAGGTGACTGTATCATCCCATTTGTTCCCTGGCAGCCAGCAGGTTTTTAACCAAGTAATTAAGGGTTGGTTTCGCTCGTACCTGAGAATCAACCAGTGAGGCAGAGATAAGGTAATAGCAACACAGTAGGTACTCTGCTATTATTTCTGGCTATGAATTAATCACAGACACTACCGCTCTGTGAATAAGTGCATTGATCATTTGCTACAACAATAAGAATTTCAACCAGTTATGCTCTTTCCCTCTAGAAATACTTTGGAGACTGCAGACTTAATGAGTAGGAGTTCAGGTTCTTCTCAGAACACTAATAGCATCCATTTAAAAGAAAATCCAGCCCTTTATTTTGTGCCTGCTGAAAAGCCTGCCGCTGTTAAATGCCCCCACGTTTGGGGTCTGCCGAGGGAGACTGAACTCTCCAATTCACAGGAGGATCCAAGCTGCTCCCTCAGAGAGCCTGGGAAAGATTAAAAGCAGCTAAAAGCAAAACTCACTGGCTTGATGAGTGGCGTTTGGATGCTGTCATGTCGTGGCTGCTGGCACTGTCTTCCTTGAGAACTGTAGCATGAGTCTCATGAAAACCAGTGCTTCAGGTAAAGCCTCAAATTCATGGTGTGAGCTGAGAATCCCACCTCGCCTTTCTATTTTGCTTTTTACAGCTCCACAGTGATGGGGGATGAAGCCTCAAGTTGGGAAATGAGGTCAGATGGCTCTGAAAGGCTCAGAGGAAAAAAAAACATTGAAGGAAAGTTTATTATTATCTTTCGAAGTCAGGGATGTGTTTTCTGAACCCTTGAAATTCACTCTCTTGGATGAGAAAAGGGAGGAAATTTAAGATTGGTTGTTCCTTTACCCAGAACAAGCCTGTATCCTGCAGGCTAAAGCCATATATCCTTTATTTAATCCTCCTGTCATTGTCCCCAGGGATGGTCACCATGGCATGAGCACCATGGAGATGAGATGAGACAAATGCATATGAAGCCAGGTTTTGTCACTCCTGCTTTCTGGAAAAGCAGTGCTGATGGTGCTGAGCAAACATATGTATCCCAACAGGCATGACTCCGACCTGCGCTCAGGACCTTCTGTTGTCCCCACTGCACACTTGGGTGGGTGACATGGCTATGAGCATGAGTGGGAATGGGGAGAGTCCGGCTGCACCAGGATCATCTCCAGATGGCTTCTGTCTCGTGCTTACATCCTCACATGCCTTCAAGGAATTAGAGTGATTGAAGACAACTGTGGAGGAGCCACATTTAACAGTGTGTTTCCCTCACCCATAAGTAGGTACTTGAGGAAAAAGTCCATGATGACAAGTCATGTTTTGGGTAAGTTTTTTCCCTCTTAGAGGAAGGATGATTTGCTCAAAGGTGGAAACAGATTGAGAAAATCAAAGCTAAGTTCTGTGCAGACTCTCTAACCCTTACTGAAATAATTAAATTCAGTTTTTTAAGGCTCTGGGCTTTATTATGCACTTGGTGAAACAGGACTAACAATCTTTGGTCTGTGTATTTACACTGCAAACTCTTCAACGTCAAGACTATCTCCTGGTTTGTCCAGCTGGGAATTGGTGGTCTAATTTTCAGATGGAAACTCAGCACATGCTGTTTTGTAACAAACAGTGAAGAAAATTCCCATACGTCCCTAATGACTCAAATAGGGAGGATTATTCACTCCAGTTTCCCACCCAAACAAATACAGGAAGCAGCTGTCACAACTGACATACCTTTCAAGGGTTGGAAAGTCTTTCCAAGCATGGGCTGGATTGGAAAGCTCAACATTGACCTTCATTGCATTCCCAAACTACTTAACGCTTAGCATGGGTAAGGAGTATGTTTCCTCTAGATACTTTGATATGTTTTATTTTCTTTTTAGCTAGTTAACCTTTATTTGAACTTGTATTTTATAAATTTAATTAATTAAAAAGATAATAACTTTTAAGAAGCACTGATGTATGAAACTGGATTTTGTTTTTTCTAGAGTCATATTAAAAGAGAAAAAGAATGTGGACTGAATCAAAGTGATTTTTCATGGTTTTTGTTTTGTTTGTTTCAGACAAAATATCTGCCTTCAGCATGCCTTGGCAAAGGTTTAGCAGGGTGACCTGCTTTTGGCCCACTCTTCCCACCTGTGGATGGACCCTTATTATGACAGCTTGTGAAGTTGAGGAGAATGAAGATGGGTCCAGTCAGCATAGTATTACCCACTTGCTAGTAAATATCCTTTACTGATATGAAATTATTTCCTAGACTTAACCAGAACTTTAACTCAATGCTGCCTTATTTGCCAGACAGCACAACCAGGAAATTCCTTCACATTTCAAGTGGTAAATATTTAAATACTAGTTTCACCAGCAAATAGCCCCTGGGACAAAAAGGGTTTGCTTGGTTTATTTGTTAAAATTTTCCTTTCTTGAACACAGCTGTACAGATTAAAAGGAGAAAACACAGCAATAATAAAGAGGTAGCCCAAACATCCCTGGAGGATCCAGACTCGAAACCCTCTCTTATCATCAAACAGGAGGGATTCAGCTGAGAAACACAGAAATCAGTGCTGGGAAGTTCTTTTGCTTGAGTTTGGTGTCCCTTCTCCCAGAGATGCCAGGGTTAGAAATAGTGCCAATTAAAAATAAAAAATTAGAATTTTCCTGGCCTACCCAAGATAAGCTGTATTTTCTGGTATGCTGTTTATAAATACTCTCCTCACCCTTTGTAACCCAGCTCTAGAGGATGGCTCTAGCACGTGTCTCTTTTGGGCCTCTGGTGCCGAACAACACCTTGATGTGACACATCTAGTGATGGAGTGGCTTTGCCAGGATACCCTGCCCTGAATATCCAGAAGGGCAGGAGAGAAGCCTCAACAATCTTGGATAGCACAAAGAACTGACAATTAACAAGGATGTTGTGCTCCTTGCACACACACAGAGAAAAGGGTAGCGGGGAGAGGCTCAGAGGATTTGAAACAAGCAAAAGGATGTACATTTTTACACATTCTGTTACTAAATTATGAATGTTACTGTTCCAGGCAAAAGTCTAACAGATTCAAAAGTAGCCTGAGAATTTCATGGGAGAAGCATCCTTCAGGGCCTGTTAACAGCTGTGTGTCAACCTCCACTTCAGGAGTCCATCAGCCACAAATTGCTGGAAACAAGGAAGAAATTCCAGGGGAGGATCACTCCAGACTTGTTTTCTCCCCCACTCAAACTCCTGGCACTCCCCTATCAGTGCCAGGCACAGGTGCATGATGAGATGGATTTCTGATATATCTTTTTTTTGTTGGTTTACACTCTTATTTAGTAATGCTTTAACTCCTATCCATGACAGAGCTTTTCCTTCCACTAGGCTGGAATTTGTCACCAGTATGTGACCCAGTCCATTGCCAGGAGGAACTCCAAGCAGGTCAGACCACCAAGCCTTTGGAAGCCCAGGCCACCAAGGTACAGTTTTGACTTAGAAACCATGAACATTGAGCTGAGCTCTTCCTGGTGACTGAACTAGGTTTAAGCCTGGGCTCAAACATTTTTCTGAGCAAGGAACTTGGATTTTCTTGCTACTAAGAGACAAAGAAGTGTCAGACCACATATACCTGTGTACCACAGGCTCCTTAATGCCACCTTGGAACCAACCCAGCTCCTCTCTGGCTTAAGCCTGCTACCCCATTTGAAGGCACCCAGAGACATTGAGTGCCATTCTCCTTGAGTTTGTTCTTCCCCTTTATCTTCCTCTTTGCTAAAGATATGTTCCCTATGTCTTATTTGCATTTGTCTGGCTTCATCTCTCAGCCATTGGCTCTTGTTTCAGCTTTCTCTGATAGATTAAAAAGCTCTTTAGAAACTGGTGTTTTCTTCCGCTGACGGCACTTATGCACTGTAATCAAATCACCTCTTGACCTCCTTTCTGATAAGCTAAATAGACTCTTTCAAAGTCTTGTTGAAATTTTTTCTCTTGCTCTCAGATTATTTGCAAGCTCTCCCCTGCAGCACTCAGCCTGTACGCAGCACTCCCACCTCCTCCTGGGATGGGGAGGGGGGAAAATGGGTGTTTTAAAGAAATGGAAAAAGTTGTGTCATAGCTGAGGCCTTGGCTTGAGGGTCTGGCTTTGCTGCAAGGGCATCTACCTGGTCCACAGCTTACGTGGTACCCATGGCATGCTCCACCTTCATCTCCACATGCTGAAGCTCACTCTTCATAAAATCAATCACACTTAGCCCTCCTATTTAGGGCCCAAACAGTCTCAGCACACGCCAGCCCCAGTTCCCAGGCAGGTTTGCTGCTCTTCAGACAATGCTCCAAGACCAGCATACAGTCACCAAACAGAAGTGACTTGCTGAAATGTCCTCTGTGGACTTAGGACAGAGCTGTGCTCCAACACATCTGGTGCTTGCTGCTCCTTTCTTTGGCTGTCCTTTTCCAAGAGCACATCTTCTTCCTCTCTTCTACTCCAACCTTCACTACTCCTCCTCCTTTATGGACCTGCAGCCCGTCTTCTTGGGACACAAAAGCAGCATCCTCATCTTGCATATATCCCTTGCAGAGGTGTCTCCCCTCCCTCAGAGCCCTTCCTTTGTCACAGGATGACCAAGCGTCTTCTCTGCAGTATTATATGAATTGTTGGGATGTGGGAGATTCTACTTTCCACACCCAGATGCTGTCAGTCTTCAGTTTCTATCTCCATCATTAATAGAAATCCTCCATTGCTCCCATAGTGTCTGTATTTTTTTGGTGATGAAGCAAGGAGCCCCAGATTTGGAGCCATCCCTCAGTGCATCAGACTTGGAATGACTCCACAGTCATTTTCCCACTGCTCAGAGGCATTCAAAATGTATTTAATTAAACCCACATCAGAGAGATGTTAGCAAGCTTTCTCCAATTAGTAAGGAGGAGAGGACTACATGTCACGGGGGGAAGGGAGCAGACATAAAATGGTTTTGTTGCCTATGCCCTCCTCGGTGTCAGATTAATTGGCACTTTTCTTCCAATGTAAGGCAGAGCTCTGGGCACAGACAGGTTACAGCATTGCCTTGCAATCCCATTCCATTTTCTAGTTTCCTCTCTCTCTCTTTAAACATGATTGAAAATTTCCTTCAACATCTGAATCATGAAGGACCCTGTCTGCCAGGGCAAACAAAGGAGAATTAGTGGCACTCAAACTGGCCCTGGATGTAGGGTTTGTTAAGGATCTCCACTCTCCTCTTCCTTACCCCTTCTGTGTGTGTACACGTGTGTCAGCTTTTTCTGTTGTTTGAACACATGCCCCAAACCACGACTGGCTCAAATCAACCTCAAACAGACTTGCAGCTGCTCAGGCCCTCTCTGTATGGAGCAAGTTGAGTTGGTCAGATGGTTATCCACCCTGACTGAGGATCTACTTCCATGGATGTCAATTTGAATTTGCAGGGATCAGATGCAAGGAGAGATGCCTCTTCGAAAGCATTATCAGGAGACTTGCCTAGCAGAGGTTCTCCCCCTGCCTCCCCCAGGGACCTCCTGACTCTCAGGAGTCGCGTGTGATACTCAAGTGAGTCCTTGACATGGACTGTCACAGCCCAGGGCTGTGTCCCAGCTGGGACTGGCACAACCCTTCTGTCACTGTGGGACCTTCCTACTGGTTACAGTTGGTCGGTTCTGCAAGGGTCACAGCTGTGGCCGTGGCTGTGGACTTCTTTCATGTCTGAACATCCCCAGCTAGTTAATGCCCCACTGACTATTTACCTGTGTGTACAAGGGAAACAATGGAAAAGTTGCAGGTTTCAGACTTGGCTACTTCTACAACTAAAGCTAAAAATGTTGTGACTTTTAAGTAGGCTTAGTTCCTGTGGCATATTTTATAACAGGTCATTGGCACACTGCTGGTTTAGATCTCCTCTAGAAACCCAAGCTACCTTTGGACTGTGGTGATACGTGAAGGCACGCTTGAAAAGTGCAAGAGCCCTTCCAGACCTGTGTAACTCCCTCTGTGGCCAGCATGGCAAAGAGCAAATTTAAATAGACAACAAACTGGGGTGTGATCAGGGCAGCGTTATGTGACATCACACCCCACAGCCTTGCATCCCACTTAGGATCCAGCTAGTGAGCCCAGGGCACTGTGCCAGGATGACTGGTGGTCAGCACAGACTCAGAGCAAGGTGTGGACCTGTGGCTTGGGGACTGGAGAGAACCAAATGACACAACGGGTTAAACAACCAAAGTGCTGCTCCTCGGGTCACGCTACATGAGTAATGACACAGCACTGCCAAAGAATAAGCTTCTTTGGGAGGAGAGAGAACCCAACTCTCACTCCAGAGGATATAGAAACAAGTTTATCAGTTCTTTTCTTTGACTTCCAAAATCAAATTGAATCTAGGCTGCATTTTCATCCTTGGAAACCCTTACAGGGGTGTCCTAAGGATGTTGACAGTCAGCTCCATTTTTCCTCCCTCATTTAAATGCAGGTACAATTCCAGTAACACAGCAAATTCTCTTCTGTCAAAGCAGAGCACTGGGTTTTGTTTATTGTTTGCAAATCGCAAACCAGCACATATAAAAGAGCCCTACCTCCACGCGCGAGCCCGCGGTGGGGACATGCTGCTATGACAACAACATGAGGCTGAATCAACCAGACAGACAAGACACACATAATTGTGTGATCACCTGTTCCTGCTTGTTCAAAGGAAATTTTATTAGTGCTGCTGAAAGTACATTAGAGAACAAAGCATAAAGCATCCACACATCAATCAGGGCTCAGCTAATCAATGCAAGCACCGCCCGAGCCCAGTGCCTCACTGTTGGGCCATTCAGCATCTCACAGGCTTCAGGATGGCATCTAGACAAACTTTACTTGCATGGGAAAGATGAAGGAAAAATGCAATTTCTACTAAAATGAAGCATTTATGGCTTTTGGATCTCACTGAGAACACCACATTTTTGACTGTAGGATGTTTGTGGTCAGCGGAGGGACAGTCTGGATCCAGGATGATGGTTAGGGAATGAGCATGACTGATGGCAAACATGTTTTTTAGAATATTTTTAAAAACCTCCAACAATAATTAAGAACAGCAAGTGGGAGAGAAGAACTAGTCTATTGTATTACAGGCAAACAAGGTCATAATTCACTCAGCCATACCTATAAATCCATATGTGTTTATTCTGGGCAGGTACATCAGCCACAGCATCCATTTCCAGCTGGTGAGAGAGAAGTTCCACTTGGTTTCCTCGCTCCATTGTTTCTCCTAACACAAGGACACAAAAATAATGACTCGCTAATCATAAGACTGCTGCATATGTCCTTTTTTAGTCATATAACCCCTGGGCAGCACAAAAACGGCTTAATGTCAATTCCAGAATATCCCTGAAATGCAAGTGTCTGGCACTTTTTTTTATGCTCTGTCCTTTCCAAATCTATTGGCTGTTTTGCTTCCTGAAGTCTTTCATACCTTAATCTCACTCACCCAGAAGACTCCAGCAGGTATAAAGGGCTGCTCAAGTGGAAAGAAGCCCATTGTATTTATTAATCACACTCTTTTTGACAAGGTGGTCACAACATTCCAAGGGATTTTTTTTTTCAAGCATTTTGTCAAGATTTCAATGCTCAGTGACAAAAAAAAGCTATTTCAATAGGGTATTTACAGCATTTGAAGATTTTCTACCAGAAGCATCAATGGCATTTTCACACGACTTGGTCAGTTTTCTGCCAATGCTCCTTTCTGATACTGCCCAAATAAATATCAGTCAGGTTCACCCAGGAGCTGACAGGCAGCATTGTTGGCAGCAGCAGTAAGAGCTGAGATGTTTTCCTCTGTAGATATTGCATATGCATGAGTGTCTCACTGAGAACGTTTCCATCTGCTCCATGGTGAACGGAAGATGTGGGTATTCCACGAGAGCCATGCTGAGACCACTCAATCAACCACTAATAAAACCAGCTCCAGAGTAATCTGAAAACAGGTTCAGATGCACAGACATGAAACGCTGCTGAACAAGCCCGTGCTACAAGTCAGGGCTGTTCCTTTCAGTGACAGAGCAAACCATGAAAAACAGCATCTCTCCCCACTTTCCTCTGTATGTGGCACCAAGGTTTAGCCCAGTGCAAGGAGAGACTCTTTGAAAGTCAACTTCAAAAGGCAGTGAGAAAAAAAAAAATCCCAAGAGGGAGGACAGTGAAGCACAACAACAGATTTACAGACAAAAGCAAGACCTCTCCCTTGTGGAGATGAGAAGACAGGGAGGTGCACTGAAAACTGGCTGAATGGCCATGCCCAGGGAGTGGTGATCAGCAGCACATAGTCTAGTTGGAGGGCAGTAGTTAGCAGTGTACCCCAGGAGTCAATACTGGGTCCAATCTTGTTCAACATCTTTATTAATGATCTGGATGATGGGGCAGAGTGTACCTTCAGCAAGTTTGCTGATGATACAAAACTGGGAGGAGTGGCTGATACACCAGAAGGTCATGCTGCCATCCAGTTGGACCTTGACAAGCTGGAGAAATAGGCTGACAGGAACCTTGTGAAGTTCAACAAGAACTGCAAAGTCCCACACCTGAGCAGGAGCCATCCTGGGCATCACCAATGGATCGTAGTGACTGAGCACTGGGACAGGTTGCCCAAAGAGGTTGTAGTCTTGTATCTTTGGAGATATTGAAAAGCTGTCTGGACATGGTCCTGAGCAAACAGTTCTAGGTGGCCCTGCTTAAGCAGGAAGGTTGGATAAGATGACCTTCAGAGGCTCCTGCCAATCTCAACCATTCTGTGAGTCTGTGGAGCTTTTAAAGGGCAGATTAAACAAATATTTTCAGACTGATTTAGGAGGATAGACTAACCTTGGGAAGGCTCCTCCAGCCCTGCCTGGATCCTGGCTGGGGCTGAGTGGACTACTTTCATATCATGTGTAGGTCCACACCAGCTGTTAAAGTCTCAAAGTGCCACTGGAGCAGAACTGGCAGCTGAGTTTGGTGAATGGCACTGTGCTCATAACAGGAATCTTCAAGATCAGATAGTGCTATAAGATTTCTGCTTAAGAATGGAGGAAATATTGCTCTGTTAGTATTTAAACTGAAAGTGATATGGGAAAAAAACAAAACCAAAACCCAACACCCTCTTTCTGATCACGGATCCTCTCTGCATCTGTTTCCAGACAGAAGATCATAATCTTGCTGCATGGCTGCAGAAGAGCAGGGGGATCCATGGGCACGGCTGTCACCTCTTTGCATGTTCTTATCACTACAGGTTCTAGTTACAGAGATAAATTGTAAAGCAGGAACCTCAGAGCCTCAAGAAAGATCAAAAAGCAGTCCTATGACCTTGCACTGCTTAGAAACCTGGAGGTGCCTTTTCATGGGATCCCCTCACCACAGGTGAGGAAACCTTGTGCATTAGCCTTTAAACTCAGTTTCCTTCCACATCTTGGCAGATGGATTTCATGATTTGGAAAGGACTGAGTGAGTTTAGAGAATGGATCTGCCTCAGATCTCTTCCTTGGAGCCTCCCCCTGGCAAACAAAGCCAGCGAGGGTGCAGGTGATGGATGCAGCATGAAGTGTGGGGGTGGCTGTCATTCCACTACGTCATGTTATCAGTCATCTCCTCTCTGCCACCACAGCCTGACTTCAGAAAGATGGGATCCTCTCTACCTGTTGCAGTGAACAGAGCCAGGGAAACACACACACAGAGCAGAGAACAAAAATAACCTAACCTGGCAGAAAGCAGACACACTGTCACACCTCCAGGGGGAAAACTGATACAGCCTCTTGCTTCTGTTTCAAAATCAATTTCAAGCTGGTTCCATGAAAGAAATGGCAGAAAGGCCACCAGGTCTGGCAACAGTGGCTGCTGCTCCCAGGATGATGGATGGGAGATGAGTACAATTACCTGGTACACAGCCTTTGCTGTTCAGCAGGCTCCGGCTGTCCTTCCCCATCTGCAGGAAGATCAAAACAAACTCTGTAGAGCCTCTTATGGGGCTGAGCTTGTCTTTGCTCCAGATATCTTAGAGAACAGAACAAGAAGCAGCAGTGGCAGCTGCTCAGAAAGGACTGTCTGTGATGTTGTACTGAAGATGACCTGCTGCACAGTGATGCAAGGGAACTTCTCATGCATTGGCAACACGGTGCCAAGGCTGCTCTCCTGCCCTCTGGTCCCCCTGTCTCCTGAGCTGCTAGTCCGGCGGAGGGACCCTGCCAGCAGCACTCTCTGCAGCAGCAGCCTGACCTCCCTAGAAGAGAGTTGGCACCTCCCAAATGGTGTACCCCACATCAGCCTTCATCTTGATAGTGTTGATGTCAACAGCATTAGCCACAAACTCTTCACTGGGTTATATACCCAAAGGACCTTGTGAGTAAAAACAGGGCTGTGTTTACACTAGTTGTGGGGTGATGTCAAAGTTGTACCCACGTCAGTCAAGCATTGGCTCTTATTCCTTCTTCCCAATGCCCTGGAGCTTTGCTCACCTCCAAGGCTTGGTTACACCAGCACTTCCAAAGGGATTTCCAGCATGGGCAGCCTGTTGGTGGTAATCCCACTGCTCCCTATACCTGCCATCCCATCTCTCCTAAACTCATTATGATTTTATGATTCCCTTCTGCACCTGATGAGAGAAGCAAAGCAGAAAATGCAAGACCGGTTCCTACACATGCCCTCTTGCAGTTGCCGCCTTCTTTCCTTTGGAGGCTCACCTGGAGTTGGCATGGACACTGGGGCCATCATGAGCTTGTGAGAAAAGATGATGAGGTCCTGGCACTATCCACACATGCAGTGCTCAGTGGGCCACCCACAGGATGGCATAATGGGGACACCTGTGATACTCACAGAGTTGGCCTGAAGTGGGGAGAACCAGGTAGCCTGGAAGAGGTCAACATGATAAAACATCTGAGTGTCTTTAGTGTCTGGATTTCACTTCCCTGGAAGAAACAGACACAAAGGGGCACGGCAGGCAAGGGGTGAGGGTTGCTGCATTCCCCCCTGCTTGGCAAAGGCCTTCCGCTGGCTTCTTAGCTCTGCTCTTGTTTGGAGGTCAAATGCAGTAGGAAATAACAGAAAATGGCGACTCAGAAGTTGTCACCAGCTGCTGGCTGTGGTTTTTCTTAGGCCAACAAAAGCACATCTATTGCCAGCTTTAGGAAAGATGGGGACGATGGCATCTCATGTTATTTGGTGAGATTAATGAAATCTAGTCTTTTTTTTTTTTCTCTTGAAAATTGAAATGCTTTGGGAAAACTGTATCCTCTGTCTCGTGGCTGCAGCAGCTCTCCTGAATAAGCTATTGTCAGGCCTCAGAGATGTGAGTCAGAGCATCTTTAATCTCTGGGCGGGAGCGTTCTCCATGGCTTTCATGCTTCGGAATAAATCTTCAGAGACGTTCCCAAATTAAGCACGATTCCTTTCTAATCTCCTTGCACTTCTTCCTCTCCCCATTTTATCAGCTGGGCTCAAACACACTCAGCATGGCCTACTTCGAAGCAAACTGATTAATGCAATCGCTTCAGGTTTTAGGAGGGATCAGTGCTTACAGCAGTGGAAAGGGCTCCTACTGTTGCCGGCAGCCCCAGCTCCACAGCGGCTTGGGAGGCTTACAGAGATCTGCCTGGGCACAGAGCTGACAGCAGAGGGTGGCAGCAGGGATCACACACTCACATGGGCATCTTCAGAACTCCATCTGGAGCCTGCTCAGTGTCAAGGTGATTCTCTGAGCCCTTGAGGATCAGAAGCTGCATCATGCTGCATAATGTGACTGGTGCCTCCTGTGCTTGGGGGAGAAGGAGAGAGCAGCTGTTGGCCTGTGGGTGTGACGTGCTGTGCTGCTCAGTGGCATCCCTTCCCTCCCTGCCTCCCAGCAGTAGTTGGGTACCACAACCTCTGCCTGCTCCTTCAGCCAGAGACAGCTGAGAGGAGGATCACAGCTCATGCCGCTCAGCTGGAGCTGGCACACATCTGGCACAGGAGAGAGGTTTTGGGTTTGCATCACCCACACGTGGGATTCAGGCCTGGCTCTAGGATGTGAAAAACCTGATTCAGGGAGCAGTTGTCTGACTGTCACACTGCCATGGGCCAGGGGTAGAGAGGGATGCTGGAAGGGGGCTGGTCAAATGCTTTGGGAGAAACAAACACTAGTTCTGCATCCATATGTGTGTATTGATGTTGCTTGTTGGAAAGAAATCTGCTCCTTTTGGCTTTTGTCAATCAATTTTTCTGATAAAAGATGCCGCCTCTCACTGCCAACCTTGCCTGCATCCAGCTCATGCAAGTAATCTTCTGTTTCTCTGATAGAGGGGCTCCTCACACAAGGTGTCCCTGAATAGCCCCTCAGAGCTTACAGCCTAAATAGACAAAAGCTGTGCAATGATTAGCTGAGTTTTACAGATGAGAAGCTGGAGACAGAAGAATTTTGCAGAAGAGAATCTCCTTCTGCATCTGCAGTTTTGAAGTGACAGGATCCTGAATCCAGCTCTGGTGTTATGTTTGCCTGAGTCTGGGAGGTATGAAAACATAAACGCCCTTTGATTTGTCACCAGGCTTCCCAGGACCAGAGTGGGCCAGGCTATAGCTTTTGAAGGTGAAATGAAATAATAATTAAAATTCTGAACTAAAAGCCAACGCATTTTGGATGCATAACACCAAAATGGGGCATTGCCTACAGAAAACTAAAGCTCATGGAGCACAGTGGATGTTGATGTAGCTGCCTTTGGCTGCTTGAGCAGGGTGGCGAGGAGCCCTGCCAGCTCCTGCCTTTGCAGTCTGGCCCATGTGTCTACATTTCTTGATTGACAAGAATGGAGGACCCTCATGCTCTAGTGAGCATATAATGGCTGTCTTGATATCATTTATTGAAGCTTTGGAATAGCTGTGCTTTCTAATTGCTTCTTCCCACCTGCCTGAAGAGCACCTTTTGCTTTCAGATTAACTTATTGCTGTCTCTTTGAACATGTGCCTCTGTACTCCAAGCACCCTGGGTTTTGTGAGATCAAGGCAGGCTTGGTTAAGGTAAAAGGCAAATAGTGATCAAGTGTTTTTTTTTTCCTTTTCTGCACACAAACGTGCCAGGTTTGCTGATTAGACTCTGTGTGGCACAATCAGCTGACTTAGGGTCCTTGTGCCTTCAGAAGAGACTCTCCAAGAAGAACAAGTTAGTAGGCTGCCTTTGAAGGGGAAAAGCCTTCTCCCCGATGTTCAAAGGGGCACTGGTAATCTCCAGCATGTGCATCCATAGGCATTGCACATATCTTGGACATGTGCAGTGGTCTCTTTGCTCTGGCAAGCAGGGAGATTTTTGGTCTGTGTGATAGGTGCTTCCTATGTGAGTGCAGTTTTACAATTCAAGCTGAAAAGGCTGATTTACTCCAGACGGCCAAATGTCCTGCACAGAAATGAAAAAGTCCAGATACAGACTGAAATTCTCCACTACATAGTGGGATAATGGTTTGGCCAAGTTTTAGTTAGTAACAGTCACATTGTTGTTACCTAATACAGATTCAGCAGAGCTTTTAAAATGCTAATTCACTGTAGTGTATTTGTGGCATGGTGGAAAGCCCCAAGGTTTTCCTGAATACAGAAAGGAATGAATGGTAATCTAGAATTTTCAGCATCCTTATTGTCCAGAGCAATGGAGCAGGAGTTGTCCTTGGGCTTTGTGCAGCACACCAGGAAAGCTGACAAACCCTTGTCCTCTCTTCCAAGTTTTGAATCCTGCCCATCTATTTCAGGCAGTGCATTAAGCTGCCAGTGGTCTCCTCAGTGATGGTGCCTTCCTTATGGAAAAGTAGAAATTAGGTCAGGAGGGAGGTCTAGGGGTCGCTCTGTCCAGACAGGATTATTTTTCTTATTGGCAAGGTTTTCCTTAATTTCTAACCCATATTCTCTTGGGCAGCAACTGAAACCTACCGCTTCCTTTCCTACATGTTGTGATCATAGAGAAGATGCCCTTCTTCACAAGAATATTTTGCAAATTTGCAGATTGCTCTCATATTGCCCTTTTCTGAGACTAAAACTATTTGAACCTTTTCAGTCTCCTTCTGTACTTCCTATTTTCAAGGGCTCTGATAATGCTGGTCACTCTTCTCCCCTCCTGACACATTGAGACTGGGTACTCAAAACTGGGCACAATATTGCAGCTGTGTAGAGAGAAGGGGGCCTTGCTGCATCTGATGGCTTATGCCTGATATACACCCAAGATGTAGCAGAGCTCTTTAGCAGCTGCACATGAGGTGGCTCCAGAAGCTCAGGACTAAAGAAGCCCTGAGCACAACCTCCTCCCATGCTAGAAATCAGTTCTTTACTGCTGCTTCCACACAGGCATTGCTCAGATCAAGCTGCAAAACCCTGTTGTAAAGCAGGACAACTTATTTGGGAGACAGATGGGCTGAACTGGAGCAGCCTGTTTCCCAGGGAGTTATTCCTGAAGGTCGAGCTCTGCTTGGAATCCATGGTGTCCAGTAAATGAGATGTTTTGTGCTCTGGTGTGGCTGTCAGTGAGAGGCATTTTGCACTAGCAGAGTCCCTCTCTCCTCTCCCCAGCTGCCTGTTTACTCCAGACTTGTCAGAACTGCCTGTCTGGTCATCCTGTGAAAAATATGGTGCAAGCAGCCAAAGGATTTAAAAGTTATTAGGATAAAAAAAAGAGAAAGAACAGCAGCATAATTGTGCTCCCTTCAGAAATAAAGCTTAAAAAAGATGAAAGGTATTTGCCTTGACTCTCTGCAGGCTCCACCTCAGCAGCCAGCTAGAGAGACTTTGGGAAAGCAATTCCAAGAACCCAGAGCTCTTAGCATGAGTAAGACCTGCCACTGGGACAGCCGAGCTGTCTCACTGCAACCTGCTCTCCTCTGCTTCCTGGAAGGTTCAGGTTCCTTCTAGTTGGTTTTTGGAGCTGAAAGTCCCTCTGTAGCAAGATGGAAAATGATTGCCCACAACTGGCAAGCAAAATCCTTGCCTGGCATTCCAGGTTGTGGCATTGAGGTTCTTCCTTTTTGTTTTACTGCTGGAGAGACCCCTAAGTGAGTTCCATGCCCTCAGAAATGCAGTTGCTAGCTGACTGAAAGAGGGAGAAAACAAGCAAGGGTGACAAACCAGGTACCACAGTTTTGGAGTACAGCTTGGAGGCTGGCTTACGGTGGGGCTGAGAGTTTGCAGCATGGCTGGTCTGGATGAGGCTGGTTTGGAGAACACCCACACTCAATTACTCATGTCCCTGCTGAAGGCCGTGGACAGAGCCTGAAGGTTTCAAAAAGCTTTGGCTCACACCTCTTTCTTTTTGAAGATCTTTCCCCTGTGACTGTAGACTCCCCTGTGTATGCCAACCCTCCTGGATTTCTTCCTTGACAATCCCAGGGCAGTGAGGGGCATTAGGACATTTTTTCATTAGGGCACTGAACCTGGAGGCTGAAAACTTGGGTGCAATTTCCCTGTGACTGGGATGAGGGTGCTGGAGTGTCCATCCTCAGAGATCTCCAAAGCTCAACCAGATAAAGACCAGAGCAAACTGACTTAATCTTTGAAGTTGACGCTGCTTGGAGCATGGGGTGGCACCAGAGTCCTCCAGAGGTCCCTCCTCACCTAAACGAGTCTGTGATTGCAGGCACAATTTGGGGTAAGACTCATCTTTCTGGTCCTCAAATCTCCATCTCTGAAAGATGGAAAAGTCACCTTCCTAATTCTGCATTATCCAGCCAGTCAAAATCATAAAGCAGAAAGTGAAAAATAAAATACCCAAACCCTTTTTTCAAGGCTGGGAAGATTGCTGTGCTTGTCAGACATTTCATTTTTTGGTGACATTTTCACAGGATTTTTTTTTCTTGAAAATGTTATTGCTTTTTAGCTTGACTGAAAAGCCTGCTTTCAGAGAGGAGAAACTCTCAATAGCCATCTTGATAACGCCGTTTTTTTAAAAAAAAACCCCAACAAACCAAACCCCTAAATGATTAAAAGCACTCGTTACAAATGCTGAAAATCCCTCATGGTTTGCCTGTTTTGAACCCTGCAGAATGAGAACAGGTATTTTTGTATTTTTCACAAAGTAGTTTTTCCCCTTTATTTTTTAAGTCCTTCCATTCAAGCTGTAAGCTTTTCAGGGCAAAAACTGCCTCTTTAACAATGTCGTCTTCCAGCTCCCACTTCACCAGGGTTTTCAATTTGGATGGGAGTTCTAAGTCAGATACTCATTCAAAACCACAATATTCAAAGCAATGCTGATCATTTTAGGTCACAACTCCAAACTAAGACTTTCAGTTTATTAAAGAGCCAAGTTTGAAGGTGTTTTTTTCTCCAGGAGTTGAGTTTGCTGGTGCCCTGATTGTTTTGTAAACTACCATAAAAAAATAATAATTTTTTTCAGGGAGATGGTGCAAGTTCTCTGCTTTTCATGAATTGCAGCTATCAGGAATTATTATCTTAGTGCCTAAGAGATCTATCATGTCTCCCTCTTCCCTTAACACTTACAAACATGTATCATGTTGATGAATTTAGATGGTCATTTAAAGGCAAATTGCTTGTCCTACTTTTTGCTTCTTATTGATTGTCATGTAATTAACTGATTCATTTCATTAATATAATCCAGAGTGCCTGCAAGACACTTAATCAGCAAAGCCTGATCAGAAGACTAGGGTTTAATTAGACTGCACTAATTGCCCCAATGAAATGATGTTTCCTCTGTCCTGAGCCATTACTTACAGGAGCCAGATTTTTTTTTTCTATTGAGATTTAATCAGGGGCAGAGAGAATAATATTTTTCCTCCTGCCAGAGGAAGAACTTCTCTAAGCAAAGACAAAGCGGTTGGGTACAGAGTCATACACGCATGGTTAGAGGTGACACATCCCTTATTAGCTGAGCAATATGATGGTCTACCTGTCTTGTGAGACCAGGTGTGTTTAAGGTTGCATGGTCCATGCTGTGAGCTCCCAAGCTGGCCCTGGAACTCACTGGAGTCATGCAGGGCCTGGGGCAACTTGGTATCGTAGTGGGAAGGTCTGGGAAGGACCATGTGCTGCCACAAAAACAATCTGCAAACTCTATTGCTTATGTGTTATACTCAATCCATGCCAGCGCCTTTAAATAGAGGAGCTGAAGTGTTTGGGGACCATGCAAGCTTCAGAAGATGTCTTCCAAGGGATGTACCTCCCCCACCCATCCAGACAGTTTCCTCAAACCCAGGTCTCAAGGTAGGAGAGCATCTCTGTAGCCAGCCAGCCTCACTCCTGGCCCTTGGAGGTTGTATAAATCACAAAAATCATATATGGGGACCAAACTGTTCTTCCAAGGGAGCCAGTGCTTGGTCTCTGCAGAGCTCAGACAGCAGGGAGGAAACAATTCCTCCTGGCCTGGAGAAAAACCCATTTGCAGAAAAGTCTTTCTTGGTCATGCAAGCTGATAAACAAATATTTTTTAATGTGGTGGAGGGTACTTGGTAGATTAACTGCTCAGAAAGTATGTGGGTGTGTGTATATGTGTATTTACATATATATTATATATTCATACATGTGCTGTTTTTCATTTTTCACACCCAGACTAACTATGGTGGGTGTCTTTCTGTAGATCATAAAAGTGACATCATGGAGGTAGCTGTTATGGGAAGATGGTTGAAATCCTACTTATTTCAGCCGTGGTCCTGCAACTGAATTTGCATAAAGGTGTATTTGTATCCATGAGCAGCAGCCCTGAAAGCAGCTCCAAAGAATCCTGGTGGTGGTGCTGGGTGAGTGGTGAGGACCCAGCAGGATCAGTTGCTGTCCCTGGTCCATAAGGCTAAGATCTCCCTTGGACTTGTTCTGCCGCTCTTTGAGTGCTCTGTAAATGTCTGAGCCTGGCAAGGAAAATTGCAACTAATTGTAAATTTCCTGCAAAGATGGACTTTCAGCAGGTCTAAAACAATTTGCAAAATCAAGCTGAATTTGGGAAGTCATTTTGGCCTCCCCTCCCCTTAAGAAACGAGGGATGTGTTTTTGGAAGTGCCAACACAGCTTGATTCTGACATTTCCTAAACCCAGGCTTTTTCGTGTTTGCAGGCTGAGTTTTTGGCTTGCCTGTGCTTATAAAGGTGAGGCAGATAAGACTGGCTAATTAGCTTCTACACAAAATAGAACATTTTGCTTTGTATCAAATGAAATATTTTGGGTTGCTGAGTCAGACTTATGCATGTTTAATAACATTGTGGAAAAAAATTAAATTAGAAGCAGAGGTGGTGCAGGGGGAAAGTGCCCTGTTGGCGACAGCCTTGTCTTAAATGAAGGCCTGGCTGCTGAAAGCAGTTCCATGGAGTGGGAAATGGCTGGAGCACTCAAGTTGTTGATGTTTTTTTCTCAGAGTGAGGGGGATATCGCTTTGGGGATGAGTGATGTTAAACCCAGGCTGGTGGGTGAGACTCTGCTTCCACGTACTCTTCAGCCAGTGCCGTGAGTCTGAAGAGGAATCAGCTGCTTAATGTCAAATTAGCAACTGTGATTAGTGCTGGATGCAGCAACAACGCTGAAGGAGAAAGGTCAGGGCTTTGTCTCTGGAGGAGGTTGGTGCGTTACCTGGAGACTACCCCTCTTCCTGCTTCCTGCTCACCCCATGTCCTCCTCCTGTCTCTGTGCCACTGGTCTCTTCTCTACCTCACAGCTTTCAAGCCATGTGAGTGGCTCAGCATGGTGGAGGTCTCTGTCCTCGAGAAGAGGGCATCTTGATTTCCAGCACAGGGGCAAGGAGGTATTTGGAGAGACACGCACCAAATCTGTGAGGAAGGAAGCGAGTGTGCAGCATTCCTGGGGCTCAGAGCTCACTGGAGTAGTGGCTGTGGAGATTCTTCCTTGCTCCTTTTGCCTTTGCTGCTTTAAGAAAATAGGATTTTGTGGATCTTTCCTCTTTTTTTTTGTAAATAAACAAGATTAGCAAAGATTTATTTTTTCTTTTCTAACAATAATAAGGATTAGGTACCACCGGGACCAAAGGGACAGCAGTTCTAAGTGAATCAAAAGAAACCATGAAATCTAGTATGCAATGCATGATGGCGAAGGGCTCTGAGACGGAAGCGGGCAGAGGCTGCCCAGCTGTGCCACCCGCTGCAGGACACGAGAGCTGTGCCCTCGGCCATGCTCACCACAGCACGGGGCTCAGGCTGAAGTGGGTGCTGTCCGGCTGCCATGGAGGGTGCTGGAGGGGTGCCTGGGTGAGATGTGGGTCAGCCCCACAGCCCTAAGCAAGTGCTGGAGTGCTGTGGCAGCTCAGCAGCCAGACAGCTGGGGGTGGGAGCGTATCAGCCGCCTGACTCGCATCAGTCTGGGCCCATGACTCAGTTCTCTTCTGGGTGATATTCATACAAATGTGCCGAAAGCAGCAGCAGTGCTGGATCCTTGCTGCTGAACCTCTGCCTCTGTCCAGTGTGCAGCCTGGCTGCACGTTGAATGGCACCTGACCTCCAGAAGGGAGATTTTTCTCCCTGAAGTTAATATTTTTAAAGCACTTAATGTTTCCTCTCTCAATAAGTGGCTTTGGTGGAAGGGCAGTTGAGCTGTCTGGCAGTGATGAAACAGGATCACAACTCCAGCTGACAGCAGCTTGGTATGATCGTACTCAGTTTCCCTCTCGTGGTTTGCAAAGGAATGAACTGGAAGGATATTTAACTAATTAATTTTCCAGCTGAATATGGCCAAGCTATGGTGGTGTGCGGGAGTCTTCATCCTGTAGTCCCGGTCCCTCCAAAGCTTCACCAGAGAATACTCAGGTGGCACCACTGAATTGTGTTAAAGCTGCAGTTCTGCCCTTCTTATCATGATTACTGCTCTTCACCTCTGCTTTTCATTGCAGAATGGCTGAAGCTGTTAGACGAGGTCTGAGGTGTCCTTCCATCAAGAGACATTTTCTCACATTATCTCTCCCTCATGCTATTTTCTGCCTGCTACAGAGGTCAAAAGCTCTTTTGGGCAGGACCTGTCCTTATTCCTGTCTGCAAAGAGCTGGCCCCAGTTCCTGCAATGCATTTCTTAAAAATTTCTGTGGGGATCCGGGGAGGGCCTCTGCTCCACAGCAAAAGGAAGTAGCCTCAAGAAGAAAATAATTTTAAAAAAAGGATGTAAAAGAAGGGAGATCCCGCAAATTAGGGTCACTGGAGAGCCACTGCATCCACCAGTGTCTGGATAGAATAGTGGTCCCACTGAGGTGTGGTGGTGGTTGACACTCAGGGAGCGTCATGAGTTCAGACCATGGTGATGGTACAGAGGACAGGCTCTATTTGATTATTTTTAATTTTGGGGGGGTTTTGGGCTGATCCTGCAGAGTCCCTGAGGAAGATGTTTGGCATCGTCCCTTCTCCCTGCTCATACTGGAGGGACTCAGCATCCTGCAGAGACAGCAAGGGAAATCACAGGATTATTCCCCATGGTGATTATCCTATGATCTCTCAGGGCTGTATAAATGGGAGCTGATTACAGCTAGAAAAGGAGTAAATTGTGTAATTAGAAAGGGGGAAGAGGAGAGGACTTAACCTCTGCTTGAAGGTGCCAGTTTGGAGAGAAGAGTGGAGAAGAGAATGACAAGTGGCATCTGCACTGGGACCCATAGAACTGGAAAGGGCCATCGCTGACCTTGTCCCTGGCTGCTGCTGCTGCCTTGGGCAAGCCCTTCGGTCTTCTCCTCTGGAGATAGAATGAAATATTTCTTTCTGCTGTATCTCTTAGCCAGTTTCTTTGTGAGGAAAGGAGATGTCCCTCGTGCATGTCCAGGCTGCCCCAGCCTTGCAGCGTGGTTGGCTTAGGAGCAGGCTGGCCAAGCTCAGGCACTACCATCATCCCAAATTTCCCTCTGAGACTTACCATGAATGGTTAGAAGAGAAAAGCTGTTGCAGGACAGAGTCCTGGGTTGTTCTGTGTTGGGTGTAAGATGACTAAGATCTTCCATGTCACTCTATACAGAGCAGGAAAGAGCATTTTCCCTCCTCTTCCTCTTATTATTGACCCAGCCAGGCCTGGGCCAGAAAATGTGTCTGTTCCCATCACAGCCAAAAAAGCATGAAGCAGAATTGATCTCAAAGCCACAGTGAGAGAGGCTATTAATGTGAATATTATTCATGCCAGGAAAAATAGCCAATTATCTTCCTATAGAACCACTCAGCCCAGTGAGCCAGTAATTGCAACATCTAACATTTGTCACTGAGCTCTGAAAGCACTTTGGGAATAAAATACTGACAAATGGATTTGAACTTAAAAGATAGAGAAAAAAGTAAAGTTAAGGTACAAGATATTCAGGAGGTGTCCTGTTTGGCTGCAGGGAATCAATGCTCACTTACACCTAATGTCCTAGAGGCAGAAATTTGGCTTTGTCTTACATCCACTCTATTTTATGTTTTAAAGGTGCTTAACTGTATTAACATAGATGTTTAATAAACTGAATAGAAAAATAGTCTGTAACTTGAGGTGGGGATACTGCCAAAGGGGCTTCTTGTGTTTTGTGATGTTTAAGAAGGTCAGCTGTGCAACTGGAAGTGACTGAAGTAAGCTTGCACATTTATTTCCCAGGTTTACCAGTGAAACAACCAATAAAGGGAAAATCCATCCTTCCCTTTCTCCTTTTCCTCCTTGGAGATGAAAGGAAAGACAAAGTTCTTTTACGAGCTGCAAGGCACTGCATATTGACTTGTTTGTTCTGCTGGGCTGCATTGAAGGCCCCGTTTCACTCCTTGCCTGTTCCCTGGTGCTCCAAGGAGGGTATCTGGAGATTTGACAAGTTTCCCAACATCTAGTAATGCTGTCAGCTGCTGAGGCCTCCAGGAACCCACAGGCTCTGAAAGACGTGCTCTGAGGCCTGCGAGAGGCACATCCTAGTATCACAAGCCATGTAGTGATCTCATCTTGAGGGTGCCTTCCCTGCCTGCCAACGGAGGAGTTAACTGGAGGACTTGGCTTATTTCATGGTGTTGTTTGGTGTTTCTCCTGTGTCTCCAGGAATATCTAGTTGGGTGCCTCCAAAATGCTGTGGTTTTGCAATTTGTGAAAAGTCTGTCCTTTAAATTGGTGAGCACCAGCCTCATTTATCATGTCAGCTGTGATCCATGGAAGAGAACAGCATCGCTCTCTCCTGAAGGCTAATGCGCCCTTCTCTTCCAGGGAAAACAAACCTACACTCAAAGCACTGCTGCTCTGACTTTGCTTTTCACCCTGAACCCCCCCAAATGCCCTTTGGGATGTACCAAGGGGATTGTTTTTTGCTCTGTGTGCGCACAAACAGATGCTGGCCCATAACCTGGGCCTTGGGCTCAGCCACGCTCTCAACAGGTTAAGTACGTAAAAGAACACAAAACCGTGCAAAAGCGTCAGGGGATTTCGAAACACGACTGTAAAGGGCAGGCGATTCCCTCTCCTCGGTGCCCGCCTGCCTCTGTCACAACATCCGGTAACTCAACTCCTGCTCCCGGCAGCCGCCGCGTTCCCGGGGCTCTGCCTTCAGCGCCAGCGTCCAACTCGCTTCCCTTTAAACCTTCACCTCCCGTCCTCGCAACTTTGTGCGCAGCCGGCTCCTATCTCCCTTGCAGCGCCTGCCCCGCGGCACCGAGAGAAGCTCCACGGCCCGCCCCGTTACCGGGACCTGCGGCGGGGCCACGGGGGCAGGCCCCGCCCCTCCCCATCTCGTCCCGCCCCTCCCTGCTGCTCAGAGGAACCCCGAGTGGGTCGATGCGGCTCGGCGCTCTCTTGGCCATGCCTGTTGCCTGGGAGAAGAGGCAGGGGCGGGGCCCGGCCCGGCGCTTTTCCCGCCTGCAACACGGCGCGCGCCAACTACGCGCGCGGGACGCTACCGGTGCCGCTCCCGCCGGCCCCGTGAGGCGATGGTGAGCGCTGGGCGGGCGGGGGGCGCCGGGCCGGGGCCGGGGCTGGGCTGACCTGACCTGACCTGACCTGACCGGGGCTGCGCGGTGCCCGCTGCCCCGCCGCCCCCTCAGTGTGTGTGTGTGTGTATGTATGTCCCTCTTCCAGAGGAGGAGCCTGGCCCCCAGCCAGCTGGCCAAGAGGAAGGCGGGAGACGACGACGAGGAGGAGGAGTGGCGGCGGCATCCCACAACGGTGAGAGAAGGGCCCCGGCATGTGATGGGCTCGGCCCCCTGTGACACCCGGAGCCTCTCCGTCCATGCCTGTCCAAGTCAGTCCCTGGTGTCTGGTCGGAGGTTGTTACCACCCCCGTTTTCTGAGGGCTGAGGATCAAGCTCCAATGTTGTACTTTTGTCACTGGTTGGGGGAAAACTGTGTCTGGGCATGCAGTTGATAGAAGAGCATCGTTGTGTATAGATGGTGCTTCGTGGTTATAGAAAAAGTTATCCCTGGGAGAGCTTCCAAGTGTTTTGTGAGAGGGCTGATAGGAAAAGGTAGTTTAAGACAAAACAATATTGAGATGCTATTGTGTTCTATGTCATGCAGGCCAAAGGGCCTCACTTAGTGCTTGTTGTGTCAAATCCCCTTTTCTGTGCCAGCAGGTGGTCAAAACTGCCTCAATCTCAAGAGGACTGTGCTCGATCAGGAAACAGATCAATGGCTTGTTTATTTTCATGCCCTGCTGAGTGTCTGAAGTTTCAGTGTGAGGCCTTTCACCTGCATAACAACAGATGCCCTGGGAGCCCCTGGAGACTTTCATGTAGTTTGTTCCATGCTATTGATGCTTCCTTTTTTTCCTTTTGCTTTTTTTTTTGCAGAGAGGATGGTCAGGGCGAATCCTAGCACAGACAAGCCTGCCCTTTTACAGTTTAGAAAGGAGTAGCTATTTTTGTGGTTAGGAGAATCTTTTAACCCTCCTGCAGGTTAAACTTTAGGGCATGGTGACCTTGGTGGTGTTGCTGGCTCTGCCCTTTGGCAGCGTGGATGAGTACTGATTGTGTCTTTTCAGAGATACTCAGGTGGCTGGGTGCATTGTCTGTGTGGTTAGGTGCTTACTGAGTGTGACAGGGATGCACTTATCTTCTGGTCTCACCAGCTGCTACTGCATCATTTTGTCTTGATTGTGTTTTTCAGACTCGGAAGAGACAGAAGCCTGTCAGCGAGGCAGAGAGTGGGGAATGTTACAGGTCACCTTTCCGGAAGCCCTTGGCTCCATTGACCAACAGGCCTCACTGCCTGGATAGCAGCCAACATGTAAGTGGGTGTTTCTGCTGGCACACGGTCGCAGGTGGGTTGCGTATGGAGCTTGTTCATCAAGGGAGTCCAAATGCTTCCATGGACCTGTTTAATCAGAGGTGTTACGGAAGTGCCACACACATACAGTCTTTAGGAGAGATGCCTTCTGCTAACTTCAACCATTTAATGGGGAAGGAGGTGTAGGGATGGTACTCTCTATAATGGAAATTCTGAATAAGAGAGTTCTGTGGGGTCTAGGTGAAGGCACGTGGGTAGCTTTCCACACAGATGGCTCACGTGTTGTCTACTTGCTTGGCTCTCTCTGAGCTTCCACTGCTGGAGGCTAGGTGCCGGACTAGCTGGGTGCTTTCTGGTCCAGCGTGGATGTTCTTAGAAAGGTAAGCCAGCTCCTCTAGAGGAACTTAATCGCCTGACTGAATTACCAAGGCAGGGGGAAGTAGTAGACTATAAAGAAGTGAGTAATGCTACTGGATTTGAGAAGATGTGAGTTATGAAAAATCAATTTCATGCATTAGAAACCCAAATGAAAATAGTTTTGAAAAGCAGAGTTAGGGAGTGGAAGGAATTGTGCTGGTTTGTTACTTTCTTCCTTTTGGATATTCTTGAAAATAGTTGGAGCTGAAGCTTGAATAGAGGAACTCCCAGCACTTGGCAAAATTGAGTTTTTAAAAAATGTTCTGGGCTGGCCTTCTTGGGCAGTCTTTGATTTCAGACTTCTTAAGCGTGTTTTCTTTCTGAATTCCTAGGAGGCTTTTATCCGCAGCATTTTGTCCAAACCCTTCAAAGTCCCCATTCCAAATTATAAAGGTAAGATGAGGAGGTTCAAGAATTGTCTGCGTTAACTAACTTGGGTAAAACATGATGCTCAGGCCTGTCAAATATATCTCTGAGGGTTATTGTTATTTTTTGCACTGGTGCATATGTTCCAGAAATCCTGACTTAATTTTGAAAGAAAAATACTGGCACATTAACAAAGTCTTCATATTTCTTACTAGTGTTTAGTTTGGATAATCCTACATTTCAGAATTGGATTTTGTGTTTTTACTGCTATGTATTTGATGTGGTGCCAGAAGATTGTACACCATGTCACAAATGCAAAAGCAAGATGAATTCCAAGCACTGAAGGTTTACCATCTCAATAATACCCTAGTGATGCTAACAGACAGAAGGCTGTAGGTGAAAAAGATAGCATGTGCCAGTTTTCTTTCTACTTGGCTTGGTGTGTTGAATCTCAAGGTGATCTTCAAAGCAAGGCAGTTTGGAGGTTCAAAGCCTCAGCTGGTTTGAATCAGTGAAACGCAAGATTTCAGAAACAAATGGGCCTATTCTTGTCCCCTTCTTCCCCTTCACCCTCCAGCTGAAAAATTCAAATGCAGATCAACCAGTTTTACTTAAGCTTTAGTTATAAAAATGTCTGTAAGCAGACACTATGAAATGACAAGGCCCAAGAGTTTAAGAAAGTTAGTTTGTGGAAAAGGAGATTTGTCAGAGAGCTGAAACAGAAGTGTAAATGGGGAGGCTGCTTTCTGTGGCTGTTCTCTTCCTCTCTTAACTGGGTGGTGAGGCTGTTTCATGTGCTCTTTTCTCAGTGTGGATGCACTGTTGCCTCAGCTTCTGATACTCAAGTAGTTTTGCAAGGAGCTTTAGCAGATGGGAAGAAGTTGTTCTTTGAGTTGTGCCTTTGTTTGCTTTCAGGGCCGCTGGGCTTGCGTGCACTGGGCATCAAACGGGCAGGGCTGAGGAGCCCTCTCCATGATCCTTTTGAGGAAGGAGCTCTGGTTCTGTACGAGCCCCCGCTGCTGAGTGCCCATGACCAGCTGAAAATAGACAAGTGAGTCATCACCTGGCACAAATGCTTCAGCTCTGACCTCTTTGTACGTGCAGGTTTAGGTGCTTTCTTCCCAAATGTGTGTGAACCTCAAGAGAAGTTTGATTCCAAGCATTCTGCCTCTGAATTGGTTCAGATATGGGAACAATCAAAGAAGGAATGTGCCCATGCCAGATTGTTTGTGCTCCTCCACAGGCTGTTTCATCTCCCACTCATCAAAAATTTAAACCTGTTGCAGGGAATGGGGAATGCACTCACAGAGAAGCTGCTTAGAAAATCTTACAGCTTAGGTGTTAGTAAGAAAACATCAGGGGACAAGCAGAGGAGGTGACTGGCAGTCAAGTGTTAGGTTGACTAATGGTTTTTATTCTGAAGCAGTTCTTTCTGTGCTATTGTTATAACTTAAAAGGGATGTTAGCTGAATCTTCTTGGGCAGAGGAGGGGATTCCTCTCTCCAGTAATGCAGTTACAATATTGTTATTGAAACAAGGAAAATAATAATGACTTTAACTGTCTCTGAACCCCATTTTGCCTTTGTTTTAACCACAGCCTGAGTATGTGGTTTCACTGGTGGTTTAGATTGTAGAGCAGGCCCCTGTGAGTTTGTTCTCAAAACTGAATTAATCCATTTTTCACTTCCTTGTCAATTGCTTCCCTCATACCACCTGGGAGTCCTCAGTATAGCAGTGAGATTTAAAAAAAACCCAAACATATGCTGTGCTGAGTTCATTAATCACACTGTCTTCTTCCTTGACTGCCTCCTGCAGGGACAAAGCACCTGTCCATGTGGTAGTGGATCCTGTCCTCAGCCGTGTTTTACGGCCCCATCAGAGAGAAGTAAGTTTTTCATCGGGACCCAAGGGCATGGCTGGAGGACTCACTGCATTTCAAAAAGCTGCAGCTCCTCAGCTGGAATTGTTACCCACCAACTGCGAGACCTCACAGATTAACAGTCTGTGACAGTCTTGCAGATTCCAGTCTGCTGCAAATGCAAAGTGAAACATTTGTTTTAACCATTCTCTCATGAGGCCTGAGTGCTGCAAATGTTTTCTGTCCTGTATTAAGCAAGAGGATGTGCTGGGAGTATTACACCAGTCCTGTTTTCCTTAAAGAAGTTCTTGTGGATAAGAACTTTCTCTTCTCTTACCTCTGACCTTGCAGGGTCAGAGCACTCCCAGCCTAAACATGATGCTGCCTAATGCAGGTGTGTTCTCCGTGGAGTTGTAGGTCAAGTCAGCTGATGGTGGAAACCAGAGAGTTTCTGTGACTGGTTGCACAGGTCTAGGGAAGTACATTGGCTGACTTTTGTGTCACCAGTAATGCTTTAGGAAAAGACTATATTCTGCAGGGAAGATGGATTCTTGCAGAACTAGGGCTGAAAGTCCAGCCTCTACTTGTCTTGAAGTCTGGAGATGTAGCTCTGCTGAGTGGAACTCAGTGTGGAAGGTGATGGGATATAGTTGCAATAATCATGTTGCAGCCCAATCTTGAGTTGGGCAGGGCAGACTGTCCACCACTGCATTTTGCTGGTCGGCAGAATTAATTGCATACACACTCTGAGCCAGGAAACACTGAAGCAATTCTTTTTGGTGCCATGGTTCCCAACACAGTGTAGATTTCTTAGATTCCTACTTCATTGTGCTTTATTTGGAGGTTACCCTTTGTAGATGGAGCTGTGACCTACATAGACTTGAAATTTGCCAGTGGAGAGAGCTGAAAAACATTTTATGTTGTAATATGTGCAACATCACAATATCAAAGCAGTGGGTACTAATCTCCAAATATCTAATGTAGATAATATAGCTATCTGTACCATTTGAAGTTCATCACAGATGCAGTATATTATCACTTAAGCCTTGAGGCAGCACAGATGGAAGCTGTGATTGCTGATCTTGCAAGCTAAGCAGGTCAAGCTGGATGTGTCCCTGCATGGGAGATCTTCAGATGTCTCTGAGAGCGCTATAGGCTGCTGCTGGCTTGTGCTTTTATCTCAGGGTTGGTACTGAACCTGTGACCCAGTGTAACACTTGTCTCTGGCTACATAGCTGGAGGCACTCTGGTTTTGGGTAAGATACTGCCTGCTGGTGCTTTTGTCAAGTAATGATAGTTATGTTCGTGTCCTAGGCACCCTTTTTTGACAGCTAGAGATCTCTGATAAAGCAGTTTCTGACTAATGAGTCTTTGCCTGCTAAGATTCCTGTGCTGCTTTATTCAAGTGATGCTCCCAGACCATCGTGCAGCTTTGCTCTTTGCTGTGTCTTTTGCCCAGTTGCTGGGAGGTTACCCAACTGGATCCCCAGCTGGATGCACTCTTTTTAGTCAGTAATGTATTTCATAATTGTTCAACTGGCTTAAATAAACTTCATTAGCCTGTTAAGGGCCTAAGAAAGAAAGAAAAGGACTTGAAAGTGCAAGTGAAGGTGCTCCATCTTCCAGTCCTAAATGGTGGAGCACAGAGGGGTGAATACATCCAGGTGTGTTTAGGTTGTGTCCTTCACTCCTGGCTCTGTTGATGCAATGCAGGGAGCTTGTACATTCTCAGCACAGTGCTCTGGTTTTCTCTGGCTCATCACATGATAGAGGAACATTTTGCAGTTTGTCTCTCTCTTTCCCCTTTTATCTTGTCTCAGTGATGTGTTAGAGCCTAATGCAGGGCTGAGCTCTTCTACCATGTGACATGGGCTATAGCCTCAGCCCTATGTCTTCTCTGAAGCTAAATCTGCTTTGGACCTTGAGTCCCCAGGTGAGTCATTGCACTTCTAGGCAGAAAGGATGAGGGCTGCTGAGGGTGTTCTGGGAGTTAATCAGGCAGCAGAAATGATTCTGCTTGCTCTATAATTCTGTGTTTTTAAAACTACCTAATTGGGTGTTGTTAAGATGATTAACCTCTTTGCAGTGACTGATGCAGGTTAGCTGATGGCTTGGGCCCATCTAATGTAGCCAAGGGTAGAAATTTCTGGGAATTCATGACAGGGAGCTAGTTATAATTATACAGTTAAAATGCATTAAGATTTTGTGCATGTTGTTCCAAACCAGATGTGGTTGCATTTTAGCTTCGTCTTGGGTGATTTCCCTCTGCCTCATTAGAACACTGTGTCCCCAGGGATGTGCTACACAGATTTGCTGTTTCTTGTAGTATCAGTGCTGTGCATTATGGTAATGAAGCTGTAATGAAGTTGTCATTCTGCTGTTGTCCCCCTCCTGCTCTGAGAGAACAATTTTTTTGGCAGGGAGTGAAATTCCTCTGGGACTGTGTGACGAGTCGTCGGATCCCCGGGAGCCATGGGTGTATCATGGCAGATGAGATGGGGCTGGGCAAAACCCTGCAGTGCATCACGCTCATGTGGACTCTTCTCCGGCAAAGCCCAGACTGCAAGCCAGAAATAGAGAAAGCCATGGTGGTGTCTCCCTCCAGCCTGGTGAGAAACTGGTACAATGAAGTAGAGAAGTGGCTGGGGGGAAGGATCCAGCCGCTGGCCATTGATGGAGGCTCCAAAGAAGAGATTGACCGTAAACTAGGTACAGGAATGTTTGCAAATGGTGTGGTTAGCTGGCTTTGGTCAAAAAGCTTGCGTTGGAAGAAGCCTACAGCAGCTGATGTGAACATCTCTAAGTTGTCACTTGAGCTCTGGAGACTGATGAAAGTCTCCACTAACGTGTTCAGATGAAGCCCTTGCGTGTTTGGTAATAGTTTGGAATAATCAAAGTCCAGTCATGTGCTTAAGTTAGGACAGTCCCAGTGCCTCTTTGCTCCAGCCAGAAGCCAGGAAAGGAGTGGGCAGAGGTGGGAGGGGGGTTGTGGGGGCTCAGTTGTGGGGAAAAAGAGCATGGGTAAATGTGGATGGAAGGGATGCTACAGAGTAATTGTAACAGATGGATTTTCCTAGATTTTTAAGACAAAAGTTTTGACTACAGAGCTTCTATTAGTTTTCTTCATCTCTTTTTTCCTCTTGCCCCTTTGCATCTGCAGTTGGCTTTATGAACCAGCGTGGCCTGCGAGTGCCTTCACCCATCTTGATCATCTCCTATGAGACCTTCCGACTCCATGCTGTGGCATTACAGAAGGGCAGTGTTGGGCTGGTCATATGTGATGAGGTATGGGGGAATCTTTAAGGAGAATCTGTTCCTGATATTTCCTTGTCATCTGGGCAAAACTGGTTCTACTTTCTTTATAGGGGGGAGGGCAGAAAGAAACAAGGCTTAGCTGTGAACAGCACCCATTCTGGTGTTTGAGAGGTTCTGGGTAGCCAGCTCACCCACACTGGGTGAGCCTGAACAAGAGAGGGTGTGTTCAGGAGCTGAGATATGAAGAAAATCCAGATAGTGGTAACTGTGGCCACTTTGTAGGTCCCTGACAGGGTGGGGGCATCTACTCAGGCCCACTTAGTGTGAAATACATAGCAGAAAGGAGATCCACTGCCTGTCTCTGACTCTAAAGAGGCCTTACTCTGTTGGGATGGTAGTGCTGTGGCTTACTGATCTGGATTTAATTTGTTTATGCCTCTTTGCTAGAGTGAGAAGTACTTTGTTTGGCCTGTTATGTTCTGCCCAGTAATTTTTAACTTGGCTGTGTTTAGAATAAGAGCTTGAACTGGAAACTCCTGGGGTCTCCCCCGACCTAAATGATTGTGTCATTCAGCATCTCTTGTGTGTAGTGTTGGTTGCTGTCAGCCACTTTATCTGTCCATCTGTGCTTGTGGTTGAGTTTGAAAGGAACTCCTATGGCAGGACGCTTTCCCTCTCTGTAATCTCCTACTTGTGGTGGAGGTAGGAGAGCTGGGTGAGGAGTCCTTGTACTGCTTGTTCAAGAGGAGGCAGAGCTGGCTTGACTCCCTGCTCGCTGACTGCTGGACAAGCTTTGCCAAGTTTGTGCTGTCAGGCTCTGCTTTCACATACCTGTTTGTGGTTATAAGTTGTGAGAGCCAGAGATGCTCTGAAGGACAAAATAAAAGAAATGCTGTTTCTTTCCTTGAAAGAATCAAGCTGGGGGGGCCTCAGCCACCGTTGAGGTGTTCTCTGCTGCCGATTAGAGGGGATTTGTGAAAGAGTGGTGCCACCCAGTGGTTTGGCTTTGTATTTGCTAGAACGGTGCTGAGAGGACCTAAGAGGGAGCATCCTCACAGGCATAGCTCCTATCCACCTTTTAGAGTCCATGACTGCCCACACCTCTCGGTGCCCCTGGGATGGGACCAGCAGCTAGGGATGCTGGGAATGCCCATCCTTGGCCTTGTGTCTTCTGTGTGTTCCAAATAAATACTCAGCTCTGCAGTGGTCTAGCACTTGTAAAAAGCATCTCATCACTTTTGCTTTGTCCTACAGCACAGCACGCAGAGGTGCTTTTCACAGGCATGGAAAATGAGGCTTGTATTTAGATTACCCCTGTAAGAGCTGCAGAACCTCTCTTTATTAATGTACAAAGGCCTGACAATCCTGGATATAGGTTTGTGATCTTGACCCTGGGTGATGCAATGTTACTGGTCCAGAGTTCAGTGCCTAGTGTTGGTAGCTGAAAACATCCTTGTCTTTGAACAGGAAACAGTACTTATAGTTAGACCCTCTGGTGGTGGTTATTTTATTGAAGGACCTCTTGCCTGGATGTGACTCAGATGTTACTGGTCTGGGAAGCTTGTAATGTCATGTTTCTTCATGTAATGGCTTCAGGTTTCCCACCAGATTCTTGCTTTGAAAGAAGCCTGTTGTAACAGTTGAATGCACACACAACACTTAGTCCACTACCAGGAATGAGAAAAGTGGTGAGAGGCCTTGTGGGAGATAGAGCATGGCATTGTTGATGAGGATCTCCAAGCCACTTCCCATTAGGGCCATTGGATTTATCAGCTTCATTCCTTTTTTTTTTCTTTTTTTTTTTTTTCCCAAAGGGCCATAGACTGAAGAACTCTGAAAACCAAACATACCAGGCTCTCAACAGCTTAAATACACCTCGCCGAGTCCTTATCTCAGGCACCCCCATTCAGAATGACCTGCTTGAATATTTCAGCCTGGTGCACTTCGTCAATTCAGGCATCCTAGGTAAGAGGTGACTGCAAGGGGAGACCTGAGGGAGAGGGAGGTTGCTGACAAGGCCTCCCCTACCTACCTGTGCCAGCAAAAGCAGCAACTGAGACATTAGTGAGAGGAAAGGTCATGTGCAGGTTGGAGACTTACTGTCCTTCAGTGTGTAATTAGAAAGTCTAGATCAGAGTCCCTTGTTCTGAAGGCTGTATCTCATCAGAGCCCTGTTTCAAGGAGACTAGTTTAAAGTACACAAGTCTAACAGGTGGTTTGTAAGGGCAATTAATTGAGGTAAAATGAATGTAAGACCCTGGATACTATGTCTGATCTTTTGTAGCTATACTGGTCAGCCAAACTGTCCACCTAGGCTCGGATTTTCACTGACAGTAAGCCCTTGGAAATACTGCAGGAGCTGCTGGTCAGGAAGAGCCAGCTTGTGATGGTACTTCCCACAACACTCCCAGGTTATAGCAAATTCAGAAATCTCAGCTGGGAATGATGCCTTTATAGGAGAGGCTCTGTGGAGCGGAGGGTTTGACATGACATGCTCTCTGTGGTGAGTCCAGAGGCAGCCTGGGAGACAGCTTTTCCCTGTGCTCTCTCTCTCTCATATCCATCTGGCACAGGAGGTTGAAGTGACTGCTGCAAGGTGGAATCGTGTACCTTGTGGCAGAGTTAGGCAACAAAGCACAAATTTCTGGGAGGCTGCCATCCGTTTTTCAGATAATCTGAGGGTGATGTCTAGCAATTGGAGCTAACACTGCTCTTGTTACTTATGGCAAAGGAGGCTTGTGAATCTGGTGTTAACTTTACCTGAGATAGAAAGAATAGAATCTGGAGGAGAGATTAGTTTGATGCTGAAAACTCACACACCTTTTACAATTGCTGGTGGCAGACTGAAATATTCTCTCTGACTCCTGTGTTCTGCTTTTGTCTGCAAGCTGTTTTCATTTTAAAAGCAAAGTTGTCTTTGCATCTTCTCCTGCATCACTGGGTTGGGAGCAGGTCTACTGCTTTCCAGTGTGGAGCAGCTTGGCTTTGTCGAGAGAGATAATTTTTTTTTTTTCTGTCGAGGAATGAAAATAAACCAATCTGTAAATCATTTCCTTGTTGCTGTAACTCGTCACCCTTGTTTGTCTCAGATTGTTTGGCATCCAGTCCAAGAGGCTTCTCATTAATTCTAGTGCATGCACAACTCCAGTTAAACACCATTCATCAGATTCTTAGTCTTACAAGCAACATTTGGGCCCTATCTTTTTTCTGCTCAGCTGTTCTGCCCCCAGGTTTTCTCAAGGAAAGGATGTGATGGGGTGCTGGATGTCCTACATCTGCTTTTTCCATCTGCTTCAATTTTGGGTAGTTACCAGAGGGAGCTGATGTGATTTTTTTCCTCTGCCCCCCTTGAGCTGTACTTTGGACAAGACTCATCTCCCTGTACATCCAGTTTGTTCCCTCTGAGATGAGGTTAATGCTGTAACTACTGCATGCTTGTAGTAGGCATTTTTCCCCCTTTCAGCCTGTGACCAATAATAAGCTACTGATTACAGATAATTTTGGAACAGGCACACGTAACGCCTGTGCTGTTTGCAAGGACAAAATCTGGGAGTAAAAGGTAGCTGGAATGTGAGCAAAACCAGTACATGCCTGACTGGACTCAGGCTCCATTAAAATTATATGACCTTTGGCAGTGCATTGTTGTTGCAAGTACAAGATGATTTTCTGTTGTACAGATTTGCCTGCCTTGTTTGAATCTTCCCTGGCTAGAAAGGAAAACAAATCATACCGGTGGGGCAAGAGTTTGTTTTATCTGCTGGGCCCATGCTGTGGTGTGATAACTGGGGCTGTGGGGTACTGATCAAAGGTTATTTGGTAGTAGTTGTCACCTTTTCACTTCTGTTTTGTACAGGGACTGCACAGGAATTTAAAAGACATTTTGAAATTCCCATCTTGAAAGGCAGAGATGCGGATGCAAGCGAAGCTGAGCGACACAAAGGAGAAGAGAGGCTTAAAGAGCTGATCAGCATTGTGAACAGGTGAACCTCATCCCTCTTCTCTTTGCAGAGCTTTTGCATAAACCCTTGTCGAACACGGTATCTTTCCAAATTACAGTTGTAGCTGTAATGAATTCTCTTACCAGTTATGTCTATTCAGCAAGTGATTGTGTGAGTATTTATTGCCTAAGAAATCTACCTAGAGTGGAGCTTTAGTCTGAAAAGAGCACATTGGCATGGCACAGTTAGCTGCAGTCACCCCCAAGCAAATGTACTCGGATACTGAATCATGATTTGACTCTTAAGTTTCTGGTTTCTCCTGGGATCTGAATAGTCAGATGGTCAGGCAGCATCCTTTAATTTCTTTTACTGTGACTACAGCGTAGACTGGGTCACAGTGAGATCCATCCAGCCCAGGTGGCAAGTGGCAAACAGAATAAGGAATGTTGCTCAGTTCTGCTGTTGGTGGCCCAAGCCACAAAAGTCCACCTCACACTTTCATAGGTGTGTAGGCTCTGTAGGGCCAATGGGATTAGACTACTAGTGTTGGAGATGTGACTTTTGATCCCCGAGAAGCATCTCTGTGATGTAAAGTGCTGTCTGTCTTCTCTCTGGGTGATTTTTAGTATCTATTTAAACCTGGACCCTTTTGTATTCACAAATACAGCCAATCTATCCATGTCTGCTGGCAATCACTTGTCTAAGAACTCTTACCTGAGACTCTTTTGAATTCCCAGCATTGCTGGTGTCTTCATTTCTTTTTTTTTTTTTTTTAATCTGAGCTTTTTGCAACCATTACAAATGCAGTCCTGCAGTCCCCAGTCATGGTAAACTGAATTTCACTTTGAGTGCAGCCTCTCTATAGAGAGAGCACTGACCTTGACTCAGGTCTGCTTGCAGAAGCCTCAGAGAAAGGAAAGGCTGGGAGGAGAAAATCTGATTCCTTCTTGAGGTGTATTTATTTCTTTTTATAGTTGATGGAAAAAGAGTATAAAGGCATGCTCAGGAATGCTTGTGCCTGGCTGTGTTGAGATCTGTGTCCTTTATTGTTCAACAGTCATGATACACAAATAGGGAAGATGAAGCATATAAACAGTAACAGATTAATTGATTGAATTTGGTGGAAACTACAAATGAGACAGTGATGCAAAGACATGTAGAATCATAGCTGTAAGGCTGGAAGTGCCCTGGAGAATGTGTCTAATCCATCTTTCTGTCCTAAGGTAGAAGGTGTTGAACCTAAATCATCCCTTACTTAACCCCCACCCAGCACTGAAGACCTTATTAATTCCCCAAGACGCTTTTTCCAGGGCATCACTGTCTTTGTAGTTAGAAAATGCTCTTAATGTGTAACATAAATCTTCCTTACTGTAGCTTAAGCCTGTTACTTTTCATTCTACTGCTTATGAGTTTGGAGATCAGATTATTCCTTTCTTTAACAGCCTTTGCAGATTTTGGGGCTGTCATATATCTCTTGCTGTCTGTCTTCTGTAGGTTTCATAACATCCTATTTTCAGTGTTTCCTGGTAGAACTGGGTTTTTGCACCTCTTTCTTATTCTGGTTGTTCAAAAGTGTGGTAGAACTGTTCCATGGGGTATTTCTGGATGCCCAAAAGGCTATGCCCTTTGCTGAAATCTTGGGCCAGACAATGAACTCAGCTGAGGGTGGCTACTAAAATACTGTGTGGGGAGCTTCCTGCTTGTACTGTGAGTTATGTCCATGGTGTGTGATGGTTAAATCCTGTTCTTGTCTGCAGTCCATGTCACTGGTCTGTTGTAACTCAAGTTGAGAATGCTGTTGGTAGCCTGAGAAGGAGCTGAGTTTCTCTCATAAGGAACTGGGCTCTGTTAGGTGGAATTGTGCCTGATCCAGATCTCATGACCCAAATTTGGAAGCCTCACAAAGACAGTGGGTTATATTGAGCTCTATAGCATGGGCTGAGGGAGCCTTTTAGCATGGCTTAGTGTAGATGGTGGGTGTCTGACCTTTGCTGTGTGTTGGACTGTCACAGACTTTTTGAAATAAGATATCAAATGGACTTTGTGTTGAGCTTGTGAGGAATAATAGGGATAAAACGGGAGTTGATGTCATCCAAGCATCTGATCTTAACTTTGCTCCCTGCAGATGTTTAATCCGAAGAACTTCAGACATCCTGTCCAAATACCTGCCAGTGAAGATTGAGCAGGTGGTCTGCTGCAGGTACCAGAAAGCATGTACTCTGCCTGGGAAAGAGAGGAGCAACAGGAAGGACCAAAAAGTTGCAACAAGCCCTTCAGTGCTTGTAGAGAGTGCTTCCCTCTAAGAATGAGATTGTAGCCATTGGCAAGATGTTGCTTATTGCACTGAAGCAGGGATAGACCACCCACAACTGGTGGTTCTGCTAGCCAGCTGGTATGCTGTGGCCCAGAGCCCTGGGCTATGCAGACCATTTGCAAGCTTCTCTTCCAGCTCTGGGCTGAGGTATCAATGTTCTGCTGTCAGCCTTGGAGGCAGTTCTAGGCTGTCCATACCATAGCTAAGTAACTTAGACTGCAAGGAACCCACTGTGTAGGTGGATGTAGTGGGTCTGTCTGAGCTGATTTTCCCCATACAGCCCTCATGCTGCAGTACTAGGACCCAGAGAGTGTTGATAACACACACCCTTGTTATGACTATCAGTGCCCACACGGCACCAAAGGTACAGGGCGGGGGGGCAAGATCTGGGAGGGGATACAACTCGGACAGCCGACCCGAGCTGACCAATAGGATATTCCATATCATATGACGTCAGCTCAACTATAAAGGGAGGAGGACGGGGGGATTCGGGGGGAAGACGTTTGTCCTCCGAGCAACCGGTACGCGTTCTGGAGCCCTGCTTCCCGGGACAGGCCCGACACCGCCTGCAGATGGGCAGTAGAGGGTAATGGCTTTGCTGCTTTTGCTTCGCGTGCATGTGGCCTTGCTTTCTCTGCTGTTTATTAAACTGCTTCTTATCATAACCCACGGGTTTTCCTTTTCCATCTTACTCTCTCCCTGCTTGCCTTGCTGACGAAGGTTTGGGGTGGTGGGGGGAGTGATAGAGGGACTAGGGGTGGGCACTGGCCACCCAGCCAATGTAAACCCACCACAGTGGAGGAGGAAGGATGGGGTTGGTTTGGGTGCAGGCTGAGCCTGCAGAGCTCTTGTTCTGTTTCAGACTGACACCTCTGCAGGCTGAGCTGTACAAGAACTTCCTGAAGCAAGCTAAGCCAGCAGAGGAGCTGAAGGAGGGCAAAATCAGTGTGTCATCTCTCTCTTCCATCACTTCTCTGAAGAAGCTTTGTAATCGTGAGTTACTCCACTCATGAAATGGGTTTTGCATTTTGTGGTGTTTTTTTGGGTCTCCCATGTGCACTTCACGGTTTCTGAGCTCTGTTTGTTCTCCAGACCCTGCTCTTATCCATGATAAGTGTGTGGAAGAGGAGGAAGGTTTTATGGGAGCCCTGGACTTGTTCCCTGCTGGTTACAGCACCAAATCTGTGGAGCCCCAGCTTTCAGGTACTGTGGAACTCAACAGTACAAATATGGTGCCTAATAGAGGCAACCGTGAGACTATATTTAGCATCTTATCAAGTACCCCTCCAAGGTCTGAAATTTGGGAACTTCTGCTCTAGCTTTCTTCTTTTTATCCAGGGAAGATGCTGGTTCTGGACTACATCCTTGCTGTTACAAAAAGCACCAGTAACGACAAGGTGGTTTTAGTGTCTAACTACACTCAGACGCTGGACCTATTTGAAAAGCTCTGCAGGAACAGAAGGTGTGTCTTTGGGCTTCGTTTGTTTAATCCTGCAAGGCTGTACTTGCAGGCTACACTGTAAAAGAAACTGGCTATTTTAAAAGTTCTATCAGCAGGAACTTGTGAACTCTAAGCTCAGCTGTTTCTGAATTGGAACTAATGTGGCTTGTGCTTTGGCTACTGGAGTCACTCAGCAGAAGAGCTCTGGCCCTCTCCAAAAGCGCCTAAAGCCCAGGCCCTTGTTACCAGGCTGTTTGTGAAAGATCTTTCTCTTTCTAGTAGGATGCTCTGAAGATCTCAGCAGTCTCATAGTAAATGCTGTATATCCTAGGTATTTGTACGTCCGGCTGGATGGCACCATGTCCATTAAAAAGCGAGCAAAGATTGTGGAGCGCTTCAACAGCCCCTCAGTAAGTAGAACCAGCAGGATGGGAGCAGCTCTCCTGCAAGCTCTGAATGCTGGCCGTAGAAGTGTGGCTGCCTCTAGTTTAACCAAGCCTGTCTTTCTCCACAGAGCCCTGAGTTTATCTTCATGTTAAGCAGCAAAGCAGGTGGCTGTGGTTTGAATTTGATCGGGGCAAACAGACTGGTTATGTTTGATCCGGACTGGAATCCAGCTAATGATGAGCAGGCCATGGCTCGCGTGTGGCGGGATGGCCAGAAGAAAACATGCTACATTTATCGCCTGCTTTCAGTGAGTCTTACTCTTCACTTCCACAACAGTTCTTGGTGCCAGCCTAGATTGTAGCTACTTCTGATTTGGACCAGAAGGGGAAGAACTGTTTTGTGTTGGTGACCAGAACTGATTGGAACTTAATTGCTTCTTATGCTTAGATGTGTTGCTGTGGAAAACACGAAGGTTCAAGCTGGAGGGTCATTACTGCAGACCTTGGTTTTTGATGGTGACTGGTTTCTGAGTAGAAACAACTGTGGCTTTCCAGCTAAGATGTTTCTTTGAAGTCATTTAGGCATCTGACTTCTTTAACTTTGTGGGATATCTAGTGCTGAAGTTGCTGGTTTTTGGTCTGGCTGCAGTCTGGTTTGGTTGGGTGTACGTGGACTTAATAAATAGCAAGTGCATTCCCAGAATTGCAGCAGCTTTTGGAATGGGGCTGCCAATTAACAGATGGGGTAGCTGATGGGGTAGCTGCTCTGGAAAGGAAAAGCACAAAGGAGACTGGTCTTTTCAGGCTATGGTACCACTTTGTCCAGCAGTGTCAGTCGTGCTTACTGCTCAGGAATGTCCTTCTTTGCCCTTACTCACCTTCACCCATCATTAGTTCAAACCTTTGTTTTGACTTTGGTTTTCTGTTTTGTGTTGGGTTTTTTTTGTGTGTGAGCTTGTGTTCCTTGATCAGTTATTATTTCACTTTGATAAAAAACATGTCCTCTGCCCATCTCTTCCTTATGTTCTATTTTTTCTCTGACCTGGCTACACCTGCAATCAGGGAGGTCCTTTGCTTTTAGAACTAGGAAACCAGTCTACAAATAATGACTAATCACCCTTCTCCTTTATTACTTTTTTTTTTTTTGCAAAACAGACATTTTTCTCTTAGATTTTTGCCTTAAAAATTTAGCAAGCTGGGCTTTTTGCACATCTGTTCTAGAAGTAGTCATCTCCCTCCAGACAGTGGGTGTGATTGATCTGCATGTGGGTGAACCAGCAAATACTGCTTGTGTGACCCTTGTTGCTGGTTCTGGGGGGAGTTTGTTTTTGTTGGGTTGTTCTGGGGGGTTTTATTGTCAGGGAGTGGCCATAGCTGCTCAGCTTTTTTCCCTTCCTTCCTGTCAGCACAGCCTGGTGCAGTGTGTGAGCTCCAGCCACAGGTGGCACCTTCTCTTTATCCCTGTCTCTCCATTGATCCACTCCTGTAGCCACAGTGAAGACAAGGAATGGGGCTGGATTAGATCAGCATCCAAATAGAATATGGCTGGAGTGCAGCTAGTAGAACTTGCCTGTTGTCTGTACTGGTCAGGCAAGGCACTAAATGGTCCTGACAGCTCACTGCCATTTGAGCTGTGACACTTTCCTAATGCAATGCTCCTTTGTCCCAACTGTGCTTTATCTCTGACTCTCCTGTAGACGGGGACCATAGAGGAGAAGATATTCCAACGCCAGACCCACAAGAAGGCCCTTAGCAGCTGTGTGGTAGATGAAGAGCAGGATGTAGAAAGGCACTTCTCACTTGGGGAACTGAAGGAGCTTTTCACATTGAATGAGACCACCACCAGTGACACCCATGACAAGTGAGTACACTGAATGACTAATGGAGGGAGTCAGCAAAAAAGCCCTCCACAGTTTGGCCTGCTGATTCAGGGGTTCCTCAGGCAGCAGGAGGAAGCTTAAAAGAGGGAGGGCCTCAAGTGTCTCTGCTTCTGAAGCTGTTAACACCTGGAGATGAGTACTTTCTTGCTGTCCTCAGTTTTTGTTATCTTAGAAAAGCTGTGTGGGCTGGCCAAGTGAAGAGACTCTTGTAGCTGCCTATGTTTGGAGGCTGTGAAATCTTGCAGCTAAGGAAGAGAGAGACAGTGATCAGAGCTGTCCAAATTGGAGCCCATCTTGGTCCTTCCTTGCCACTCTCCTCCTGGTGGTTTGTGATCTGCAAATGCTGAGCTGCTTCCATTGCTGGGGCTGCTCCCTCTAAGAATTCACAAGGCCAACCCAAGTGCTGTTCTGGGGACTAAAAGAATCCTTCTCCACCATCTGCCTTTCTCCCCCATTCCTGAGACCTGTGGAACTGTAGCCACCAGAAAGAGGACAGGGAGTGCAGGAAAATGCTTCCCTGTGCAAGTTAAAACTCTTAGTTAAGGCAAGAAGTGAAGAGGATTAATTTTAAGCTGACTCAAAGCTTAGCTCTATGTGGGTATCTTCTCTGCATAGCAACAAGCTTTGTTGGCAGGGCTGCTGCCGCTTTTTGTCTCCTTAGGTGGAAGCTCAGTGGGGCATCTCCAAAACAGCCTGAGCACAAGCTGGTGGCTGTGGTGGGAGCCAGGATGGAATGGTTTGGAGCGTGGTGTGCTCTTGTAAACTCGGGAAGCCTGATGCAGTGCTGAGAATGTTAGCAGTGGGAGCATTCACTCGATTTGCTCTAAGCAGCATCCTTTACCTTTAAGGGAAACTCCTCTTGAACTTCCTCTGGGTCCTGCTGGACCTTTCCCACATGGCTAAAGATAGAGGGGAGAGCACCATTAGAAACAACTCGGGGGTTTCCAAAATGTGAGTTGTTCTTTACCAGCTGCAGGCGCCAGAAACTGGTTGTGTGTTTAAATGAACTACAGTAATTAATCCCGTCTGAAAGTCCAGTTGCCAGTGTTGTGGGTGAAGGGGAGTTAATCCAAATGTGACTGGGCTGCATGTTTTAAACAACCTGTAAGGAAGTGGTGGCACCTTGCACTGACCTTGCTCTGTTCTCTTCCAGGATCAAGTGTCGTCGCTGTGTGAATGGCCACCAGGTACGGCCCCCTCCTGAAGGATCTGACTGCACCTCCGACCTCTCCCAGTGGAACCACTGTGCCGATAAGCGGGGGCTGCAGGACTCCGTGCTGAAGGCTGCGTGGGATGCTGCTGTCACCTTCACCTTCCATCACCACTCCCATGAGGAGCAGCGAGGGATTCCCTAGCAGGTTACTGTCCCCTGTGGGGGCAAGGGCAGGCTGCTGTGGCAGTCCACCCCGCTTTAATCCCTTTCAAGGAAAGGGGCAGAGGGTAGCAGTACATGATGGGCTGCTGTGTGGCTGTGGAACAACAGAACAGTGTGGTGGCTGAGGGACTGGAAGGTGGTGGTGGTGGTCACTCTACTGCAACAGCAAGGAGTCTGTGGTGTTTTCTCTGCTGTTGTATCGTGCACCTGGAAACAGCCCTTTGGGAATGGGGAATAACGGAACCTTGTGCACTTGACCAGGTTCAGCACTGGTTCACGTGCTGTTGGTGTCTGTGCCTTCTACTCAACCAAATTTTGTCTTCAGGTTTAAGCTTGGCCTGCTGGTTTATAGCACTTGATGTGCACAGTTGTGTGTTTTTTGTTGACAGCCATGGCTTACAGATGCTGATCAGAAACTTGCAGGATCCATTTCTTTTGTGAAATGTGAACCTTGCTGATTACTCGGAAATAAGAGTATTCGCATAAGGGAAAAAAATTTCAGGTTGTGTGTTGAACATCTGGCCTGAAAGATCATGTAGGCAGTAGGAAATCAGGCTCTGTTAAGGTAACTCCACTTCTAAAACCACTTGCTTTGTTACGGCCAGGATCCCCTGATCTAGCAGAGTGTTTTAATTAGATCACCTTACAAGCCAGTAATAAAATTCACACTTTTGGTACATTATGGGTCTTAATTATATTTTTATTATAAAATTGTTACAAAACCCCAAACTGTTCAAAACCTCTGTAAAATGACTGCAGATGTTGGAGAGAGGCAACAAGATTGCAAATAAACAGCAGGCTATCTAGGACATAAAGAATTATTTTTATTTTATAAAGTAAAATTTTCCAAATGTAAAAGGTCAAGGCTGGGGGCTTTTTTAGCTTGTTTTCTACTCCCATCAAGAGGAGGGAGGAGTTCTTATTTCACAGATCACAGAAAGGTTGAAGTTGGACCTCAAGGTCATATTGTTCAACACCACTGCTCAAAAGCAAGGCCACCTAGAGCTAGCTGCCGTGGACCACAACCAGATGGCTTTTGAGACTCTCCAAGAATGGAGACAGCTATCGATGAGACACTGCCTGACACAACATGAAGTTTGTAACAACTCCCAGTGAAATAAGTAACAGAGATCTGCAGAAAGTCAAAGAAGCTCATTTGACACCTGTCCCACTATTTTAAGAGTTAGATTACCTGGAAATACAGCTGTGGGGTCACATGGTCTTATGTGACACTTCACTGTGGTACCCCTTCTTCAAGTGTATAGGAAAGGGACAAGAACTGTATTCTGCTTGAACTGGGGGAAGAAAAACCCACCTGTGCTGTGAAATAAATCTTACTGGCCAGGGACTGAACTGCTTAGTTCAAGCTGATCAGTTTTCTCCTGCTCCTGAGTCCATCACATGACACTGATATAGTCAGCAAAGGCCTGGGAGGAGTCCCATGAGTCGTTGACCACGCTGCACACAGCTTTGAGACGCCGAAGTGCTTCTTGAGCTGTTTCAGCATCCTGGTCTAGCCAATTTTGGAAGAGGCGGAGGTGTGTGAATTGAATCTGTCCCCCTCTCTGCTGTATGTGGCCTTCCAGCTTCTTTGTGAACTCCAGGAGCCCATCAGGTTTGATGCAATTTGAGCTTTACAGGGGAAGGAGGATAAAATAGTCATTTAAGAGTCTAAGCTATAGTTGGAGCAGTTTAAATTACTGTTCCTTCTGAAATACTGCCAGTGCAGGTACTTGAGGATGCTTCAATGCAAAGTACAACTGTATTCAGCAATAAAGTGTGAATGGTCTTGATGAGAAACAAAACTGAAGCACAGTAGTAATATGAATTAAGTTTTAAAACTAAGGTGGTAACCACTGACAAGTTAAAGTCATAATCCTGGCCTCCTTAACTACTGACTCAAGTAGACCTAGGTGTGGCCTTAAAATGTTGCTAGACTCAAGCTGCTGCTCTAAGCTTTTCTTGGGCACAGATTTCCTTGAAGGAAAAAAAAACATGCTCAGGGTTCTCCTGCTGTCTGAGCCCCGATCAGCTCTGGCCCTCCCAAAACAAAGAATTTAGCATGTTTAGAGCAGCAGAATACCTGACGTCCAGCTGGCAAAGGGAAGAGGAGGAATCTTCAGAGAAAATGTCTGCAAGGGCAACCAGTCTGTGATTCCCTAAGAGGGGAGAAATGCAGGTGTTAGATGCTAACTGGGAACTGTTTTAAATATTTAAATGGCCGCAGGGCTGGAATAACAGTGCAGAAAGGAGGCTGTAAGCATATGCATGCAGCATAAAGTGCTCATCTTTGTACCCTGTTTGTCCCCCATGGTGACCTAAGGCAAATCCACCCTGCTGAGCACAGTGTTCAAGGCAATGGAAAAAGCTGCTGCTAGGGCAGTTTGTTTCACTAGAAAAATCCTGGTTTTGTTTGAGAAGTCAATATGCAGCTTTGTTTTAAAAATGGCCAATAGCACAGGGTTAAACTCAAACCTCAGAAATGAGGTGAACTTCATTTCCCATTTCATTAAAAGAACAGAAAAATATATTCTGGATTTACCTGAAATTCATTTCTCAGACATTTCTACTTGGCCTGTGATCCAAAAAACCCTATAATTTCTGTAAATTCAGTTCCACTTCTTTCACATAAACCCTTCCTTTACTTATCCCCATCTCTCTGGTGGCCACCAACAGCTTTTAAGGCACAAAATCCCTGAACTTAGGCAAAATCTGTGCCTCTGCTGCTGGATCTGTTCCTGTTTAAGAGTGAAGCAGATCAGTGTACAGCCAAACATGGAGTCCCACTGATACTTGCATTTGCTGCAGAGAAAAGCAGCTGTAATGCCCACACAGCACCTTTGTACACTGCTGAACACAAATGAAATTCTACCTGTAAACAATGAACTCAGTGCTCCTTATTTTGTGAACTAAAATAACCCCTCTGCTGATGCATGTGTTAAGTTCAGCATTGAGGTCACCAGCTAGCAATGGTCCCAACTCCTTACATATCTCCAAGAGAGCTAGTCTAAGGTCAAGGCTCCGTAGCAATGGTCACTGTACGCACCGAGGCGGTTCCCAGGCAGTTTGAGGCTCTTCAAAGATGAATTTCGTTTCACTGTATTGATTATTTCTGACAAAAACTCGCTAGTAGAGCTTTCAAACAGCCGGCAGAAGGAAAACGTGATTTCTACAGAAGAAATGGATTGACAGGACATGTTAGTACTCCCTGCACACTTCATTATTCCATAATTACATCCCGCAGACAGCTCCAGCCTCTAATCCATACACAAGAACAAAGCCTCCCCAGCAGCGGATTGCACACAAGAGCACTGATGCCCTGTCACAGGAAGAGAGCAGAGATCACACCCAGGGAAGTGGCTTTGCCAGCTGACCCAGTTAAAGGCTGATGTGCTCTGCAGGTTAAAAACCTTGCTTTATAGCCAAACCTATGGACTCTTCTCTGCAGTGTCACCAGCTTTGCAGCTTGCTCCCCTCTCTGCCCCCCTGGCACAAAGAACCACACATGTTCCCACTCTGACAACAGCTACAGATCTACAGTGATATTTGGCTAAACCTTACACATCCAAAGATCACCTCTTAGATGCCAGCCAGCCAAAAGCCGCCACCTGCAGCACTTTTACAGGCACCAGCATCCAAAAGTTTTCTGTACCTTGCAGGATGGGGTCCTGAAGCAAAAGCAGAACTTCTCTCTGGTGCTCAGCCAGGTTCACATCATGAAAGCTCACTTTCTTCAAATTTGGATTACACTCTAAAAGCAAAACAAGTTCTCAGGTAAAGTGCTGTACAGCCTTGGGATAAAAAGACTGTGACCCACCTACCAGCTAATGCCCTGAAGCTGAGTTGAACTGTGGATAATTTGTGCTGAGTTGTGGGTGATTAAAAAGGAACCATCCTGCTGTACAGGATTATTCACATGCTCAGCACAGAAAGTGGGATGGCTGACACCCATTTCTTTGTCTCAGGAGACTTCAAGGATATCCACACTCAAGAAATGGACCCACCTAAGCTGGCTTTGTGATAAACAATGGAAGATGACAGCAAGGAAGCTGCTCTGTGTGTCAGTGTGATGCTACCTACAGGTTAGCAGATACCTTTGAGTGCCTCCAAAAGGAGCCCAAGCTCCTGAGAACAGGGCAGTGTGGCACTGTCAAGGGACAGCTGCTGGAGGGACTTTGACGCCTTGAGCACTGGCAGCAGGAACATGGTGTGCAGAGGTTCCCTGGGGAATCGGATCTCCAGCTGCTCCAGGCAGCTCTCTAAGGGAATAAAAACAAACAAGGAAAGAGCTTGGTCTGGAATGCCTGTCTTCAACATAGCTAGGTCCTACAGCAAGCGAGCAGTCCATGTGCCTGACATGACTATCATTTAGGGTGGTAGAAGGTGGCTATGCGACATGCCCTGCCCCACTGAGCTCTATAGTAACGTATGTCACTTAAGGCTCATTTCACGACTCCTACCAGACCACAGGGCTACCAATTTCTACTCCATTCTGCAACTGAAACAACACTTGAGAAAAGGTCACCCTTTATACACAAACTAGTCAGTGTCTTCCCAGAGCACCACTCCTCACGGGCCCCACTCCATACTCACTCAGGGATTTTCTTGCTGTTTTTGTGATTATTCAAGGGCTAATAAGGGTGATGAGACCTGCGAGCTGAGAACATGCTGCCACAGCTCCCAGACTGCAATCGAGAGGCCTGGGCAGTGCTTTGCCATCACATTGTGATGACCAAGAAATGCTTTCTCTCTGCTTAAGGTTCTGTCAAAGACTTAGAACCTCACAGTCAATAGGAGGGACAAGGCAGATGCTCCCAACCAATTTACAGATCTGGTGGGATAGATGGGCTGTGTGGACAGTCACTGCTAGCAGGTTATGACTGGCCCTGTACAGGGCTGATGTTGCAGCCAGTTGACACATAACAATAAAATGCTTGTCCAAGACTTGGACTTCACAGAGCACATCACAGACTGGAAATGACAAATTGCAACACCATCTAAATCAGAAACTGTAACTACTTAAACACACTTCACTGTAACAGAGTAGAGTTAAACCTGCCTGCCAAGCTTTTAGGTCTCTATCTGCCTGCCACATCCTGATCATCACTCAGAATGATGATTCCTACCTACCTGGGATTTCTACCTCACTGCAGCTTGGATTCCCCTCTGGCCTGTTCCCCTCCAGCTGGTTTTTGAGGTCGAAGCTGACTGAGAGCGTGTGGAGCTGGGGAAAGGCGCTCAGGATGCAGTGAACGAGCTCCATGCAAGGCATGTGAGAGAAGACGTCACTGAGGCGCACCACGCGGAGGTGGCAGTCCGAGTGGCGGGAGAGGGCCCGGAGCCCAGAGAGGATGCAGGAGATGTTGGCACCCAGGCCTGGAACAGCATTTGTACAGAAAGGTGTTAGCTGTGCCTGCACGGGCACCAACACACACACGGCCGGAGCTGCGCCAACGGCCACACAACCTAAGGCTCTAAGCTCCTAAGGCAAGGGCTAAACCCACACACTGCTTTATCCGGACGTTCTTAAGCTAGACCGTGGGAGATGGAGATCTGGCTCTGCCCTTTGCCCATGCTAGATGGCATTTAAGCACAAGGCCAGGGGCTGTCTGGGGCAGAAGGGCCCCATTCTCTCCCTCAGACAAGTCCCCACGCTCATTAAACATCCCTACCGATGCCATTCTCCAGATCAGGTACCAATACTCTTACAATGCCCGTTCCCATAAAAATAAAATCAGAGAAAACCAGAGCAGTAAGTCAGACCATTACACCAAGGCTGGAAGGAAGCAACCTGTCCACACCACTAACCGTTGTATGACAGAACCAAGTTTTCTAAAGACACCCAGGAGCTCAGCAGGTTACTCAGAGTCCGACATGTCTCCCCAGTCAAGGGAATGGAGAACAATTCCAGCGTGGACACGCTTCGGAAGCGGTGAGCAGCTTTCAGAGAAAAGATCCCAGCAGATCCTCCTCTTTTCTTACAGCTAGTATGGCCAGTGCACAGAGACCCTGGGGAGGAACTAGTCCAGGTCTCGGTGTTTTCTCCCTCTGTGTTGCTTTTTTTGTCAAGCAACCCTGAGTTATCCTCTCTAGCAACAGTAAAAACAAAATCATACAGGTCTTCTGGGTCAGCATATGGTCCCCTGCTTCGTCTGAGGCAGCGACGTTTCTTCCCCACTGCAGATTTCAGCCGTCTGCGCATCTTTTGAAGAGCGGGGCGACAGGACAGCTGGGCTGAGATGCAGTGAGGAGAAGACCCTCCTTGACTGCTGGTGTGGTCACAGGGCACCTTGCTACTTGCCTCCTCACACACTTGGTTTCGCAGAGGAGGACTTCTCTGTCCGGAGAGGACGGAGTTCAGGCAAGTGTCAGCCCTGCATCCATTCACCTCCGCATCGGTCTCCTCCAGGGCCCTGGGGGATCCCTTCTGGTCCTGACCATCACTCCGCTCCCTCCCATTGTAACGGCCTCTCTCTGCTCGCTCTTGTGCTGGCTCCTGGCTCTGAGCTTTGTCCTCCTCTCTGCAAAGTCCACACGGGCTGTTGTGATACGCGAGAGCGTTTCCTGAGCGCCAAAACCCAGCACTCATGCTCAAAATGAGAACAAGAAGAACCGTGTCAGGAACAGGCCAGGAATACATGGACACCTGGCTGACAGAGCCATGGTGAATCAGCCGGTGGAGAAGTAAAACCAGCGAACGCCTGATGGACTGGTCGGAGGAGAGGAGGTGCTGGAACTTCAGGATGCGCAGGGAGCCAGCCAGGTTCTCAAGCACTTTCTGGTTGTGCTCAGCAGCAAGCTCCACCGCGCCCTGCAGCATGTTGCAGAGGGTGAGCTGGGAAACGTGCGGGGAGCTGTGGAGCAGCGGTGAGAAGTGATGGTCGTTGAGACGCCAGTCAGAGGACACATCCAAGACACCGTGAAGAACATTTGAGAAGAACGTTTCAAGGAACTTCTTCCTCCAACAGGTTATATTCTGCAGTTAATCAACAGGGCCATATTAAGAGTCAGACACAATTTCTCTCATTCTTTTTAAGTTAAATTATTGCTAGCTACTAAGCTGCTAAATGTGGTGTTCAAACAAACTGCTGCTAGCACAACTGTGAATAGCTTCCTAGCTCTCAGCATCCTTCCTCAGTGTATTTGTTCCAAGCCAGAGCTACTCCCATCACTCTCTCTTCATCCTGCTTCTGACCTCATTTAAACATATTCAGTGGTTTGAAGCTAAGCCATGGTTTTGCCTATTAAAAACCACATCATCAGAATTTTCTTCCCGAGTGTCTATTCCAGACTATGACTGTCTGTTAACAACTCTTTTGCAATGCTGAATCTATGGAGCTGCTTCAGTTTTCCTAAATAAAACCATTCTTGCAAACTCACTGTCTTCTGTATGTATTTTTCTAGTGCTTCCTAAGACATCAGCACATTTTTTCCCAGTGTAGGTGTGAAGATGATATAAGATACTGTTGTTATTCTGTTTCCCTAAGAAGGCGGCCTCTAAAGACTGGATTTATTCCTTCTGCAAACTCAGTGCTGTGAGAGAAAGTTGTGGCTGTATGCTACAGTTCCTTTCATGTACCCCATTTCCCAAAATGGTTGTACTACCAGGGCTACGTCTTGGTTCATAGTTCTACAAACATTAATAAACAAGTGGCAGCAATCACTAGGCTTGGAAATAAAACCTCGTGGGAGATGGCTGAAACGGGGCTCCTGCATTGTGCCCCTTCTCCCACTGGCAGCATCCCCTCACCTCTGAGTTGGGTGGCCTGGTTTTCATCACATCATCCCACAGCTTGCGCCAGATGGGCTGTGTCGAGAGGCCTTCGAGGGAAAAAATAATCAACCGGGATTATTAACCAACCGGGCCCCTGCCCGGGAGCTCGCAGGAGCACTGGGCAGACAAGGGGCAGTGCTGAGGGGCGCAGACCAGACCCCTGCAGCAAAGGGATGATGCTTTGTGGCGAGGGGAAGGCCACCACCTCTTAAGGGACATGAATTAAAAAATGGCAGGTTTTGCCAGTCATCAAAAGGAGCGAAGTTACAGCAGAGCCTGCACTGCTGTGTGAACTTTGCTTAGGTATGAGACGGGGCTCAAAATTCTGGATGCAGGGGTTGTCCAAGCCTTGGTGGCAGGGACTGTGCTGGGGGAACATCCCCCCACTCCGTAGAGGGGCTCACCCCTCTGGCCCCGGGTTCCCATTCCCAGCCTGGAGGAGCTCGTCCTTCCAGCGCAGGTTCCTCTCTCCAGCCGGGGATGCCTCGGGCATGGGGCTCACCTCTCCAGGCCGGGGGCATCCCCCAGTATGTGTGTCTGGGGGCTCGTCCCTCCCTCCCGGGGCTGTTTGTCGCCGTCCCCGCCGGTGTCACCTGCTCTCCGCGCTGCGCCCTCGGCCCGCTCGAGTCGGAAGACGGTGAGAAGCGGCAGAAGCCCCCGCAGGAGGTGCCCGGGCAGCGCTGCGGAGACCCAGAGGGAGACGGCGGCAGGGTGCGGGCAGGTCCCGAACCCCGCGCCCCGCCGCCCGGCCCCGCCCCGCCCGCGCCTTACCCCAGACGTCCCGCTCCAGAGCCCCCATGCTGCGGCTCACCGCCGCCGCGCTCAGTGCGAACAGGCTGCGCGGCCCTTCCGCCGCCATCGCCCCGCTTTGCGCCTCCGCCATCTTGGGGAGGGACGCGCCCTCCATCCTGCGCGGCGCCGCCGCCATCTTGGGAGGAGGGAAGGAGCGGGCGGCCATGTTGAGGAGGTCACGTCAAGCAGCATCCCCTTCCCACGCGGGGCCGGACGAGCCGGCTCCCAGGTTGCGATTCCCAGGAAAAAGGGCAAAAAGAAGCGAGGGAAGGAAGTAGCAGCCATCTTGGGGCGGTCACAGGGCCAAGTTTGGAAGGGAGGCGTCCAGGCCTGAAGCACCACCTTCTAGGGGGCGGCCCCTCCGCGCTGCGGGAGCGTTTCCGCTTCCGGGGTGTGCGGAGGGACTTCCGACGGATGACCCTGTGGAGTCCTTCTGGGCGGCGGGAGCGGAGCGATGGGACTGCGGGACACTGTTGTTCACGCCGGAGAACCCGAGGTGAGCTGGAACGGGAGGGACTGGGCTGGCAGGGACCGCGTCCCGGCGTCACAGTCGGTCGGTTGGTAATGGCTGTGCTTTCTTTGTTTCTTTCCCTAGGAGGAGGAGGAGGAGGAGGAAGAAGAGCTGGTGGTGAGTCGGAGAGCGGGGCCGGGTGGGCCTGGGCTGCCCTTGCCCGGGGAGCTGGCGGGCCTCGGTGGCGGCGGGGCAGGCTGTAGCCTCTGCAGCGACTCGTTGCTCCCAGGGGTAGCTGCTTAGTGTCTTTCAGCACTGATAAATTCGTAGGGGCACTCGTAGGGCCCCATCGCTGCTCTGTGCTGGCAATCCAAAGCGTAGCGGGGAAGAAGGTTGAATCTTGGTTTTGATGTGGGTTGAATGATTTGGGTTGGAAAGGACCTTTTAAGGTCCTAAGATGATCTTTAGATCATCTAGTTCCAACCCCACTGCCATGGGCAGGGACACCTCCCAATAGATCAGGTTGCTTAAAGCCCCATCCAGCCTGGCTTTGAACACTTCCAGGGGTGGAGCATCTACAGCTTCTCCAGGCAACCTGTCCCAGTGCCTCACCACCCTCACAGTAAAGAACTTCCTTACATCTAATCTAAATTAACCGTCTTTTGATTTGAAACTGTTGCCCCTTGTCCTATCAGTACATAGCCTGATAAAGAGTTCCTTCTTGTTTTTTCTTTAAGTACTGGAAGGCCCCTATAAGGTCTCCCCGGAGCCTTCTCCAGTCTGGACAACCCCAACTCTCTTGGCCTGCTTTCACAGGAGGGGTGTTCTAGCCCCTTGGTCATTTTCATGGCCCTCTTTGTCCTGCTCCACCAGGTCCATGGCTTTCTTACGCCAGGGGCCTCAGAGCTGGACACAGTACTCCAGGTGGGGTCTCAACAGAGCGGAGTAGAGGGAGAGAATCACCTCCATTGACCTGCTGACCACGCTTCTTTTGATGCAGCCCAGGATGCAATTGGCTTTCTGATTTGCTTGCTTATGTTGCTGGCTCATACTCAGTTTTTCATCCACCAACATTTCCATGTCCTTCTCTACAAGGCTGCTCTCAATCCACTCACTGCCCAGCCTGTATTTGTGCTTAGGATTTCCCTGACCCAGGTGCAGGATCTTGGCCTTGTTGAACTTCATGAGGTGCATGGACCCATCCCTCAAGCCTGCCCAAGTCCCTCTGGATGGCATCCCCTCCATCCGTTGTGTTGACCGCACGATGTATAGCTCGCTCTTAAAGGGGTGGGTCTTGGGGGAAAATGGTGTTTTGGGGTCTCCCTGTCCTCACGGCAGCCTGGTCTCTGCAGGATCCTTTAACTACAGTCCGGGAGCAGTGTGAGCAGACGGAGAAATGCGTAAAGGCGCGGGAGCGGCTGGAGCTGTGTGACGCGCGGGTCTCCTCCAGGTCCCAGACAGAGGAGCAGTGCACAGAGGAGCTTTTTGACTTCCTGCACGCCAGGGACCACTGCGTAAGTGCAGCAGCTGTGGGTGCAATGTCCTTGCTGGTGCTGGGAGCAGAGCTGCCTTCAGCTGTGCTTCTGAGAGTGCTGACAGTTCAAGTGTGAGATGTGGTAGTGGTTCAGTCAGTGAGTTCTGAAGAACTGTGAGTCTTAATGCTTTTCCATGTTAAAACATTTGATTCCTCCTTGTTGCAACAGTTCACACAGGGAGTCAGTAGGTGATTAAACAACTAAATCAGTTAAACACATTCTGTGATGTATTTGCCATTTTAAAGTTAAACCACTTTAACCTGCGGTAAGAAATCTCAGCTTATGTCTTGAATGACTTGTTGGCAAACAATGAGGAGCGCAGAGAGCAGTGGGGCCAGGTGCATTAGTGGCCCAGAAAACCACGAGGCAGGTGGTAAGACCCTGCTGATGTCCAGCCCTAAACCAGGAGATACTGAGTGTGTTGTCTCTCCCTTTCAGGTTGCTCACAAACTCTTCAAGAACCTGAAGTGAAGGCAGGCATGATTGTCCATCTGCTTCCACAGCCAGTGTGGGTGGTTGCTGGATCCACAGCGCTGCTTCCTGAACGTTCATCCTCCATGTGTAACGAAACAGCTCCCTGGCAGTAGCCAAGTGCTGGCGTGCTGCTGCATCTGTTCTCCTGGAAGATGTGCAGCTACACAAAACGTGTTGATGTTCTGTAATTTTCCATATTAAACATTCAGAGTTCCCTCAGAGATACCCTGTGTTTATTTCCTGATTCTTGTGCTCCTGGCTTGTGCTGGGTTAAGTTGAAATGAGTGGGGTTCAGAGCCCAGTTTGTGGGGGGTACTCTTCCTCGCTTGTGGGAATGTCCCTTTTGTGCAGCCATGATACAAAGCTTGGTCCCACAGGGAAGAATTTGTCTGTTGGGGCCAAAAATATTTCCAAGCCCCACAAGACCAATACTGTTCACACAGTGACTTCTGACTAAATCAATCTACAGGGAGTGACACTTTTCTAGGAAAGAAGTTTCCCCTTCTTTGGGGGAAGACTGTCAGCTGTCCCTCACTGTCACCTACTGCTGCCAGTGGCAGGAAGAGCCTCCTGGCCGAGGTTGGCTTCATATTCTTGTCCAAAGTGCCTGACCATGTGGATGTAGACAGGCAGGGTGGTGGTTCCACCTGCTCAAACCCTGAACAGAGCATCATGGGTCACCTGGGGGATCTAAAGTCCTTCTGTGGGAGTCACCTGCCCCTTCTGCCCTGGGACGGTCCTGTGGAAGGATCAAGTTCATACTCTGCCTGGTTTTCTTCCAGGTAGGATGCTCAGTAGCAGGAAAATTGGTATCTAATGGTGCAGCAAATTCTTTCTCAGCTATTCTTCAAAGTGGAAAAAAGTGTACTTTAGAAGGAAATTATTTACTCTGAGGGTGGTGAGACACTGGCACAGATTGCCCAGGGGGGTTGTGGATGCTCCATCCCTGGAGGTGTTCAAGGTAAAGTTGGATGGGGCCTTAAGCAACCTGGTCTAGTGGGAGGTGTCCCTGCCCATGGAATGTAGGTTGGAACTAGATGATCTTTGAGGTCCCTTAGAGTGGCCTTCCATTACTTAAAGGGGGCCTACAAGAAAGATGAGGAGGGAGTCTTTATCAGGCTCTGTACTCACAGGACAAGGGGTAATAGTTTCAAATCAAAAGAGGGTTGATTTAGATTAGATGTAAGGAAATTCTTTACTGTGAGGGTGGTGAGGCACTGGGACAGGTTGCCCAGAGGAGCTGTAGATACCCCACCCCTGGAAGTGTTCAAAGCCAGGTTGGACGGGGCTTTGAGCAACCTGATCTATTGGGAGGTGTCCCTGCCCATGGCAGTGGGGTGGAACTAGATAATCTTTGAGGTCCCTTCCAACCCAAACCATCCTATGATTCTATTCTATGAAAAAACCCACCACCTTTCAAATTTGGCTGTTCTCTCTCAATGTAGCCGTCCTTTCGCTGGTGGAATCCCAGTTTAATCCTCAGTGCATTGAAATGGAGCTTTATTAGTGTAAGTGCTAACGAATTAATTTCAGGAATTTGGGTTTTCTCCCAGCCCCGGGCGCGCTCTTCTCGCCGCAAAGCCCCTTTCGTTGCCAGCTCCGCTGCTGGCCGCTGTTCCTCAGCCCCGGGGCGGCGGTTGCCGGCTCGGGGGGCGGTGCGGAGGGGCTGGGCCGGGGCCAGTGCCGGTGCCGCCCCGGAAGGCGAGCGGCGGCGCGATGGCGGCGCTG